>SNQN01000069.1:159796-171763 GCA_008642245.1 Bassia scoparia | reverse complement strand
TACTTTAGATAACATAATATAAATTGTATGATCCCCAACAAAATAACAACCCAATCATCATTACTTCTTTGATTGAGTCGATGATCCTTGAAGACCAAAAATACTATGTCGAAAAAATCAAATTTTGCTAAGGTCAAAATCTACATACAGACAATTAGTTGTTCAAACATACAATAGTTAAACTACAAAAACCATAATCGAATCTAGCCATCAAACACCAAAAGCCTCAAAATTAAGTTAATCTCAACCTCAGAAAAGCTTTCCACTATCCTATGAATCAACCAAACGATCTATATATATTGACAATGCCTCGTAACTTTATTATATAATGATCTTGGTTAGTTGAAAAACCTTGAATATTACGAATACCCACATCCATTCTTTTTAACTTTTTGTAATTGCCTTGGAACTTCTGATTTGCATGATTCATTGATTCATTTAACTTTATTTTTCTATTGCCCATATTCTTTGTCTTCTTCCTTTTCACGTTCTTTCCTACGCACACTTTGTCCCAAATTATAATGTATGAAAGAAAATTAGCTAATTATATTTCTCAAAAGTTTGCAAATTTATATATTAGACAAAAAGGAAGGAGCATTTTGGACTTAAGAACCCTCTCATTCAAATTAATAATTGATCACATAGATTAACAATGTGCCAAGATGTTTAGACTTGCATAAATTAAAAATTAAATCCAAAACAAGAAGCATTTATTTAGAAAAAAATTGAAACATACATGGTTAGTTGGAAAAACTACATAACTCAAAAACATGAATTTAAACAAAAAGTAATACGTTACTTAACGCAGACTCAAGCTAAAAACCCAACATAACCCACGCCGTGTACTCAGGAGCAAGGGTGTGAGGCAGCATCCGTCGCCCGAACGGACACCACTTCAACCAGGCTTAAAAAATAAAACTCAGAAAGGAAACCGCGGTAATGTTTTTGGCATTAAGGAAAGCCACGTGACTAAACAATTATTATATAATTCCAATAATAGTCCCAAGTATTACACGGACCCTACTCCTCAGGTAAGGAAAAAACTGTGCAAATGAAAAGAGCATTACATGCAACAGAATCTCAATCAAATCCCTTAGATATGTCTGAGCTAGGCTATCCCAGATAACGCAGTGCATGCCTAAAAATAAGAAAACAAATGCACCGAATCCAGATGTAGTCGAAAAAAAAGTCAAGCCACTCACAGCAATCGAAGCAAACCCTATAAAAGAAAAAACGCTATCTCAGGGCTTGGCACCTCTTTGAGCCTAGTTGAAAGAGCCAATTTAAAAGCACTGTGCGGTCATGTGTCTCGAAACCGATTGAGCATCTAATCCTAAAAGAAACAGCGATGATTGTCTACAGTCGCTGGCCTTTTGGAACTATGCACACAATCCCATTCCCATACCCTTACACAAGCAACGCGTCTATTTGTAACCTATTCTCCGCCCAATGGCAAACTATGGTCGACCCAAATCTCCCATCAGAAAATGCATGTTTAAGCCTATCCTCATCCATAAAGAATCAAGAATTGGAGATTGATAAATACACAATGAGTCACTCTTCTACATAAGCGACCTAGAAGAATGCGGTAACCATGCATCAAGACTGGCTATGCACGGTCAATGTCATTGCAACATAATAATAATATGATCGATCTTCATTGCCTCTAAGAGCAAAGCAACGAAAATACAATTAAACTAGATCAGCCCGTAATTATGAAGAGAGAGAAGAAAAAAAACGAGAGTTTCTCGAGCACGCACTTGTTCCTCTGTCCTCTAGGGCACGGGCAACAATATAAATCGAAGAAGCCAACGAGAACAGATATATAAACGGAACCTTAAACACCATTTACAAAACTCGATTTCATTACAGGTATAAGTTCCCAAATCGACGTTAGCTGGTCGTAGATGCCCATCTGAACCACCATCAATAAGTTCAGCCCATCTTGGTTAAGAGTTTCCCAATCCAAGTATGACGTTCCTAATAGCTGCAGAGAGAAGTTACACACATCAATTTCCCAAATTATGCCTTTTGTGATAAGATCTCTTTCATCCTTATATACCAGAAATTAAACATTCCCTGTTCTCATGCCCTAAACTGGGTTCAAAGCTGTTATAATACCAAACTCTAGAACTTCCCTAAAATCCAAAATCAGACCAACACAGAAGAGGCCCTGAACATCACTTTTACCGACTGTCCCGTTACACCGAAACACATCTTTGCGTAGGGTCCAAACTCCCCTTTTCCTGTCTTCTATCTCTACACTAGTATCAACGTCGCTTGTCGATCTCATGCGTCATCCTTCCGTCGACAATAGAAAATAAAATTGCCCGTCAAACTCAAGTTTTCCGGTCCTCTGTCTGTCATCATCTATCCCAATCGCGGCTAGATAGCAAATTCATAGCTAAAAGGCAGCAACGCAGATAAACTTTCGCATTAAACAACAAACAGAAAACTAGCTCATTCGACATGAACCTACTTCGTGCACGACCAGTTAATGGCACGCGCTGGTATCAATTTTCTTTATATACCTCGGCAGACAAAATTCTACTCCAGAGACAAAACTCCTGAGGCGTTGCATGTTGTCTTTCCATTGCTCAAGGCACCAAAAAAAGTGACACTTAGAGAATCCCCAGAACAAACATACAAAATAAATAAGAGGATCAACGGTGAGGAAGAACGCAAGAACAAACGAGGAAAACCTAACGCAGGATGTGTGGATGTACTTGAAAAATACGACACTAATCTGTGACATATGGAAAATAAACGGCTTCAACAAAAAATAATAGCATTAGACATAGAGCATAAAGAAAAAACATGATAACTCTAGAACATCCTCTTAACAAGGCAAACGGAAGCAAACCTAAGATTGGATTCTCTCGTATTGCAGAATAAACCCCGTGACCAGCAAATATCGAAACCCTCAACATACTCCCACTTTTAAGAATAATGATAGTTTTCTTAGACCTTAAATTCCAAAGGCCATAAGACACAACCAGTGCCAGATGATCCAACTTTTATTAGTAGCGCTAAAGCCGATGCGTGAACTAATACTCTTAATGCAAGCCAAGCCTCTGACTCGTAATAAAAGAAAGTGCCAAAGACAACTTCCTGAATCCTCTCTATCTAATTCTCCTTGACCATTCTAATCAACCGACCGTTCTAAGCTCGATTAGCATTTGTAGCAAGAGTAGACCTGTCTTGACCAACTAACAGAGCCATTGATAAGCCCCCGAAATCAGCTGACAAACTCAATGAAAGATAGCAAAACAATGCAAAACATTGCCACGAAAAAATGGAGCCGTAATGAAGAATGCACAAATAACCACTTAATTGCGGTAATCAATCAACACTTATGTAAACATCCAATTAAACAAACTATGGCAACTTATAAGTCAACAAAACACAGGATGCTGACATAGACGTATAGAAAAATAGACAAGCATGCTGTTGTATAATCACGGAAGTGACGATAACCTTTTGTTTCCAATGTTAAAATTCAGCCTTCGTGGCATAAACGACCATCACCAAACAAGACCAACTGTCCGCTCTCTACGCTGTCACACGCTATCGCCACAATATGTTGAAGTCAGATTCTATGCGTGTCCAAGTTACCCGCCCTTCATAAACTACTTACATCGCGCGGTATTATATCATCAGCCAGTATCGCCTGATCAGCTGAGAACTTTGACCGAAGAAACCCAAGAATCAATAAAACCAAGCACCCCCAAGAGAAAAGCCCACTTACAGCTGAGCTTCTAACGAGCCTCATCTCACAAAACATGATCCTCAACTAACCAAGGCACCATAGATCAACGAATCATCCCTAACAAGCAGATAGCCGTCAACAACATAACAAAAGATAGAGCGAGACTGAGTAATAATTGAGAAACGACGACTCAGGCTGGTGCAAGCTCCAGGATACGCACCAAAAATTAGGAGTCCATCAGAAAAATCACCAAAAACCTAAAGAAGGACGGCCCCTGGAGTGGAGGCTACCGACGCTAGTCAGGAGACCAGGGATAGCCGGCGAAGACCCGGAATATCGTGTGCGCAGGTAGACCCACCAGGCTCCGTAAGACTACAATGAATGCAATATAGGCACCGCTATTACCGACGAAGCAACACGATCATAACACCACAGCTTCGTGTCGCCCCAAACATCATCTCCCCACTCAGCGCCAAAAGCATATACACAATCGGCACAACAACAACGACAACCCATATCTTAGAGCCTGCTCCCCACCAATGCTACATACCTAGCTAAATCGTCCCGTTCCCATGAGCCCAAAAGCATAACGTATATTTATATGCAAATAGACCAGGTTTATATGAAACCTTGTTAACAATAATAATCGATTGGACAATCACTAAAATACCAACGTTTCACAAATGCATCCAAAGAAAAACAATTTCTACACTATTTGATAAGTCAAAAGATAAAAAAAGAGGTCTTTCACGAAAAAAAATTGACCGGAGGCAGGCCACAAAAAAGCTGTAGCTGACCATATAAATGGAGGACTTAATCGATTTTGAAAAAAGGAGCCGAATCGTGCCTCGTGGAGAATAGCAAAAAGAATGAAAATTAACAAAGCGATGCAATAATGAGTATTTGTTAACTTATAGAACATCAATCAAGCTACCCTGATTGAGTACGACAAAACAACATATAGTACCGAAATCATGACATCAGTAGTATTAAAGGTCTACGAACCAAACTCATTACACTGTAGACATCACTTCTCAGAATCCCAAATCTAATAGCACGATCCTAATCCTCAATATAACTTAGAGACAAAACAGCTAACATAAAGCAAACTCACGGCCAGAGCGAAGGATGCACAAAACTCAGAAAATAAACGCATTTCAATCTTTCGACTTATCTAGAAACATTTCACCACCGGCCGTCACTAAAGTGATAAGATGCAAAAGCGTAGTAAGACTTAGAACCTCGGGTGATGGTTATGTGGATGCGCTTCCCGATTCACTATCAGTTTTTACCAAAATCGAAACAAGTAACGATAAATGCAGAAAGAGAAAAAACCAAGAAGCCCCATATATATCTTACAAAAGATGACTCAAGAAATGAAAACTCAAGCAAGACAAATACTAAAATCTACGAACAAATGACAGTGGCAGCGTTCCTATTGCAACAGGTAAATCAGCATTGAAAAAGCCTAATAATAGAATGACGAGGTCTTAATAGATTGGGAGACAGGGCACAAATACAAAAGCAGTGCTTTGAAAAAGACAAGTAGCTGACAAAGAACGGTCAGCAAAGACATATGTTAATAGTAAGTAACTACAAGGTACAACAACATACTATTTACTAATACCATATGATATACCTAAAAGATAAAGAAAAATGGGTGTTCGGTTGTTGCATAGCCTCAACTCGACAGATCCAGATCACCTCCAGGAGATCCACAGGTCAGACGAACTAGAACTGCAAAAAGCTAGATTTAAAGATAAGTGTGAGTGTTATAACACAATAAAATCTATCATGAATAGTCGATCAGGAAGTTCTTATTCAGTCTGTGAATTATCAAGTTCTATGAACGAAGTACACGCAAGTGCGAGAAAGATCAATCGAACCCCAATTCAGGGGAGATACTCAATCTACCGTGGGCACTGCTCCATCAGTCGTGATGGAGGGTAACGCAACCCTTAACATTTGCCAAAAAATGAGAGTAACACAAACAACATACTTAGCAAAAGCGAAATATCAAAAACACGAATAAATGCTGCACAATCGAACAGAGAGCGCTCCACGACGCACCACATAGCGCACCACAATTCGAGAAGCCTAAAACGCACTCCTTAGAGACCCAACACCATCAATTAACTAAATTGTATGAACCATAAATAAATATTAATCCCAATAGAACGCCGTGCCCCAAAAGCGTATCACATTGAGCAGTGATGTAGGCCTAGTGAAAGTTCTCTGAAAATCTGTATTACCATTCAGCTTCTAACATGTTGAGCCTTTTGGGACAGTTCTACAATGGGCATCAAAAATGAATGAACTGACATGCAGTAAATTATGTTGACTAGCCATTTCAATTTCTATCACATTTTTGCCCAAAATTCAAAAGAAGTCAACATTACTACATTAAGTTAAACATTAACACTTATGAAGCTGCACAGTTAAACAAAGACCAATAACAATAGACATGAGCACATTCAATGACTGAAATTTGCTATTAACTAAATTAATCAGTTTATCACTTGCATAACAGCATAAGGTTGGATACAAAACTAAAGATATGATATTTACAAAATTTTAAAGCTTAGTTTACAATTAGTTTATGCATCACCCACAACACACAGAAAAGGAGACAGACTAGAGAGTTAAGTATCAACGTTAGCTCTTCTAATCATAGTAAAAAAGCATAGGCCACTTCCATATCTGAATATGTCTTAAACAAAAGATGAACAACCAGATGATTCTAGTATAAGCACAAAAATCTAAAATGACGGAGCAGAGCACGTAGATTACACCTAATGGCAAGATTGATAAAACATACAATAATAAGATAGAAAGGCATTATTTATGAGCAAAAAAAAAATAATAAAACAAGCTGCATTATAAGTAGTGTTACCCAGTGAGAACATGGTGTGGCGGGTCTACTACTGAATCAAGTTGAATATTGTTTACAACATGCCGATGCTCTGCATAATCACAAAATGCGAAAAAAAAAAACAAAAAAAAAAAAAACATATGTTCACGCTGGGATCATATTTTTGTTCTACATTAGTTTAATTGTTGTTGGCAGTCTTTTACTGAATTTACCCTGTATTGTGCAATTATGTTTTCTGAACTTTTCTAAGATTTGTTACATCCATTGACAAATAAATTCTTCTCATAGATGATTGAGAGCAGTGCCCACGGTGATGAATATGATGGGGTGATATTCTCACAGCTGGTACTTTTCTAAACTGAAATTCAACTGATAGATTSTGCAACTTTTGAGATTTTATTGTGTGAAAATACATCTTTAAATTTCTTTTGCAGAACTTGATTGATTTAGCTGGATCTGAGAGCTCCAAAACCGAAACAACAGGATTAAGAAGAAAAGAAGGATCGTACATTAATAAAAGTCTTCTGACTCTTGGAACTGTAAGTGCTTTTTTTTGTGTGTTCCCAAATGACCATAATTATTAKGTTTTTCATGCTGAACTGTTGCAATAGGATATGCTGATTAAAATTTGCTTGCTTGAGTTCATATCACTTAATATGCTCTTTTCCTTTGATATGTAGGTGATTGGAAAACTTAGTGAAGGGAAGGCATCACATATACCATACAGAGATTCTAAGCTTACTCGTCTTTTGCAATCTTCTCTTAGTGGCCGTGGACATGTTTCTGTAAGTCCAAAAGTTGAAATCTTATTTCTGATGCACTGACTTTTTCTAGATTTGCTGTTTCATATGAGGATTAGGATCGTAAAATTGATGAAAGATCTACTTAATATTTGTTTACATTATAAGTCATATTATGTTGTGTTAAAGTAGTGATTTAAAGTTACAAARACATTGTGTACTTTCATTTTATTGATGGCACATCCTCTTTAAAACCTTTTGTTTTTTTGTTTTTCCCTCAATTTTTGGCTCTTTCTTATTCTGTTTATGTTTGTTTGGACTGCTACAGCTTATATGCACAGTTACCCCGGCATCTAGTAGCATGGAGGAGACTCATAATACCTTGAAATTTGCTAGCAGAGCGAAGCGTGTGGAGATATTTGCTTCTCGTAATAAGGTGCCTATTTTATGTACACCTTAGTGTTATTTTCATCATTTCTTACGTATCAAAATCTTGTTATTTATCCAGTAGCCTACTTTAGTTTGGTTTGTAATCTGACATTGCCAGATCTATTGATGAAAAGTCCTTAATTCAAAAAGTATCACGAGGAATTCAACCTCTGAAAGAAGACTTGACAGCTAAGGACGAGGAATGTCTTGTTGAGTTAGCCACGAGAGAGGGGATGATTTTAAGCATTAAACAAAAAGGTTATCCGCTCATGATAAGCATTCTTTATTTCTATCATTACATGTTCTTTGTGTCGACTTATTAAAGGTATAATCCAATTAAGTGTTATTGCTTTTTGTGCTTGCTGTGTAATATTGGCCTCGTTCCTGTTGTAAGTTGGAAGAAGGTCTATTCAAAAAATGCAATCGGTTAGAGGAAGAAGAAGAACTAAAGGCTTGCTCTATGAGTAGAATACCAGAGGGTCTGACTAGTTGATACTTGTTTCCTCAAACCAAAACACAATTCCTTGCATATTTGGTGAATTGGTCACCACAGAAAGTCATCCCGATGATGTTAAGTAGTATAAACTTTTTCTCTATTTATTTTTTGTGCAAGCTTATTGTCCAATATTTAAAGGTTTTCCAGTACACAGTTGCTTTCCCCTGATCTTTTACTTTGTAAGTCATCATTGGCGAGATGAAAAACAAGATTTATAATTTGTGAATTTAAAATTGATAAGGCTCATAAGGTGCAGTAGGCAAAGATGGCTTTGTGATGTTTCATGCTTTACCTACACCTTTATTGACTATACAATTTTATTTCTATGTCCAGGATGAATCAGATCCCCCAACGGGGAAAGTCGAGAACCAGGATTCCCGTCTGCGCTGTCGACCCTTCTGGTCATCACACCACAAAAGATCTTCAAGAATGGGAATGATTGAACTTTCTGCCAGCTGGAAAGCTACTTGGAGAATCTAAAACCAAGATGGGGAACTTATTGATGGGTTCAAAACCTGACAACTGTTATGATCTTTGGTTTCATCCGTTTATTCTTGGCTTCATTGATTTTAATGTTGTCCTGAGCCAATGCTCGTTTTCCAATCCTCATTATCAGCTCTAGTTAATTCGTATTTTCGTTGCTTTGCTCTTGCATGATCATATTTATTATTATTTCTGCAATACATTGACCTGTTGCATCCAGTTCTGATTGCACTTTCGCTTTTTCAAATCTCTATTCTAGGATGAGAAACTGCACTGATGAGATGGAAACCTCCTATGTGGAACAAGTTAAAATGCTTACTGGTGGAAACTTGCTTCAGTAACCAAGCACCCTAAAGCGCCTTGGGTGAACATTCTTCAAAATACCCAGATTTGCCCTCCCAAAGTGCAAGTGATGGTTTCCCTACTCTTGTTGACTCTTTTTTACACATTTCTTTTTTTAATGCCTTATCGAGCTCTAGCTAGATTGATAATTTGTCTAATGCTCTTTATCACATTTATTATGAGTATGTGTTTGGACTTTGGATTATATAATCGTGCTTTCCTTAATGCCAAACCATTACCTTTCCTTTCTGAGTTTTATTTATATCATCTATATTTATTTCTCGTGCCTACTCGTTCCATATAAAGATAAGAAAAGTTATGAAATTTGGTTGCCAATTATATTTTTATGGAATGTCCTCGATCTACTGCTTGTTTAAGTAAAACATTTAATGCGTGTGTACTATCTTTTGTGTCATTTTCTCTTGTTCTGTTTCTTAATAATTTCTTGATGCAGGTTCACAACTTGGAATGTGAAATTCAAGAAAAGAGGAAGCAAATGAGGCTTCTTGAACAGCGTATTATCCAGAGTGGTGAGGCTTCAGTGGCTAGTGCATCATTGCTTGATATGCAACAGGTTCTCATTTTTTGCCCTTTTACTTGTAGTTTTTTTTTTGTCTTTTTTAGGAGAGAAGAGAGATATTCAGAGTGTACCAATGCTTGGTCTTTGGATTTATTGGTTAGGTGGTAAACCTCTTTACCGTTAGTTCACTGGGAAAGCTGGTAGTTTTTTGTCCTTTTAGTCAGGCTCTGGATTCAGGAAGTCCTGGCCAAGCCAACCTTAGTGGGTCTGGCTATGGATATTCCAGGCTATTCCATGTCAACCCTTGTATGAATATAAGAACTTGAGCTCACAGCTCAACCTGGCAAGTGGGTCATACGGAGTATTTAAATTTTAATATAGGGCTTTGTGCTTGAAACAATTCCATTGCTTCACTTGCAGCCCGGTTTCCACCTTTGTTTTCTAGCTGCATGACAGCATGCTTTAGGCTTAGTCTTTGTCCAGTGTATCCACACTAAAATGTTGGTTGTTGCTTTAGTTGCATGGGTTAAAGTTTATACTTAACATCTCTTTTTCCTCGTTGACAGACTGTTTCAAGGTTGAAGACTGAATGCAGCCAAATGGGATTTGAGTTAGAGGTACACATCGCTTTTCATTTTCTTTTGTGTGTTGGCTCATTTGTCCAATTTACTACTTCGGCTATCGTTGCGATTTATTGGTATCTGTAATTCTTTGATTTTAAATTTCCCAAGTGGCTGATACAACACTGTGTTTGATTCCAAGGGACACAGTCCTTGTGTCTGTTTTCCTTATGAGAATTCTTTTGGATGGTAGAATGTTGCATAAAATGATGGCACAGTTTCCCTTATGAGAATTCTGCTGGATGGTAGAATGTTGCATAAAATGATGGCACATTTACTTCCCATCTTTTACCTTTGCTAAGTACTTTCTGTACTCCTATTTAATCKCAACASTTCTTCCACTTTTAGCATTATTCACAAACAATCATACAACTAGATTTTGTGTTACTTATGTATATGGAAAATWATAGTCACGTGGGATCATTTTGAATTCGTCTCAAAGTGGTGTGCGAATTAGTAATATCTATTTTTTAGCAAAACACAACTAAAGATATTCACTATGTAAATTTTGCATTAGTAAGCGTGAAAATAGAAGTGTTGCAATTAAATTGGATTGRAGGGAGTATCTTTTATAACCATATTTCCATTGCTAATCTTCTGCAAATTAGTCACTAGAGCTTGCACTTATTTTTGTTCTGATGGACCTATTAGATACACACCAGTCTGCTACTTGATAACCATCTTTCCATTGCTAATATTCTACAAAAGTTACGRATCTTGGTATAGTTCTAYAGAATTGTGAAGGAATTAAATAAGTAATATTTACAAGATTTCCCCTTATTAAATGCGTTTTTCACAAGCTTCTTCCTCATGCAGATTAAAGCAGCAGACAACCGGATTCTTCAGGAACAACTTCAAAATAAGGTATCATATTTAATCTTATTTTAGTATTGTGATTCGATTTTTCAACACAATCCTATTCTTGAATGGGAACTCAAATTCTCTGTCTTTGTATTCCCTGTTTCTGGCAGTGTGCAGAAAATAGTGATCTGCAGGAGCGAATTAGTGCTCTGGAGAAGCAGCTGGTTGCAATGGGTGGTGAGTTGTCCGTGCCTTCCCAAGACGAGGATACTGAAGATTTGAAGAGGAAAGTTCAATCACAGGTAAATTATTTTTCAGAAAAACTCATTGGGTTGGAGTGGCTATGGCATTCTGTGTGAGAATGTGGCATGTTTTAATATTTCCTAACGCATGTCAGTATTCTATAGAAAGTCTGATAATCTCTTCTTGGGTATTGTCATTTTACAAACTACTCTCACATTTGAAGATTGTTTGTTGTTTTTGAAAAAATAATCTTCYGCTTCTCCGTTCTTTTCTGGTCTATTGTTTGGTGCACATTGGTTCTGGTTATGTATCCTGATTTTGAGCTGTTCATTTAAATACAACATATCTATTCATGTACTATTTTGTTTCGTGAGGGTATCATTTTCATCTCCTTAAATGATGATATGATGAATGTTTTATCTGTGGGCTTTTGTTATTCATTATTGTTGCACACTTGCACAAGCGTTATTGGGAAGTTTGTCAGTTAAATCCTTTATTTTTTAGGCGAAATCTAACGAGCGTCATTKGGGGCATTAGATAAGATAACTAAAAGTGGAAATATTAAATAAAAATAAACATTAATTAATGGCATGTATTTTAAAATTTATAACTTTTTAGGAAATGTATTTAGTTCTTATCTAAAAATGAAAAGTTTTGAGGCAAAGATGAAAAACAAAAAAGGTTTACTCACAACAAAAATGTCTCAAGGAAG
>SNQN01000069.1:81316-156792 GCA_008642245.1 Bassia scoparia | reverse complement strand
AAAAAATGTCAAATCGTTATATCAAATCGTTGCGTTTATTTTGATACGGAGGAAGTATATATAAAAGCAACAAGATAATGTACAATTGCAAKACATGTTACTAGTGAGCCATTTCTTAGCTAAAATTGTTGCCATTTTCAAGGAAGTAGGAGACACCGCTGTTCATTAAAAAAGACATGTTTAATGGGCTCCTCATTAATGAAATCATTATTACAATCTCTCATCGAAGTTAGTAGGAACATGAGATTCAACCAACTGATCACTCATGAGTGGTCCCTTGTGATAAGCTTGATGATGATCATGCTGATGATGATGATGATCGAGTTCTGTTAACCCCATACTTCCTGTGTGTTAACTGAAGCTGATGCACTGATTTTGCTGTCAGAAACTCGGAATTCAGAGGTCTGCGAAAAAAAAATCAGAGAAAATTGTGAGATTTTAATGATATACCACGTTGTTAGTAGCTAGTCCGTTTCAATCAAAACCTTTAAGCTGTTGGCTGACGCTCGAGAATATGTTATTTACTCGATCACGCTTTACTAGCTTGCATTATTCATTTTGTTAAAATATACCAAGGAAGGTATGATCGCGTTTTTAGCTCAGTTGGTTTGAGCTCCCCTACGACCCATTATGATTGGGCTACGAATGATGTGCTCTAAATTTTCCTAGGGCCACAAGTTGACTCCCTCTATTAATGATATAGGAGGAAAGATTATTGCTTTAGGTAGTCCATCACATTGACAAAATAATGGAACAAATTATTAGGAGAATTATTCACTGAATATATCGACTAAATTTGTACATGTTGTCGTACAACATGTTTGTTTTTTTCATGAAACATCATTCCAACAACTCCAGTGATCAATTTCATCTAAGTGAATGAATTCTAGACCATATCTTCTCACAATGCATGAGCAACAGTCATTGATTTTATATATATATATATTGAGTTGCAAAGAAGAACAACAACATGAAAGAGGGTTGTTTCAAATCTTACATAGAGTGTGGGAATCAGAAGCCGAATCGAACAAATCTTCGAGTCTCCACCCCGGCAAAGTCTCCATCAAGTACTCCGAGATGGTATTACTGGCTGAGACCGAACCCTCTTCGTTGAACTGATTATAATTAGTTTTCTTAGTCGCGGTTGAGGTTGGGGTGGCCGTGTATTGGTTGAACATGTCACGGTCATAACTAGAGCCCGTGACAGATGAATTAGTTGTATGTGACTGTGACTGTGACTGTGACTGTGACTGTGAGTTCGAGTTACTAGCCCAGTTAACAGAAGAAGTAGGGTACGATGAATTAGTTGTATGTGACTGTGATTTCGAGTTACTAGCCCGGTTAACCGAAGAAGTAGGGTATGTGATCGAAGAGGACGATATCTTAACCCCGGTTAGAAGAAATCTGTTATGATTTTGGGTGTGTTCATTTGCTTTGTGTATTGGAATGTCACATTCTCTGCATAAAATTGCCCTGTCTTCTTTGCAGAACAAGAATGCCCTTCTTTCCTGTAAAATACAGATCAATATTCACATTAGCTCAGGGCCGCAAATATTATAGTATAACCGGTTGTACAGCACAACCAATGAAATTTCATATTTCGTTTGTGTTGTTATATATGTCTGTATATCTTCAACGAGAATCTTATTTTTTACAGAATACTTCCGTGTATTATCACAAATAAAAATCGAAATTTTTCCGAGACGTAATTTCGAATGAAAACTAGAAAAAGGGAGAAAAAAAATAAACAATTACTTGGCAATTTACAAGAGAGCTTCTTGGAAAAGAGGATGAAGGAGGGAACAACGAAGGGTTTGATAGCAAGCTTGTTAGCACGAATGTATGCTTAATCGCACCTTCAAGTGCACTTCATCTGCTGCTCAAAAAATTGATGCTTCCTTCTTCTACACACATCACACTGATCTTCATTAATTTCTTATTACTGCTTATCAATTTTGTTTATTATTGAAGCTTATGAGTTTCAATCTTTTTCCTTGTAAATAAAAGGATGTTATGAAAGATACAAAAGAGAGAAAAAGTGTTTGATGTTAGTTTTGGATTGAATGAAAGGTGTTTTTTTTTTTTTTTTGATAAATTAGACTAAAGAGTATGGGAAAGAAAGTGAATGAACATACATGGGTTTCAAACGTTTCTTTGGCTTTGTCAACCTTTGATTTTATAAGTACTGGAAAAATATGTGAGGGAAGAAGAAGGACAAGAAGAAGGAAATGCAATGGGTTATTGTTGGACCAAAAAATGAAAATTTATGATATCTATTAAAAGCCTAAAAAGTGAGTTTTTTTTAATGCTATTTTAATAACACTAAATATCACCCATCTTTGTGAGGTTCTTTAATATCTTGTATTTAAGGGATCAGGTAATGCCCTTTGTGGAGAAGGTTCCAAAAAAAAATAGAGGTAAAACTTTTAAGAGAAGACCTAAATACAAAACCGTTCTATTTCTGTGGTAGAATTAATAACTGATTTTACACATATCCTTAGAAGACGGGAAGTTTTACTATAAAGGGTGGAGAAGGTTCTTTTTGTTTGGTTGGGTGAGTCGAGGAGAGTATTACGAGATTCCTTCTCCATTCTATATAAAAATTCTACATTTAATTTTTTTCATAAAATGAATAGGGGTTGCAAATTGGGTAGCAGCCCATCTTGAGTTTCTGACCAATGAGTGGAGTGGGAGGATTGGAAATTAATGGTGTACTTTTCATTGGGGGATTCCTTTAAAGATGGGAGATTGTCAGCTAGCTCTGATGGACATGATATGGTAAACTTTGTATGTATGTTCTTTGGTTGAGTTCTAATATCTAACATGTGAATTTCTCTTCGAACGATATCAGCCAGCTTAATCGTTAAAGTTTTAACAGCGATGAGGGTACGTACTAAACACGATACATAGGTCCATCTCCGCCTGCCACTTGCTCACTCCCCTATGCACAAACATGAAAATCGATGGGACCCGATAAGTTTTCAGACTGTGATCCAATTCAAAATTCACAGCTCAGCCTGGATAAGCTGATAATGCAAAGGAAAATTGAGCCATCTCATGTGATGTTTTTCACATCAGATATTGAGATTAGTGTTTTCTTAGGACATACTACATGAAAACAGAAAAGTGAATTCTTGTTGACAACTTATTATTATAATAATAATAATATTGTTGTTGATTGTAACATCTAACTTGTTGTGAGTTTAATGAACAGCAATTATAGCTACGCAATGCAAGGGCCAATATTCATAATATATACTCCAAATTGCTCACCAAAAAATTTATGAAAATGGACCTACTTTTCGCTGTATTATCCGTACTGTCTTATCTTCACCATTTTTTTGAGATTTAGGCCAACTTTCTAATTTCCATTTTGTCCATTTCCAAACTCAACTGTTCGAGTAGGGTAAGGGTTCAACTCTAGTTGAGCTTTGATCGAGTCGGATCGAATACAACAGTTGAGTGAAACCCTACCACGAGTCGCGACTTAATGGTATGACAGTCGGAAGGGGACTGGAACTTCATCACCTAGAGCTCAACTCAAATGTATATTAGCCCTGACGGTGAACCGGGTGGTAGGCTGGTAGCACCAACAAATAAGTCCCTACTACAACTTATGAACTTGTTGAAATGAAAATCGAAAGAGGGTTGAAACCTAATCACCTAAAACTCGCCCCGAATTTAGATTAACCACAAGGGTGAACCGAGTGGTAACACTGACAAGTAAATCGCGACTCACGAGTTTTGTATTTAAATGACAAATTAAGTGACTTAAGCTTTATACTTTTTCCCGAGCTAATTATTAAGTCAACATTAAAAAGTTTTTTTTTTAGTGTATTCGCCCGATTTTTCCCTTTAGATTAATTCGGATTGAGAGTTCAATTCTAAATGGTTAGGTTTGGTCTCCTCCCAATTATCATTGCACCGGATCGAACAAGCGTCTTCTCTATCAAATACAGTCCCAATAATCATCACTGCATCAACAACCAATTGGTAAGTCAGCATTAAAAGTTAGTAGGCGTACCACTTGATTATTGAAGCTGCAAAAACGAATATTTAGACTTTTGGTATTGATTGCTGCTTATCAATATGGAGTTAGAAGACCACGTCAAACAATAACCAAAACTTAACTTTTTAGCAATGACAAAAACAAGGCATTTTTCAACCAAATTCTAAGTCCTTTACAATGTAATCATCATGTTGAATTGGCCGCAATCTTTGAACAATTATGACGGATTAATTAGTTATAATTAGTACTCCCTCCGTTTCGATTTGTTTTGTTACGTTGGTAGAATTTCATGTCAATTAAGGGAAAGTAATATATGGATAAATTATGTTAGTATTTCTTAGAAGTTGTATTATTCTTTTAATTTGTTTGAGATGTGTACAATAACATTAAAGTAAAACTTTTCATATTTAAAAATAAATGGATAAGATAAGTTTTGGTGGAAAATCAAGAATGATGAGGAGATAAATAAAGGGTAATATGAGATATTTTAGGGGAAAAGTAACATTAATAGGTAAAAAAAATAGAGTATGAAAAAGAAAATGTAAAGAATAAAAGGGAACACAAAAAAAATGACACGTAAAAAAAACTGAAACGAATTGAAGGGAGTAATAATTAGTGAATTACTATCAACTTAATGGTGACCTGATGAAAATGAGATTATTTTGGTTATCGTACTAATCGAATATACAGTATAAATAATCTAACTATTTAAACTAAGTATACTTTAATTATATTTGATAAGTTTATTAAAGAAGGTTGCAGTGTGAATGCAAGCTCATAGTATCTTGGAGATCATTCGGTGTGAGTTGTTTGGCTAAAAGACAAACTTCACCTTTTTCTTCGCAAATAAAGCATGGGATATCAATGATGAACAAGGATAATTAAAGGCGAATTGATAAACCAACTACGACTGGTTGGTTTGAGTGGTTAAGGGTCTAAACTCTTTAATTAAGGTCTTGAGTTCGAACTTTGGGAATGGACAAAAACTAATCGGGAAGGATATTGCATGCAAACTATACGAGACTTGCGGGATCTGATACACTCGTCAAGACGTAGAAATCCATTAGCTTTACCATTTTCATTATAGGTGAATTATACATACCAACTAGGGTTTTCTGAGAATTATTTGCATATTGAAAAAAGATTTAGGATGTTATGGTGTATGATTGCAATATTTTAACAATACGAATAATTACGGACAAACTGAGTATTCTTTATCGTCGTATGTTAGTGGTCATTTTTCTGTTATTTAATAGACATATTAGTAGATGTATCGGATCATGCAAATATGCAATATCATCATCAACTTTGAATTACTATATGCAATAGCATGGACAATCATAAATTTTGAGTAGGAAACTTGAACAATCAATATTCATACCCTAGTTGTTTGATATGCAAATTTGCCAGATGAAACATTGCATGTAACCCTAGTATGAAATATTAAAAATCAAAGAAAATTCTAGAGAAAATGCTACACCAAGCTTAATAAAGTGGGTTGTAGTTGGCGCAATAGACAAGCAATACCTTTTGAATTAATGTAAAAAAGGAATATCTTTGACCAATTAGAAATTAAAATTAATCAACCTTTTATGCATGTTGGATCCCAAATAATGTGATTAGAAATGATTATGTTTTTACACAAATAGGGTTTAATTCATAATGTATCCAGTCGCACTTTACAATGGCTTGTTAAAGAAATCTAAAATTCTAACGCACATACATAACTCGTTAGAACTTATATTCATCGTAGATTCGATCACAACATCAGTCTTAATAAAAAAAATTCATCCAAAGCGGATATTAAATCAAGATTAGTTTGACTTTTTTTAAAAAAAAATAAAATAGCAATGTGGGATTACAAAGAATTAATTAATTACTTATACTAGTTTTGGATAGGTTGAATTAAGTATTATTTTGTATATGGTGGTTAATTGGCAACGTTTTCATTGTAAGAGAGATGATGAGGATTGCACTTAAGTAGCTACTAGGCTACCACTTTGTTGGTTGGGTCATTTTCTTGATATACTATGTCCCTTGTTATGCTAGAATTGCATGTGTGAGAGATGCACTTTTGGCTGTCCTTCGAATAATTGCTGTTTAGTAGCTTTTCACCAACTCATCCTTCACTCATTATGAATAGAACAATCCTGATGAGTTGGGGATTGTCCTAGATATGGGGRTTCACTCATTGGAAGAAAAGGGTCACTTAGGCGGACGAAATAGGGCCGACTGCGAGACTTCGTTTGTTTTGACGGAAATCATTTTTTTTCATGAAAAATTATATTACTAGTATAAGGAGTACATTACTTATGGAAAAGTATTCTTATGTTTGATTGCATATAGAAAAATAAAGTTGGATGTATGTGTAAGAGAGAATGAAGGATGAGACGAGATTTAAAAGAGAAACAACGAGGAAAATCCTCACAAAAGATAAAAATAATGGGGGGAAAATGTAATACTCCGTAACTAATAAGAGTATATTTTATGTAAAAAACTATATTTTATTTTTACTATCTCAATTTCAGTGAGTTTTTCTGATTTTATTTGAACTTATTTTGTGAGAAAAAAGATTTCAATTTCGATTAACTAAGCTTGTCTAAAGTTCGAAYAGGGTGAACAAAACAAGTATCAAAATTCGACTCTTCTAAAACTCATTTTCACATWGACTCATAGAGTAATACAGAACTGGCATCTGTGTAGCAAAAATCAATTGTTTGGTAATAAATTAAATTAGTTCACTTTCAGTAGAGATAATCAGGAAACTGAGCCTAATTAATTACCATTCCTCGAATTATTATATTATCATTGATGTTATAAATGCTCATGTGAAGTGAAGAGAGTGGAGTTTAGACAAGAGAGAACTTTCTGAGAACCAACTTTCCTGTAAGACATACAGTACAAGACATACAACTATACAACTAATCAATGAGTTCGCCGCTAACGAGTTAATACAACTACAAAGAGTTGTCCGGTATAGGGAGTTATAACAGTGCAGAGCTGATGACCAGCAGAAGGCCAAGTTCGCACGTACTTCTACCTGCCTGGACATGTATGAAATCTTCATTACGGTGTTCTTCGAGAAAAAGATTTGATGTTACCTAGATTATACAATAGGCTCTTATTCGTGGATTACACACCAATTGCATCCTTTCTCCTGTTGGTCCAGCTATAATGAAAGCTTCGTAGATGGAAGCTCTGGAAATATCAGGCTTGGACGCTTCAAATTGATTTCAAATGTTKGGTGTACCTGCAATGAAGTTTATATTAAGAACGCAACTTAGGAGCAGTAGAGGATTAACAGGCCAATCAGACTAGCGCTATTTCAGAAGGGAGAATAAACCAGGAAAAGGTATTACATAGATCAATGCAAAAGACTCATCCGAAGACCAACTAGATGTGACGCTGTCCTTGGTCTGTTGACACAACATTCAAAAACCAATTTGATACCAGTTTATGACAATTGCCATTTATTCTCAGAATGTATGATATGCTCAAGCTTCAACTAGTACAATTATGTATCACGTCATCACTGGGATATTTTACAAGATACCACATTTGATTTTGAAGTCATTTTAAAAAAAAAAAGTTGTGTTAAGATACTTTTATTCCCCGAACCATCACAAAGAAACCTTGAGCGTGAAAGATAATGGTAGTTTCTTATTAAATCCTTGAGGCAGGGATAGCAGGAATTAAAACAAGGAGGGTCAGTGGATTAAAGCATTTGCAGGAAAATTTAAAGGGATCTGATGCAACTATTATGGAACTGAAAGCTATTTATGAAGAAAGGATAATGGGTGCATCATCACCATTAACGCCAATCATCTGAATTTGCCTTTCCTAATTCCTATACAAGTGCCAGGACCAACTCCTGGTCTCCTCTGGCTCTCAAGGACCCACTAAAAAGTCCAACATCTCATCACCAAACCTCTAATTAACACCTAGATAGTTCCATTGCACACGAATCGTATTTTTGTATAACAAGTACTTTCCAGTTTCCACTGATGATTATGTGGCAATGATGATGATGATGATTGAYGTATCCCAAAAGATCAAGGACATCTTGTGAATTTTAAAATATCTGGTGTATTTGGTGAATTAGTTACTATATTTACCCATATTTGGTGCAAGCAATAAAGCTATAAAAGCGCAGCAAGTGGTGTATTTGGTGCATTATTCACACAGCTATATAAGCTATGTGCAGATTGTGACAGTAGCTAACTAGCCATATAAGTTATTCGTGACAATAGCTATATAAGCAATAATGCTATGTGCAAATTGTGTGTTATTTGTGATAGAAGCAATTCATACAGTAGCTACTAGCTAGTCAACAATAGCCATTCTTACAGTATATGTCATTTGAATATAAGCTGTTAATTCTCAGGAATTCACGTTCTGAATGGATCGAGGGCGAGAAAAGGAAATTGAGAGGTTTGATCAGAAGGGGTTTTAATTTTCTATTTAAAAAAAATTCCTTCAAAATGTCAACAATGTTGCTATTAACTCAAAATGTTGTTCCTAAACTTTCTTGTTGCTCCAAAACAAAAAATCCCTGAGTAGGACAAGAAATATACTCCGTATATCCTAACAAAAATAATTGAGGCTCTAGACACAAACACCCACCACCAGTGCTCCCCTAGAGGGCTATAGAGATACAAAGAATGCAACAATCACAAAATTCGAAATATGTGCTCAAGATAGATCACTGTGATTCAGTTGTGTGGTCTGATTATTTGGAGGGGATCAGCCATATAAACACTAGCACTTCGACATTTCAGGTTCAGTAGGCTGTATGCAGTGGGTACTTAGTACCTGCTTTGGTTTTTATTAATTCAGTTCCCTTTTCAACCCCCCCAAAAAAAAACTAGATCATTGTGGGTTTGAGCTTAAATTAAGTTATTCATCGACATTTGAATGGCTTTCAAAGGACAGCTGACGTAATTCTACAGGGGTTGGACACTTTGGTCGAATATTTACATATAGGCTGAATCTCATGCTTCACTAGCACCATCGCCAAGTGACATTCCACTAGATGTCGACAGGCACAGTTATGTAAGATGTGTGTTGTCTCCCCTTGTCTGTGTGTGTGTGTGTGAGAGAGAAGAGAAGAGAGAGAGAGAGAGAGAGAGTGAGAGAGAGAGAGAGAGAGAGAGAGAGAGAGAAAGAGAGTGAGTGAGTGAGTGAGTGGAGTGAGTGTGTGAGTGAGTGAGTGAGTGAGTGAGTGAGTAGTGAGTGAGTGATGTGAGTGAGTGAGTGAGGTGATGATGAGTGAGTGAGTGAGTGAGGTGAGTGAGTGAGTGAGTGAGTGAGTGAGTGAGTGAGTGAGTGAGTGAGGTGAGTGATGAGTGGAGTGAGTGAGTGAGTGAGTGAGTGAGTGAGTGAGTGAGTGAGTGAGTGATGAGTGAGTGAGTGAGTGAGTGAGTGAGTGAGTGAGTGAGTGAGTGAGTGAGTGAGTGAGTGAGTGAGTGAGTGAGTGAGTGAGTGAGTGAGTGAGTGAGTGAGTGAGTGAGTGAGTGAGTGAGTGAGTGAGTGAAGTGAGGAGTGAGTGAGTGAGTAGTGAGTGAGTGAGTGAGTGAGTGAGAGAGAGAGCCCAGAGAGGAGGTGTATGCAGTTCTCATTTTGCAGCCATATGGAACCTTCTGACAGAAGCCAGCAATTCTACTTTGTCAGAGTGAAAAGGCATACAACACAAGAACGACAATCATTGATTTTCAACTAACCAAACATTAATTGAAAACGATTTCTTCTTCAAAAAACAATTTACCTGCCTGTACAAAACAGCAAGGGAACAAAATTTGCTCTAGACTGCACCTAAGCAGTACATACGTCGCAGATAGTATATCCAAGGCCTTCACAATATGGGCATTTAGCTCCGTCTTCCACCCAATCCAAAAACTGCTGAAATATTTATCACATAAATATAAACACAAAAGACGAATATAAATATATRAGTTCCGAACAAACCTGTTCTTCAATGTTTGGATCGCCAGTTCCATCACATTCTGCAGCAAAAAGGATACTGGTCTTAGCTTAAAGAATTTTGCATTCCATAACTTTAATAGGGACTTTTTCTGCATGCACTTTTTTTTARAAGCTTAAAATATATCACATTAAGCAGACAACGTCACACACATTCACTTTTAGCCTCTTGTCACAAATATTACTTGTGGTTGACTAAACTATTGCACATAAAGGAAAATTTCCAAACTATTTTCATTCAACAATTCACTAAATGTTTGCAAGATGAAGTAAAGTTCTCTGGAGTTATATAGACATTTTACTCTAGGGAACAATCGTACCAAAATAAGAAAAAAAAAATCTACATCTGAACATGAAGAATCTACATACCCATACACAACAGACGACCCTCTCCTCGACAAACGAGGCATTTAGGTGCAGAGGATTGAGCCTTGCCTCCGCTATCTAATTTATCATTTCCGTTATTTAGCCTGGAAGAATCCTCCCACCGATTTTCACCAAGAAGGAAAACTCGGTTTTCGGATATATACTCATTAGTTGGCTCTTTCTTTACAACTGTCTGCTGAACTTCCCTGACACTAGTAGGAGCTCCGTTCGCTGCATCCTTTTCACAATAATAACACACAGACTGTCATTTGCTAAGAAGTAGATTGTAAAGTCAGAAACTCAACTCTGTACAAACGTAATCACTTTCRGAAATCCCATGTTCTCAGCAACACAGCAGGTATAGCTGAATACTTATGTTCTCTTAGATAGACATTCGATTTCCCCCAAAACAAAACACGATCACTCGATAACACAAACAATGCAGCATGGAAATAGAACTTAGTTCACACCAATGGCATATCATGCATCATAAAGTTGCAAGAACGCTAATAATTCATGATTCAATTCAACACTCACTTTTGCAACACTGTCACTCGCTGAAGGTGTGGGGGAACTCGAACTCTTAACTTGTTGGGAGGCATACAACTGTTCAAGAAGCTCAGCAGTCATAATCCCATTCTCACGAATGCCTATTGAAGCCTGTAGATCCAACTTCAATGCATAATAAGCATCTATAAAGAGATGTAAAACATAAATGTAGAAGTTCCTGATTTTGTTAAACATTGAGAATTTGAGCGAAAAAAGTGGATAAGGTAGAAGAGGAAAGCAACATACTTGCCAAGTCTTAACAGCTCTCTCAGTACCAGATGAAAAGCTTGAGAACTCCATATCCTCTTCCCCGGAATAAAATCCTAAATTCATCAATGCCTCCTGAAATATTATACAAGTATACAGTTTTATTAAACAACAGCAACAATCAATCAAACAAACAAATCATACATTAAATAAGATCATAGTTTTTTGAAAATTTAAAAGATTTCTATCAATATTAGATTAGGATTGCTCAAAATTACCTGCAAAATGCGTAAAATTGCAGAACTATACTAYAGTTTTTCAAATCACACAATAGAATTTCACATTATAGCATAGAATTTTCAATCATCACAATATTATGCTACCCTACATAATTACAGTGTAATTTTTCCAATCTTCAGAATTATACTATAGGATTTCACTTAACASTAAATGATAATTTTTCAAMAAATATAGAAGATTATAATCAAAATTAGGTCAAGATTGTGCGAAAATACCTGCAAAATGCGCACTTCTTCACCTTCAGCTCCAACTCTCAAACTCGAAACAACCTTATCCAATGTCGCCTTTTTCTCCTCTTTCTTCTCGCTTTTAGCGGAATTCTCAGAAGAAACATCAGAAGAAGAATCCAAACTCGAAGTCTCAAACTCAGAAAACGGCTTATTATCCGAAAACTCGGAAATCTGATTGAAAAACTTAGCTTGCAAAAGCGCCGCTTCTTTCGCAGCTTCCAACTCAACATCATAATCAACGGAATCACCTCGAAYTTTGCGAGCTTTGTCTAATTCCGATTGCAAATGCTGAATTTGAAGCGATAATTCGGAGATTTGGCGTATCAGAGATTGACGCTCGTTGTTCCAGCGAGCTTCTTCGCGAAGCCATCGTTGTTCTTCGCGTAACCACCTCTTCTCTTCGCGAAGCCACCGCTGTTCTTCTGCTTCGTAATTGCTTGAATTCGACGATGCTTGACATGCGCATACTCCTCCTCTTCTTCGATGATGATGATGATGATGATGATGATGATGATGATGATGATGATTGAGATAGGAATTTGTGCAAGCGATACGAAACCTAGTTTGATTTTGATTTTGATTGTGATTGTGGAAGTAAGAATGATTTGCAATGGAATATCTGTGTAATAAGTTGCTACTAGAAACTATAACAGACATTTCTAGTTTTGTTTTCCTGAAATAGTGGGATGTTGTATTAGCTCTTAAACTCTCGTTAACGGTTGAGAACTTGAGATGGAATCCTTGCCAAAACAAAAATGTCTCTTCTATCAACTGATTTTCAACTAATTAGTGGTTTGTTGGATGCGAACCACGGCAATGGGTACGAGGATTCGAACCTCTGTTCACGTAGTAAATTTAGTAAATCACACCACGTGTTCAGTCCTTAGATAATATTTGGAACGGAATGAAACCTTATCCTTTGAAATTGAGTTTCGAATCCAAAACACAAATGCTAAATTAAACCATTTTGATTTTCACATCAATTTTTTAAGGAYTTTTATTTTAGGGGACAAGTTTACAKGGACAAGTTTAAATCAAACAATTTTGATTTTCACAAATGAAACCTTTTCGGCATTGACTCTTAGATTTCGACGACTAAAACTCACATGYCGATCACGTGACATTTTTTTAATTCAAAAAAAWCATTTTCCATCATTTTATTGGGTTATTTGTTTTTATTAATTGATCAATTTTGGGTTTATTTGTAATTGAATTGAGTTAGATTAAGGAGGAAAAGGATGAAAAATGATTTTTTAAATTATAAAAAACATGTCACGTGACCGRCACGTGAGTTTTAGTCGCCGGAATCTAAGAGTCAACGTCGGAAAATCAAACCACGTAGTGGTCAACAAGAAAAACTCTAAGTTAGGTAGTTTTGTCACAGGTTTTCTAACCTAGGTAGTTTTTCGCAAAAACAGGCGTAATCTAGGTAGTTTTGGACAATTTTCCCTTTCCTTTATTATGGATAAAGAATAGTTTTTTTTTTTTTCAAATGCATATGGATAAAGAACAATTAATCGGGGAGAGTTCAAATTCTCTATCTTACTATTGGGTTTCATTTTATGTCATATTCAATTTGATTGGTTCACAACTTTTTAAATATCAGTATTCTTTGACGATGGAGTGGTTCCGTTGTATATTTTGATATTTAAAATGCTCTAGATTAATCAAAGTGAACGAGACGTGAAATGGAATACAATAGTTAAGATTCCTACTCGTTTGAGAAACCTACATAGATTCTGCCCCCACAATCCAACTATCCAAAAGGCGATTGTCGAAAAAATATACAGTATTAATAATTCTAATAATAAAAAGATAATGTTATTTGTAATCCTTATGATCGACCACCTATAAAATTTAAATATACTCGTACTCCCTAATGGCCTAAAATGATAAAAAGTTGTAAATTTATAATAAACCACACTCAAATCAATCAATGTAATCAACGTTACTTCGTAATTTTATTAAATATTATTTTTTTAGCTTCTAATTCATAACCGTCAATGCAATGCTTAACATTTTCCCGATAATAATAATCCGTATAAAATAAAATCAGTAATTCTATGGCAAAATCCTGTTTGACATTTGAGTGATTTGGCAAGACAAAGTGTACTCCACTCAAAAAAAAAAACACTCTGATTTTCTGCTTCTCTCCTCTCATGGCTTCATCCATTGCAGTGGCCACTCCACCCTCCTGCTCCACCACCATTTCCTCTTCCAATTATACCCCTCATTTGCAGGTTTGCCCACTTTCACTCACTCATAATTCTTTCAAATTACTAACTGATTTGTGCCCAATTCATTGCTCAAAGTTTTGATCTTTAATTTCATGTTTGTTTTTGTTTCAWTTCCCTTTCTTATTAGCATACATTGAGACAAACATGGAAGTTTGGGACAATCAGGTTTTCTAAGCTCATGAAGAACTTCCCTTCTCCATTATTGAATCAAAGGTACTTCCTTTTTTCTTATATATTCACCATTTTCGCAATAAATTCAATTCTAATACGACTTGGTGTCAAAATCTATATTTATTTGGAAAATAATAAATTATATGGAATGTTTGACAATACAATCTCACTGTTGTTAATTGTTATGATTCTTTGTTGTCCAAAATTTGGAAAGTCATGTTTTTATATATCAATGAATTGGGGCTGATGATTTCATGGAAGAATCATTTTTGTTCATGTAGCTGACCCCAATTTTGACTGATTGAACGAATTGGGGTTTGATGAATTCATTGTTATGGTGCAAAATTTTGTATGTTGAGAGATTAAGCAGTTTACTTGTTGATGGGYGAGCATTTTCATGGTAAAAGGCCTTGTTTTGGGTATATTTTTTTWAAACAGGAGAAATTTGGTCTGTGCAGCCAGTCAAGGTGCTGAGGAAGCATTCAAGAAGACGGTGGAAGTCGATCGACTTATCGATACGTTAAGGGAAGCCAACCCAAAAGAAGTGAGAATTGTTCTAAACTTTAGGATTGCCATACTTGCCTTAAAAACTCTCATTGCTGAGTTTGTCCAGTTTGCTTGTTCTTTTACACTGAACTTATGCTTTTGCATGCGAACATTTAGGTCCACTGTGTCACTGCCCTCGTTAATGCTGGGACGAGATCACATTAATGGTGGACTGAAAGTATAGTTTTCATAAGGCATAAGGACCTTGGACATTGTTTTATCAGCTAACTCTATGATGTCTCAGCTGGTTAACTATATGTTTAATAATACGGAGTACTAAGTACATGATCTTTGGGACATTTAATTGTGGTCTAGCGAGATATTGATGTCTGTAGTAGTGTAGTCCTGTTGCCCTGAAATAGTTGAGGCTGTTTTTGGGTCATTTTTGGTTCTATTAAGCGGTTCTATGATGCATTTATACCTCAGGAATTGTTGTCATGAAAAAGATGTCAGGCAGGCTTTACCGAGATACATAATATGCTAACACTAAGGGAAAAAACAAACACAGCTATAGGATGAACTTTAAAAATCTTGGTGCGGTTGTGTGCTTGTGTCTGTTTCAGTCTTGAGATGTTGTGTTCCTTTGAATTAAGCTGCATTTTTTTTTTTAAAGAATCAGAAGTGAAGTTGCTGATCTTGGTGCGTTTTCTAACAGCTACCACAGCTTGTTGCTGAAAATGTACTTGCTTTCAATGAGGGTTTCTGGATTCGTCTTGCTGCCAGAACTGATACCTGCAAGTCAGAGGACGATAAAGCACGGTTTCCTTCATGAATGTCATCCTTGTGTTTCTTTCCCTTGAGTTACTAAATTATCAATCTTTTTATATTCATACAAAATGATTTGGATGCATTATTGCAGAAAGATTATGAAGAATTGGCAGCAACGCTAATGACCACAGTAGACCTTCTTGTTAATAAAACTAAAGTATCGTCTTCTACGTAACTTCTCTGTCTTAGGAGACTTCCTTTATCTGAGATACTCTTTCTTTCCACTCCAGTCAGTTTTATTTCAACTTCTTGACCTTATGTTCATATTCTTTTTTTGGCTTAGGAAAAAATAGATTCATCTACCGATGTTCTAAAGTCTATCCTCAAACATGTGGTGGAAGAAGAACAGGAGATTACCTGGCCACCAAGAGACCCTCAAGCTCTCAGTCTGATGGAACAGGCTAGTCCATCTTCTGTACTCGAGAGTTTTGTCACTACTTCCATGCTATGCTTACTTGTGTCTGTTGTTTCTGATCTTTGACTATGAGTTACTTGATTTTGTATTGTCTAGTCTGTTGTTACAAGTTCATGTAGCAACATGGGTTTGCTGATTCTAAAAAATTATAGAACTGTTGTGATATTGCATTTCTTAACCCACTGTATTTGTTATTTTTAAAAATGTAAGTGTAGTCACTGAACTGCCTTGTATATGTGTATGTCATCGCCAGGAGGTAAACCAACGAGAGCAAGAAGGATATTTAGATGAAGGATTCCTTTCAGAAGTCAATGCACAATTGCGACAAGTGAGCATATGTTGGCTTTCTTTTGGTGTTTTTTTTATTTTATATTTTTTCAGGGGGGTGTAGTATTTGATGGCTGATTTTCTGATAAATACGTCTTGAATTACCCAGTTTAATAGAATTCTCGTAAAACTTAGAAATTATCTTGTACTGCTTCATTTTCCCATTCAAGCCAATTTGCCAGTGTCTATCATTCTTTTAAAGGTCATTCATATTTCCTTGCAGGCAAAAGAAGATGGAGACAAGCCAGGACTTGTGGCTATGCTGCAGAAGGTTTTGCAGCTTTATGCTTCTCGAGTTCTTTCTAAACGAAGTTATGCAAAGAAAGGTCAGCTTAGATATCTCTTTTGATGAGTGTAATTTTCTGATTAAAGCTCTTAATTTTGGAGATGAGTAYTTGGGAATTTAATACAAGGAGTGCTCTTATACTCCAAGGCCAGCCCATTTTCTTCAATTTTTTTAAAAGAAATTAAAATCATTACCCTTCTACTTTGTAAACGGATTATTGGAGTTAGCATCCCATTTTGAACTACTTTGTTAACAGTTTCGTGCTGACTGTTTATGTGTTGCTGTATAGGTAATGAGATCTTGAAGGCAGAGCAATTTCTTGAGACTATTATTCAAGGTAACTTCAATTCCATCATTGTTTGTGAAAAAACCCTGTTTGATTGTTTGAATGACGATGTACTTTTCTCTCTTCGCATTAATATTTGATTTACTCGCATTAATGTGTGATCTAAGTAAATGGGGATCGATAGTATGTTTTGACTATATTTTCCATTACAATACTTCATTTTCATTATTTGTCTATCTTTTGGTTAATTTTGCCTTGCACACCTCAAGTTTCGTGAAAATATGGGTCAACAACTATCGCAAGCACTTTCAACTCCTGTAGCACATCCGGGCTTGTATTACTTCCCATGATAAGAATACTATAATCACTCTTGGTTAATGTTAGCCGACCCCACTTATGAGACTAAGGCTTTCATTGATTTGGTTGAAATGCTTGATTTTCGTTTTGTGAAAGACTTTGATCTTAGACTATTTGGCAATGTGGTTGGTTATTTGGTTTATTACCCAAGTTCTGAAATTCACTCAATCACTTGCAACGCTTAAAGGCTTCAGTATGTTTCCTGTATTCACTTTTACGGTTTTAATTCCATATCAAAGCTACGATCTGTATGGTGTTGACTTTGTCATATCCATAATATATAGAGGGTGATACAATTGTGACAACTAACATGCAACAGAGTGAGTACTTGCACAGCGTTTACAGCTTTAAGAACCCTGCCCATATTCCTCTGAAGTTCCTATGTGTTAAATTTTTCTTCGCTGCTTTAAGCATGTTTTTACACACTTGAACTGATGCAGCTCCTGAAAACGAATGGAATACGTTGCTGCTTAACGGTTTGACGATTGCGAAAGGAGATATAACACCAGAGGAATTTTATGCTGTGATTAAGAAACGGATAGAGCGAATCTTGATTCGAACTGTAAAGATAAACAACTCCTTTCACCTTTCTTCCCCCTTAGCCTATTTCAAATGCTAAGTCTCTAAAGGTTTTTCCTATGTTCAGGAAGGAGGATCATACCAGCAGCGAATTCTTACTGAGTACCTTAAAGGTATACAGTCAAGAGCCGAGGAAGTAGTTCAGGCCCTCCAGGGAAACCCTCAATGAGGATTGTTCGAGTGCAGACAAATTTCTCCAAGGCTTTTAAGAAATCGCTAAATAAGGTTTCTCCATGCATCAGAAGCGGCTGTGTATTTCTACAGTTATTCCCCATCCCTGGTTATTTGGATGTGTTGGGGAAAAAAGGTGATTATGAGAAAGCTAAGCTAACAAATAAACCGTTCCTCAGCCTTTTGCCGTTGTACTCCTCGCTTGAGGTTGTAAACCAATGAAGAGTCACCTCTATGCTGCTGATAATGTAGGAACCGACTCCTTGAACACAATGTATTTATTTTTCCTGCTTCCAATTGCTTATGCAAAAACGGTTTGTTATTTTTTGTCATGATTGCTTGCGTAATGGACTGTGTAGTTGTTGCTCCAAGCATAAGTATGTTGCTTGAATCCTCTAGACAGGCTCTTTGATTAGGTTTTCACAATCGCTATTTTCTTGTGAAACTCTTGGTTAGTTGGCTAGTTTTCTTGTTGATCCGTGGTAATTGAATGGTACGACAGATCACAGATTGTTTCGTACAATCCTCGAATACCTGTACGCATTGTCTCTTACAATCCTCGAATACCTGTACGCATACAAATTTTATTTTTTTTAAATGTTATCGGGATTGGACTATATGTTTTTGTTTTATTATTGCTTCCATTATGTCAGTGTCTATGTTACAGTATGAAGTTGAGGAGAAATCTGTGCTATTGCTTGAATTCGGATCGTGTCATTGGTATGCAATTTCCCAGAAATTCTAGCAGAGCCAAATTGTTACGAGTACGAACAGCATTGGTTGGACATTGTGGCAGACGGCCAATACAGCATGTTAGTTCGCTTCAATTGTAAATATGCAGAATTGCATATGTAATGCCGAACATTTATGAGGGTAATGGTCCGATTGTTGCACTGATCTACCTGCCTCGTCGAAAACTATACGAGGTCCGATTCTTGGTACATATGATTACATACGGAAAAAACCATTTGCCAAACAAGTCCATAATATTTTTAACAATGCTGCATTTATAAATCTATGAAAATTATCGAAATATGTTTCTCTAAGAAATTCACAAATGGCAAAATGAGAAAGAAATTGAGATTCAAATGTTGAAGTTCTTGAATTCTTTAAGAATCAGAATGCCGTTGACTTGACTAATACTGACTTTGCTTAACATTCAAGTCCTGATTATGACAACTTAACCCCCACAATCCAACCGTTAAAATAGCATTAGATTGACGTAAATTGCACTTTTCTTTCTAATCAACTCCAAAATTATAAATTAACCTAAAATCTTACACCTTCATGGAACATCAAAATGAATATTGTTTCGTTGCAGATTAGTTCTCGTGCGATCCTCAGTTTTATTAAATTTATTTTATAAATAAAATTCACTTGATATTTATAATAATGATGAATTAAAGTTGTTTATTAGGTGTTCAAAGAATTTAATGAGTCTTTTTGTAATTCATACTTATTCGCTAAATGTTTATGATAATGATAGATATTTTTTTAATTAAATGTCAAATTTGGGAAGTTTATTTTTCAACTTAAATATAATTTTTTATATGTTATTTAGTTTTTGGGATTTAGTGATTATAGGAAAATTTAATATTTCATCACTCCAACTATTGTGTAGTATTGTATATTTTAAGATTTAATTTAATCTACTTTTTTAATAGCTAAAAGTTAACAAGCGCCCCTAGGACATTAGATAAGACTAGTTTTTATATGCACGTGATGCGTGCTTAGACATGTGAAACTTGTATTTCATTATAAATGATTATAATTGTATGTATCATATTACAATGTTTGTATACCTGATAATTAGCAACAATACAATAATTAGTCTTAAATGTAATTATTTTGTAAGTAAATATGATTTGAAATTCAAAATAATTAGATATATGTTTCAATTCAATTTGGGATAATATTTATTTATTTAATCTTYCATTAATTAAGTCACAAAATTAATGCAATTTTCATTTTTCGTTAAATAATAAGCAAAGGGTAGTTTAGGCATATCAATTCATATATTTTTTAAAAATCATTAAGGGTATAATTGTCTTTTAAGAGGGGACACCATCTTCCTCCCCCCTTCCCTTATATAATAGAGATAACTAAAAATGGAAATATTAAATGAATATAAACATTAATTACACCGATTGACGTGTGAATTTGACATGCATTCTAAATTTAATGTCATTTTAAGAAATGTATTTATACCTTATCTAACGCTCTGTGTCGTCCATTAGCAATATCGTTTTTAATATAAACATAAATATAGGATTAATTGATGAATTTAATTTTTTTATATAAATTTTATTATCTAGACTTTTTATAATGTCGTCAAATCCATGAAACTGTAACTCACRTATTGATGATGATGTCAAATTCACCCTCTTTTAATAAATAGCTATAGATACATAAATAGCACTCGTATAAATTTCATCGAATAAATGAAATCGTGACACATGTGTCGGATGATGCAAACATCGTTAGTTTTTYCATTGTCTAAATTTATTTACGGTGTCACGAAATAAATGAAATCGTGACACGTGTACGAAAGGATGCAAACATCGTTTCTATTCTCCGTTATTTTACTGTTTACACCGTCAGTCAGTCGCACAAAAAATTACTACTTCTTTGAATCATCCTTCTAATTAAAACGCAGATCTACGATATACGGAGTAGTATTGAAAAAGGGGAAAATAATAAATACAAAAAAAAAAAAAGAAACCCTTTTTTCTTCACCATTTCTCTCTCCTAAAATCTTAAACAATAATTTTCTCTCTCTATTTCTCTCGTTCATCTGTCATTTCGGATGCAAATTGAGGGTTTCACTCGATTTCTCACTTCTGTTTTCACTTACTAGATCTGAAAGGTAATTTGATTTTTTTTTTTTTGCAATTTTATCTGCTTTGTTTCGTTGATCTTTTTCATCGAATTCGATGCTCCAATTGCATTCGATCTGTGATTTTAGTTTGCGGATCGTTTTTGGTTTGGTTCGTGATTGATTTTGTTGGTTTTAATTTGATTTTGTATGAGCATTTTGTGTAATTAGGTCATTTTTTTTACTCGATCAAGTGGTTGTGCTGTAGTGAGCTTAAAGTGTTGCAAATAGTAGCGAATTGATGAATTGGGGGGAAAAGTACTAGTGTTATTGATTGTAATTTGCTTTGATTGGATTGGTTTGGCTGTTTGGTGAGGTTGATTTTGTAGATTTTTCGAAAATGTTGATTGTTTGCTTTAACTGAGCATCTGCATTTCGACATGTTGAAGTGATTAGTTGCGTTAGCATTTTGATTCGATTATAGTCAGGTTGCATTGTGTCTTTTTATTTGATTGGCGTACGATTGTTTGCAGAAAGCAAGATTGTGAATTATTGAGCTATGTTGACGAAATTTGAGACGAAGAGTAATCGGGTTAAGGGACTCAGTTTCCACACCAAGAGGCCATGGATCTTGGCGAGTCTCCACAGTGGTGTGATCCAGCTGTGGGATTACAGAATGGGTACACTTATTGATCGATTTGATGAGCATGATGGCCCTGTTCGCGGTGTTCATTTCCATAAATCCCAGCCATTGTTTGTCTCGGGAGGTATACCGTTCTATTAATCTTTTATGGAAAGATACCTTCATCTTCTGTTTTTTGTTTATTGCAGCATGTTTCGGGATTGAGGCTTTGATTGATTGATTATTGCAGCATGTAATAGCAGTGTATAATTGATGCTATAGTCCATAGTGGTTTTATTTTGCTTGTAAGTGTGTGAAAGTGCTTGTTGCTTTTACTTTTTTCGGGAATTGGAATGTGTGGAGAAGATTGCTTCAGTTCCCAATATTAATGAATTATCCTCATCAAGTATTTAACTTCCCTTCCGAGTTTATAGTTTCAATGTGCGGATCAGTACTAGATTGTTGTTATTGTATCAATGCTATTGCTTTGTGCAAAGTGGACTTGGTACTTCATTTCTCAAGTGTGTTGGAGCCCATTCTTGTCTTATTTGAGTGACTATGTCAAGGCTGCTGACCAAGGTTGCAGCTGAGCTATCCTATACCTGATAAAATTTTCCATTTTTTTGGTTCACTGCAAATTCAAGCTCTGCCTTCATAACTGAGGATGAGAACTTGAACCTCAAGGCGAAACAAACATAGAATTTTAATTACTCAGTTGATTATTTTTATTCTTTTCTTTATACTTTCAACCTGTGTTTTGTTATGTAATGCTTACTACTTTACTAGTCAAACATCTGGCTTTATGGCTGATACCAAGGTCCAGCATTATAAATTAATGATTGTAAAATTTGAGGTATTACTATTAACGTTACTATTAACTCTGCAAAAAGGGAGCAACATATTTTTATTTATTTTCATCATTCATGGTGCACGGAAAATTTGTTTTATTGGTACCATTTTGTATAGGAATAATCATTGTATGTAGACAGGATATCATTTGTCCCATGTTTTTTCGGGAAACTGAATTTAGATAATATGTCACTTATTATTGGACATTCCAATTGAGTATTTTGTTTTTCATAATTGCATAAATTGTCTAGTAGATTCAGCTGTGTCAAAAATGTTACAGTAGAATATAAATAACGATTTGCTTGTGTATGGCGAATATRAATAAACTTATTTTGTTTTACAGGTGATGATTACAAGATTAAAGTTTGGAACTATAAACTTCACAGGTGTCTTTTTACGCTACTTGGTCACCTTGATTACATTCGTACGGTGCAGTTTCACCATGAAAACCCATGGATTGTTAGTGCCAGTGATGACCAAACTATTCGCATATGGAACTGGCAGTCACGGACGTGTATCTCAGTGTTGACTGGCCACAATCATTATGTGATGTGTGCCTCATTTCATCCTAAAGAAGACCTTGTAGTGTCAGCCTCCCTCGACCAGACTGTTAGGGTTTGGGATATTGGGGCACTAAGAAAGAAAAGTGTCTCTCCTGCTGATGATTTATTGCGGTTGAGTCAGATGAATACTGACCTATTTGGTGGTGTTGACGCTGTGGTGAAGTATGTCTTGGAAGGCCATGATAGGGGAGTTAATTGGGCTGCTTTTCATCCTACGCTTCCCTTGATTGTGTCTGGAGCTGATGATCGCCAAGTGAAATTGTGGCGTATGAATGGTAAGTTTGAAATATGATCTCTGGTTTGCCTTCAATTAAACTTTTTTTGTTAGTGGCATGGAACGTTTAGTTCCTTTTATTTGGAATGACCTATGGCATACCACTCCATTAATATTGTCGCTTTCATAGTGCACGAGGCTCTCTGTTATATTATTATTTCAATAAAACATCTGGAAGCAAATGTGTTAATACCTGATAGCTGGAATCAAAATATAGTTTTATCTGTCCTTGGCTTCTTGCTTCCCTGCTTTCAGAAAGTGATGCTTAGTTTTTTTTCCAGTACCCACATTTTTCTTTGTCTTTCTTAATATCTTGTTTCTTTTGAAATTACTTCGTAGAATTGTATGGTGCGTGGTTGTTCTACATTGGCATGGTCATTATTTTGGAGCCTTCCTTTTCATTTAACTCTCCTTGTACTATTAGAGTCTGATTTTAAGGCTTTGTAGCTCCTTGCTTTAGAATTAAACATTTGTCTCTCTCTTAGTTTTGATCTTCCAAAAGCAAAGCCAACCTGTTGTGTAATAATTCTTGGTTTTTTTAAAAAAAAATCCCCCTGCCCTTTACTGAGCCTTTTTCTGAGTAGTTTTATCAATAAATTAAGAAGGATTTATTGTTGGAAACCACACATCAAGTCAACCAAATCTCACGCTATGGCGTTATTTTCTATGTGTGAGTGTGAACCTCTGGTTGAAGTTCTTTCAATCTGATAATTCAAAACAGGTCATGCTTTATAAAGCAAGTTTAGACCTGAAGAAGAGAATATAGTCCAATTTTCAAGGAAATCAATCAGAATCAGCTATTTTTATTGTTGTTGATCATTGAACAACTCTGTTTTTTGGAATGAAAAGGTTTTCCAAAATAATTGAATTTTACAATCAAGTGGGGGTAGATGTGAATTGTTGGACTAGAAGTGCGATGAGAGTAATGTGGATTGCATATCTTTTTAATTGTATTATATTCTTTAAGTTTATTTGAGGCCAAACCTTTGTGTTCTCATTTTGTTATAGTTTCATACTAAAATTTACTGTTGACTTGCTCTTACTAGTTCAACTTTTTTAACAGATACAAAGGCCTGGGAGGTTGACACGTTGAGGGGACACATGAACAATGTCTCCTGCGTTATGTTCCATGCCAAACAGGATATTATTGTTTCAAATTCAGAAGACAAAAGCATTCGTGTTTGGGATGTAACAAAGCGCACTGGCATTCAGACATTTCGTCGGGAGCAGGATAGATTTTGGATTCTTGCAGCTCATCCTGAGATGAATCTTCTAGCTGCTGGTCACGATAGTGGCATGATTGTCTTTAAATTAGAGAGAGAGCGCCCTGCCTTTTCTGTTAGCAATGACGCTATGTTCTATGCAAAAGATCGTTTCTTGCGGTTTTACGAATTTTCAACTCAGCGGGATACCCAAGTTATACCAATTCGCCGTCCAGGCACAGCAAGCTTGAATCAGGGTCCTCGAACTCTTTCCTATAGTCCATCAGAGAATGCTGTCCTTGTGTGTTCTGATGTTGATGGTGGGTCTTACGAGCTCTATGTTGTACCTAAAGAACAGTTTGGCAGGGGTGATATGGCACAGGAAGCGAAAAGAGGTATTGGTGGGTCTGCTGTTTTTATTGCTCGTAACAGGTTTGCGGTGCTTGACAAAAGCAACAATCAGGTGCTTTCCAAGAACCTGAAGAACGAGACTGTAAAAAAGAGTCCCCTTCCTATTGCCACCGATGCAATATTCTATGCGGGTACAGGCAACTTGCTTTGTAGGGCAGAGGATAAAGTTGTCATATTTGATCTACAGCAAAGGTTGGTCCTTGGTGAACTTCAAACTCCTTTTGTGAAGTATGTTGTCTGGTCAAATGACATGCAGAATGTTGCATTGTTGAGTAAACATGCCATAGTGATTGCTACTAAAAATCTTGTGCATCAATGCACTCTTCATGAGACAATTCGAGTTAAGAGTGGAGCTTGGGATGATTATGGCGTTTTCATCTATACTACACTGAACCACATCAAGTATTGTCTTCCCAATGGAGATAGTGGCATAATAAAAACTCTTGATGTTCCGATCTATATTACCAAAGTTTCTGGAAACACAATTTTTTGCTTGGATCGGGATGGAAAGAACAAGGCCATAGTTATTGATGCGACTGAGTATATTTTTAAACTCTCTCTGTTGAGGAAGAAGTATGACAATGTTATGAAAATGATCAGAAGCTCTCAACTCGTGGGGCAAGCAATGATAGCATATTTACAGCAAAAAGGATTTCCTGAAGTGGCTTTGCATTTTGTGAAAGATGAGAGGACCCGCTTTAATTTAGCTCTAGAGAGTGGAAACATTCAAATTGCAGTTGCGTCAGCGAAAGAAATTGATGAGAAAGATCACTGGTATAAACTTGGCCTGGAGGCTCTTCGCCAGGGTAATGCTGGTATTGTTGAATATGCTTACCAGAGGACGAAAAATTTTGATAGGTTGTCTTTTCTTTACCTGATCACCGGAAATACGGAGAAGTTAAACAAAATGTTGAAAATTGCAGAGGTAAAAAATGATGTCATGGGTCAATTTCACAATGCTCTTTATTTGGGTGATGTARTGGAGCGTGTGAAGATTTTGGAGAATGCTGGGCATTTACCTCTTGCTTACATCACTGCTTCAGTTCATGGGCTGCATGATGTTGCTGAGAGGCTAGCTTCTGAGTTGGGTGATGATGTCCCCTCTTTACCTGAAGGTAAGGTGCCTTCTCTATTGATACCTCCAGCACCTGTATTGTGTGCTGGAGATTGGCCCCTGTTGAGAGTGATGAAGGGGATTTTTCAGAGTGACTTTGATGCTGTTGACAAGGTTGATGTTGAAGATGAAGAGGAGGCTGGTGGTGCCTGGGCTGAAGAGTTGGATATGTATGATGTTGAGAAAGTAGAAAATGGTGACAATGAAGAAGTATTTGGTGCTAGAGAAGAAGGTGCTGAAGAAAATGAGGAAGGCGGGTGGGATTTGGAGGATTTGGAACTTCCCCCAGAGGTTGATACTCCAAAAGCTTCTGTTAGTTCTCGRTCAGCAAATTTTGTTGCTCCATCTTCTGGTATGCCTGTCAGCCAAATCTGGATTCAAAGGTCATCTCTTGCTGCTGAGCATGCAGTTGCAGGAAATTTTGAAACTGCAATGCGTTTGCTAAATCGGCAATTGGGGATAAAAAATTTCACTCCTTTGAAATCCATGCTCCTCGATCTGCATGCTGGTAGTCACAGCTATTTACGTGCTCTTGAATCTGCTCCTGTTATTTCCTTGGCCTTGGAAAGGGGGTGGACCGAGTCATCCACTCCTAATGTGAGGAACCCACCAGCATTGGTGTTTAATTTCTCCCAATTAGAAGAAAAGCTAAAGGCTGGTTACAAGTTCACAACTCAGGGTAAATTTTCAGATGCTCTTCGGATCTTTTTAGGAATTTTACATACCATTCCTCTGATAGTGGTGGAGTCCAGAAGAGAAGTTGATGAAGTGAAAGAATTGATTATTATAGTGAAAGAGTATGTATTGGGTCTTAAGATGGAAACTAGGAGAAAGGAGTTAACGGATGATCCAAAGCGTCAACAGGAGCTTGCTGCATATTTTACCCACTGCAAGCTTCAAACACCTCATTTGAGGCTGGCCTTGCGAAATGCCATGACCGTTTGTTTCAAGGCTAACAATCTCAGCACAGCTGCTAGCTTTGCCAGACGGCTCCTTGAGACAAACCCTGGTGAGCAACAGGCAAAGGTTGCCCGGCAAGTTGAAAAGGCTGCTGAGAGGAACATGAATGATGCAGTTGAATTGGACTACGACTTCAGAAATCCTTTTGTAGTCTGTGGGGCAACTTATGTTCCAATTTATCGTGGCCAAAGAGACGTCTCATGCCCCTACTGTAGTGCACGTTTTGTGCCAGACCAAGAGGGGCAATTCTGTAATGTTTGCGAGCTGGCCGTTATTGGAGCAGATGCTTCTGGTTTGCTTTGTTCCCTGAGTCAGGTTAGATGAGCAACGGCGCTGCTGGACTGAGATGGGTCAATTTCCTCTATAACTGACTCTGCTCAATGGCATTGTTCTTGCAACTGCCAGGAACCGCAATTATATCAGAGTCCGCTTCTACAGACACATGTATGGATATTCAACAACAGATGGTTTAGAACTTGCTTTGTGTCGATTTTTTTTATGGCTTAAATTTCTCCCTTTCATTCGGTATTTTATGAATTCTGATGTAATAAACTTTGGAATTTTGATTTTTGGTCATTCATGTTAGATGTTGATAGACAGGAATGGCCAAAGGGCTCTTGTTAAAACTAGTTATGGTAATATGGTCATAGGTAAGACGATTTCTGAACATTCGGGTATGCAGAGATTTGGAGGTTTTTTTTTCACCCCCCTTAATTTTGTGATTGCGATGAGTCTTGCATTTTTGTTATAGTTGATCACTTGTCAACTTTCATGGTATCTGGTTAATTTTTAGCATGTTTTCGACCACTCGGCCGGTTGATWTCTGCTCACCAGAGTTCTGCTGGTAGGCTTCTTGAATTCTTTTAGGCTTGCGAAACATTTTAACATTGAAAATCAATTTGATGATAAGATGTCCAGAATTTGTGATTTGTTGTTATCTAGGATGTACATATGCTTGAATATCTATTTTGGAAAATTCTCAATGGTATTGTATACCTCATTCTAATTTTTTACTCATGTTTTTATCTACTTCACGCGTTTGGAAAATAAAAATTGCAACAATGATTTTTTATACAATTCAATAATGATTTAATGATATAAATAAACAAATTAATCAAAATAAATTTAATACAATTACTATGTGGTCATTAATAAATTTAGGGATTTTTCCTCATATACCCCTGAGATATTGCGTAATAGCTCATATACCCCTGAACTTTAGGGTATATGAGTTAATCACAATTTTTTGAATATTTACATAACTATTTCATTACTTTCACTTGTAACCTACTTTGTTTATATGAAATATATCTCCATGAAAAAAAAATTTATTTTTTTTATTTTTTTCATGGAGGTTTAAGCGTTTGAATCATTTTTTCGTAGTTGTTTAAATGTATGTAATCTTTTGATTATCTTGCATTTTTTTTTTGGAATGATACGGTTGTTAGTAAGTAACATAGGGTATGAGGAAAAAGGTAAAAAAAGTTTTATAGACTTCAAARATGGTGATTTTCTCAAATACCCCTCCTAACTAAGGGTACATCAGGCTAAATATATCAAAACTCAGGGGTATATGAAGCATTTTCAAAAGTTCAGGGGTATATGAGCTATTACGCAAAACCTCATGGGTATATGAGGAAAAATCCCATAAATTTATTGCATGCAATGATGCAAATCCAATGGTTTGAACATGTTAATTAATTATTTACGTATTTAGATTATTTACATAACCTATCAATTAACATGGTTTTCAATTTGGAAAATGAAGGAAGAAAAGCATGACAAACTGAATTTCATAGTTTGTTTTAGTTTARTTTTTTGTTTTTTTGGTGCATAAAGTTTTTTGTTATTTGTGAGAGATAAAAAAATTCATTTGTTGCAAGTATTAGAAAACGAAGGAAGTAGTAATCTCCAARACATATCAACATAGCAATGTAGCACTAAGATATTCTTAGGATATTATTAGTTGGATATTTTCTGGATAAGATTTATATCTTTCCTAAAATATCTTGGTTAGTTTTTAAATGTTATTTTATGTTATAAATAGCGCCGAATATTATCAATGAAACAAATCAGTTTATTGTTATCAAAAAAATTCGTCTTTGTTAGTTCGACATCAAATTAGATTGTTCATTGTTCATTTATATCATTGTTCACGAGATATTGTTGCAAAGCTACTGCTGTGTGCCTGTGTGCTTGCTCCATCTGCTAATCCTGCTATTCTTAGGGTTTCGCTTCTCAAACGTAATCTTCTTCTTCCCCCTATTTTCTCTCCAATTTTTAATTTTGTTCCAATTTTCCAGTTTGAGTTTTTGTGTGAATTTTGTTGGAATTATTATGAGTTTTGTTTCAATTTCTATTCAATGAATTTTTGAATTCAAATTGTCAAATTTATTTATTTATTTATTTATATTGAATGAATTCAACTCCAATTTATTTATTTTTTCTTCTTCTAAATTCCAGACATTTTATTTTCAATCTCAGAAGATGGCTACCTCCGCCTTCTCAAGGTAAGTCCGTATCATCATCTTCATCATCATCATCATCATCATCATCATCATCATCATCATCATCATCAAGGTTTTAATTAGTTTGGCTAAAGTTTGAAACTTTATTTTGATAACAGCAATGTTATCTTATTCACTGTCTTTTCATCAATATACCAAGTACAAAGTTTTTATTTTTGGATTGAAGGGTATATATGGAACTTGCGAGATCAAAAAAAAAAATTACAGAACTTGCGACTCCGTATAATAATTCTAGCAACGATTTGACATAAGTAGAGAGAAAAAATGTCTAATCATTGCTAGAATTATGATACGAATAGTTCTACAATTCCCCTATATGCTATATGATATTCTATACACTATATGTCTATATGCATCCCCTAGACTGACTCATGTATATATGTCGGGTTTTTAAACTCTCGTGTGGATTTTGCAAAAATTCATGTTTACCACCCGGAATTTCCCATTTTTAATTTCACAAGAGTAAAGAATTAATGCACATCAAATAAGAAAAATATAAAAGTAACACAAGGGACAATGCTCGGGCTGAGATACAAGTTTATATGGATAGATTTCAGATGGAAAGTGACATGATTTCCCTGATTCAGGTTTCGAAATGCAGTGCTGGAATTTKGTGATACGAATCCGAAGAAACGGCTTAAAAAGGAAGACGACATTGAAGTTAAAGATAGAATCAGCTATTTACCGGATGTTTTAATAGACAAAATACTTTTATTCCTTCCCACAAAAGATGTTGTTGCTACAAGCATATTGTCTAAACAATGGAGGCATGCTTTCACCAGGATAACACGCCTTGACTTTGACGACTCACCTATATCTCATTGTCGTCACTGTGAACATCTGAGGGATTCTTTCCCCATTTTCAAGATGTTTGTTGATAACATATTGGGTAAATGTCACTCTAATTATATAACCACTTTTAGACTTCACTTTTGCAAGGGTAATCCCATCCTTTGGATGCGTAACTGCAGTGGAGTTTGTTTACCCASAGTGGAACACAGGCAGCTTAATGCCTGGTTGTGTTTTCCGTTGACTCGTGGGGTCAGGGAACTTGACATTTGTTTTCAAGTCTTCAACCGCGGTAAGCTGCCTTCAGCCCTTTTTGGCTGTCAAACACTAGAGGTGTTGAAGCTCGATGTGACTCTTTATCTTGAACTTCCGTTGTCTTTTTGTTTGCCAAACTTGAAAGAGCTCCTTCTCATTTTACCTGTCTTCCCTGATAACGACTTTTTGACTAGGCTAGTTTCAGGTTGCCCGTCTCTTCAAAACTTGGCTCTTAATGGTTCTTGGAACCATGCGAATGTCATTAATATTTCTACATCATCTCTTCGTAGACTATCTTTAGACCTTCTTGATTGCGAAAGAGGAGAGCTAAGGAGCAAGGTTGTACTTGATGTTCCTAATTTGGAGTATCTAGACTATGTTGATAGGTTTGCATTGTGCTACACTATTGGAGATTTGAATGCACTAGTTGAAGCTCAAGTCAATATTTCCAATCGAATTGATTTTAGGCCTATAACTTTTTTAAGCCTTATAAGCTCGTTGTCTAATGTTCGGCGTTTGTTTCTGGGGCGTTACTCTGTGTTGGTTAGTTCTTTGTTCCCTTTCAACCTTATGTCTGTGCTCTAAAAAATCTACTCTTTTTTTTTTAAATTATTGGAGTTGACTGCTTTTCTCTTTGGCTTAGGAACTGAGTCATTGTGAATTACATACAGCAAAGAATATGCTGCCTGTCTTTCGCAATTTAAATCATCTGCAGCTTGGTTGTGATAGCTATTTCCATTGGAATGTAGTGTTAATGGTGCTGCTTAATTGTGCACCATTACTGGAAACACTTGCTTTTCCAGAGGTTGGTGTGACTTTGTTTTATGCCAATAATTACAACTGACTTTATTATTCTTATCATTTACGTACACAGGTTTGTCTGATCTCTAATTATACTTGCGATTATTGTTAATCATGTAAGAACAATCATCTTTTCAGGGAATTGTGGACGGCGGTAATGATACAGATGAGGGATATGTGGAGGTGGCTAATGAGGACCGTCAAGCATGGAATAGAACTCAAACAGTCCCATCTTGTTTGAGGTTTCATCTCAAAAGAATCACAATAAAGAAATTCGAGCTGACAGAATGGGAGCTGGAAATGGTTAGATATTTCCTGAAGAATGCATTAGTTTTAGAGGAATTGGTGGTAGTATGCAAGTCATCAGTACCACTGACAGATAGGATATCGCTTGACTGCATCTTAAAGAAGCTACCGAGAGGCTCGTTTAACTGTTCAATAAAAGTCCGCTGATTTCGTGCCTGATAAGTGGTGTTTGCTGTGTTCTTGTGTCGTTTGTCTGGCACAAAGTTATTTGATATCCCAGCACCTGTATGAGAGGGTTTCAGTTTTTTCCAATACCATTCCGTATCGGCGTATCCACATAAGAGAAGATAGATTTCCCTCACTCCCTTGCCTTTTCCTAGCTTGTCTCCAAGTTCCTATATTGTACATTTGTACACAAATTAATCAATTGCAAGTTCTTAATAGTCTCTAATAAGACCATGATAGATTACTCATTTATATGATACGATGATCAATTTTATAAGCAAAACACACAATCTAGTATCTGTATCTATCTATGTCTAGTGACAGATACTAGATTGTTTTACAAATAATAATTATAATAATAATAATAATAATAATAATAATAATAATAATAATAATAATAATAATAATAATAATAATAATAATAATAATAATAATAATAATAATTATAATACTCCGTATATTTCTTTTTCTTTCAATCAATCGATACTACGGAGTAGAAGGCCTTGTTTGGTTATTATCCATTCCCAATTTCCCACGGGCAATGAAAAATCCCATGAAGTACAACTTTGATGTTTTGTTTGCTTGACTCACAATTACAAAAATATTGCCATGGAACTTTGGAAGTTCCAATGACTATATTATGTGGGAATTATCTTACCCCATGGCCCCTTGGTCATTGAGAATTCCTACATAATATTGCTAATACATTTACATTTTTATCCTTTATTATAAAATATTCTCTCTTTAATCTCCTTTTATTCATGTGGTTAATTTGGTAAAATAGATAGAAATTTATGGGAAAATAGCTATCGTACCAAACAAAATGAAAGAAATAAAATCCTAAGAAGTCAAAATTTCCAAATGTTAACCAAACATGTTTTAGTCAATTCCTAGGATTTTCATGAGGGGATTAATTTCCCATGTATTACAAATTCCTACGGGTTTACATGGAAACCAAACGAGGCTTAAAATTCCTTTCCATATTACAAATATTGTTAAAAAAAAACTCTCTTTTTAAAATCACTAGTGGCACACGGCGTGCCGTGTTTCACGTTGTAATACTTTAAAAGTATTGCACGAACTTATGACTATATTTATTATTATAGATTCATACATAGTTTGCTTTAGTTTTTTTTTTGGGTGCATAAAACTGAATTTCATACTTCCTCCGTTTTCTAATACATTCAACAAAGGAGAATATTTATGAGAAATAAAAAATTTATTTGTTACAAGTATTAGAAAAAGAAGGAAGTAGTAATCTCCATTACATATCAACATAGCAATGTAGCAATATAAGCGTAATATAAGAGAGGGGATCACATATATCAAGTATATATGTAGCTTTAACCATAATATAAGATAGGTTACAAATTGAAATACAAAGTGGTAGTATGATTTTTGGTTAACATATCAATAAACAAATAAACTGTAAGCATTAATATTATCAGGATTTCAATTTGTAAGTAACAGTTCCAGATTGTTAATCGTCCAAGTAAAAATACAAAAATAAAATTTGAGGGAGATAAACATTATTATTACCTGAAGTCCATTTGAATATGATACAAATCCATTTGAATTTGAATGTATATGAAAACCTTCAAAAAATTATCCAGTTCACCTCTAACATGAAAAGGTACAACATATTAAGCCACAAGCTCAGTTGTACAGTAAGCCTGTTTAATAATGCTGTTGATGCCAAAATAGATTTCACCCATTCAGTCAAATTTGAGTAATGGCAACTTCTTTTTGGAATTGTTACTTCATATCATGCCGGAACCTTAAGGGCAACATGTATGCTTCACCTGCAGTATTTCCATCTTCAGAGCATGAGACAGTGAAGTCATTTGGTGTGTCGCGCACTTCTCAAATCATTTTGCATTTTTCTCGAAGATTCCTTGGCTTATGCTATCTTCCATGGATTCACATTTGACGAGGCTCAGTCACTGTCCCAAATTTCATCATTTAGTTTCCGAGAAAATCGATGTCCCTTGGGGTTTTTGTCATCCTTTCCATGAAAATGCGGCAGCCCACCAAAGCCGCTATAATCTTCATCGGCTGCTCTTAGGGCGCTGGATTCAATGGCATCATCATCATCAGGAACTACTTCCGGCATGTCTGATTCACTAAAACCTTCATCACTATCAGAACCATCTTTCCCCCATTTTCTGCCCACAGTATCATCCTTGCCTCTTTTATCCTGCTTTTGAGTTCTATCTCTAAACCTAGAATTTCCTTCACCTTCATCAGAATCATCATTGTCAAAATCAGGATAATCTGCATCAGATACCCTGCTCTTCTCCCTCCGAACTCCACGGCCATGCTGGGGTTCATTCCTGGAACTCCTTGGATGTCTTGATGTAGGCCTTTCATCTTCAGATTCCCACATTGTGTCTTCGAGTTCCTCAAGCATATTTTCTGGTCCAGATTCCTCTTCAGACAGCTTTAAGTTATCTCTACTATCGATTTTTTTAGAAACATGGTTTCRAGGCGACACCCTTGGTCTTTCTGCTGGTTTCCATCTTTCWACTCTGGATGGTGGATGTTTAACTTTATCATCATCAGAATCATAAGCTTGAATTTCCTCGTCACTTGCACCAGCCTCATCAGCATCAAATTCGTAATCATCATCTTCACTGTCATCCCTTCTTTGCCTACGCTGTGTATCCACTGAACCTCTACTGTGACGTCTATCCCCACCATCAGAGAAATTATCTACAAACCGCTCAGATTTGAATCTTCCACCAGACTCTTCCTTGTTGCGGTACCTAATTTGCCCAAAATCTTCATTTTCTGCAGCTTCCTCTTGCTCCCATTCCTTATCAACAGCATCCTCTATCTCAGCTATAAATTTATCAAGCTCTTCTTGGTCACTATCCTCAGCATGGTCAGGTTGTTCTGAGATTCTCAGGGAATCCTTCATAGATTCCTCAGCCCCACGGAAGACGTAAGGGCTCCCTTCTTTCTTGTCAATTGCATTGAAGAATGTTGAAGCCACCCTCTGTATGCTCGCCATGGCGACAGGATCATCTGGACTTATACCCTTTTTGCGAAGCTGCTGCTCAATTTTCTTTATGTTAAGTTTCTGAGATTCAAGTGCTTGTTCGAATCTTGCCTTGAAAAGAGCCTGCATTTTCCAAATCAAATCATAGGACACTAGTAAGAAATTCCATATCAACAGAATAGGTAGTGAAATACAATGGAAAGAATTTTATAGACTAGAGGAACTTGTTTTGTGGAACTGCACCTACTTGGTCTATTCCCCTATATAAATCAAGTTCCCACRGGAATAGAATGCCATAATTGATCATTTGGAAGACATKAGAAAAGTTGGGTTGAGCTAGCATTTTATGTTCATCAATTGTATGGCAAACCAAATGAACAGAATAGGTGAATCGGAACAATTAAATGCTTCACTTTATACAAATCAATAAATCATCCTACTAGAGAATTATATCACCGGATTAGCGTAAGTAACTAAAAAGCATGTTCATAGAGAGGAAAGGGATAGGCTCCCTTTATATACTTAAAGACATTAATCAACAACTTAAGTACGGAGTAACTAACAGAAAGCACACTCATCACTGGCAGAGTGAAGGAAAACAAAGGAGGAAAAGGGTAGGATATCCCAAACTAATTTCAAGACCCACCTTTTTCTTTGGTTGCACAAGACCCACTTTTAAAACTAATGAAAAAAATTGTTCCACACATTATTAATAAGGACGCAGCAACTTTATATTGGGCAACAAAAATAAATCGATATTCTTACCCCACTTGGGAGTCTTGAGCATGGTTCTGTTTTTCAAAACTCAAGCTCAGACCTCGAGAAGTTATCGCSTGAGTCTTGCTAAAGATTATCATTAAGAGTTAAGACTAAGGATGAACATGCCATTATATCAATCCAAAGTCCAAACAAACTGAAATTSTAACGTGACCTACTACAGAAMACTAACCAAACTGGCTACTCAGAATATGAAAACAAGAATTAWTACACATACCTTCCTCTTGGTGAGAGTGTTAACAGGTATCAAATTTTTTGGTTGCCTGTAGTTTCTACCACGAAACATGATGATTGTTTTCACATTGTGCACATTAACAACAATACCACCACTGAGCCTCGCAAGCATTGTTGCCATCTCCTTAATTTTTTCCTTAGGATAGTTATCACAACAAACTTGCACAGTCTCGTGGAACTTCCAATGAAGATGCATATTCTGGACAACTCCTCCAAAGACTCCACGAACACCGACTTCACAATAGTTTTTGTTTCTAAAACCAATCTTCTTAAAAGCCTGAAGCTGCTCAGATGTCAGCAACTCGGGGTCATGCCTAGGTGGAGGCAACTCAGGTAGCTCATATTTYTTAAGCTTTTGCAGTAGCAATGCAACTTTCTTCTTGGCCTACAGCAATAAAAAATAATTATCTGATGAAGCTAAAAAGGTTAAAGTGAAGCTGTGCTGAAGCCATCAGATGTTCAAAGCTACTTCCCTTGCATAAAACACAAAATAAATGCTCCATTTATAAAAAAAAAAAGTACTCATGCAATTCCTCTCAGATACCTGTCGTATAGGCATACTAAGTGTACTACCATTTAGAACTGTGTTTGAAAAGGATGACAAGTGCCTATTATTATTCAACCATAAGTGTAAATACTATAGCTGCAACGTTACCACAAACATGACCCAGGTGATCAAGACTCAAACCGGAGCAGTAGAAGACCCAACCAAAGCAGTGTGATTACAAATTTATAATGACAATAGCTGCAACGTTACCACAAACATGGTATCTGTTTCAACAGACAATCTATCAACATGTAGTACACACAACACACTGCAGGAGATTATCAAGCAAACACGTCACACATGGGATGAGATGCTTTATGAAAAAGTAGTGATCAGAGCTCATACCACACCACAACCATATTTGAGAGGAATACAGAGAACAACATAAGAGCTACAGACAAGAAAACCAAGGCCCACCCAAGAATTGATCATGGTCATACAAATACAGTTAATGTCCTTCATCCTTCGCAGCACTTATAAAGGTCCTTGATCATTGCTCAAGTACACAGAAGTGATACATGCATTTATGTCAGTTCCAATTCCATTGCCAATATGTTTCCTATATTTTGCCTAAAGCACCAGGTGAATTACATAGTTACACTAGCAGATAGRCAAATGCAAGCGGTGTTGATCAGAAACACTAGAATAATAACAAAAATCAGATATATTTCTTGAGAAGGTAAACTTCTTGTCTCAACTTCACCACCATTTCCCCGCTGCTCCAATAAGCCCACACCACCACCAGCCAAACACACACATACACCACTCACCAAATAGGAAAATTTGAGAAGAATACGATAGCATGGTCCAAAGATGAGTTATTTAATAGTTAACAAGGAAGATTAATGCTCGGAATTCACTTGAGATGCTTGGCCCTCAATTAAACAAAGATCTCTAAGTTAGTTGGGTGGATTTGTGCATAGGATTCTCTTTAGATACAATAAATTCTAAAGTCAACAGGAATGCCATTCTTTAGGTACAATACATTCAGAAAGAGAGACAAGACGTGAGAAAGGAGAAACCTAAATTAGCGATTACAATTTCAATCTCAGGTTGTCATCGTCATACAGAAGAAGCAAGAAGGGGTCTGCTGAGAGTGATAACATTTGTTTGTTACAAGCTCCGAACAGCTCTGGGGAAGAAAATAGAGCTGACCCAGCTTTTCCAGCCCATTAACTACAATAGTATAAAAGTATAGCAGCTTTCGATCACATTACTGCAGAATGTGCACATACAGATTCATTTAATAAAATCATATCACATCATAACAACCTGCAATAACCCTGCTGTCTGCTAAACTGCGTAAATCAAATCTTTCGCAAGAAAAGAAATCATTCCCGGCAACCCCTAAATGCGTCTTATATCCCAATGTAGTAATGTACAGCAGCAAAATGATATCTCTTGAGCACGGAAACCAACCAATATGAGTGTACGACCATAACCAACACATTATCAATTCAACATAACACAAACAAAAATCAACTCTGAAATATGCAAGAAACAATTGCTAGAACAATTGACCTAAAAAGCACAACTACCAAAAAAAGATGCCAGAATGCTTCAAACTCCGCAAAAGTGAAGACATTATTGCTAATTCGAATCGACTACAATCAAAACTTGCTCAGCAAAATCATGTWATAGTGTCAATCCTAGCATACGAGAGGTTGATCCAGTGTGACAATCACTGAACCATCAAAAATTACAAAACATAATCATACAAGAGTTCATCACTAAAATCAAAAACAGCAATAATAATCTCATCAAAATTTTTTGCAACAAATCAACAATAAATCACATATATATAATATCAAAAACGAAGCAGAAAAATACCCTTCGAAGGCTATAAATGAGGCGTTCTTCCTCAGTCATAAGCTTAAGCTTAATCTTCTTAGCTTGACGAATTTGGCGTTGAGATTTTCCAGCTTCTCTTTGCATCCTTCGTTCAACTTTGCTCCTCATACTTCGCCCTTTTGCCGTCGACATCCATCGCCGAAAACCGCTGAATCCCAATTCATCGAAATCGCAATTAGAAGGAGGGGGATGRTTAAAGACTGRATATTTGCGATGAAATTCRACATTTGGAATTGAGATTGAGTGTTTGAGAAGAGAGTGATTGTAGCAGAGAAGAGAAGTTAGGGTTTTGAGGGTTTGTCTTTGAARTTTTGCAGTGGCAAACATTGTGATTGATTAGGTCTTGCTTTCTCTGTTTCATACAAACTCAATGAATCAATCACCCAATTTCTCTCTCCTTCATCTCACTAACATGGTGAATTAGTGATAACTGATAAGCTTAGCTTCCTCCATTGAAGAGAGTTGAGCAAGTAAGGGTTTAACAAGGGTTTTGTATTTTGACATTTTCCACCAAAATAAGTACTCCTCAGTCCTCAGATCGTATTAACAGCAATGATTTGACAAAAAATGGAGACGGAAAATATTTAATCGTTGTAATTAATATAGTACGGAGAAAGTACAAAATAATCTCTTCCTGCTCTTTAAAGCTTCCCATTTCACACGTGATATGTCATCATTATCCCGATCCGACTCGCTCGTAAAAATGTGGGTTTGGATAGTTTAAAAATTGCATTTTATGTAACTCGTGTCCATCCATTAATCACTTCTATTTCACACGTATTTTTAATGTTTTCTTACCCGAGAATCATTTGGGTTTTAGTCCATAGGGATTAAAGCTAATATTTTTGAAATAAAAAATAAAACTTTTTAAGTCAAAGCGGGTGATAGAACCAATTTTCGAATCGAAGACGATAATCGTGATTCATAAGTAGATCTATCATGGTGGAAACGACACTATAAACCAAATCGAACATGATAGAATTTCAAGGTGGCTATGATCTTATGATTGAGTTGATGACCACATAGGGTTATAAAAGTATGTATGTGGTTGGTGGTTGTGGCCAATGCGTTAGGTTACACTAACATTAGACGTTAATATTAAATTAAGGAAAATTTCTCTTGAATAATAAAACTTTTTTGTGTTCTTCCAATAATAAGACAAATTTTGGATTTTTTTTGTGATCTTACCTAAGGTAAAATAAATTTAAATATTAATTATAACGACTAACACATATTTTGATGTGCATTTCGAGTTTTAGAGGAATGCTAGCACTACTCTCACTTCCACTCACTCTCGTTTTCACTCTCAACCTCTACTTGACTTGGGAAAAATAAAGCCCGTGTCTTTTTTTTTGGTATAAATATAACTTTATACCACATGTCAAATGGAGAGTGATAGTGTTGCTATCATTACTCCAAGTTTTATGTTGTTTTGAGAAATATATATACTCTATTTGTTTTTAATTACTTGCACCATATATCATAAATAAACGTATCAAATTATTTGTATCATTTAAGAATGTACACTTAATCAAACATTTAATAACATACTCTCGAATTTAATAATAATAATAATAAAACTTGAATCACATTTATATTCCTTCATGCTTTCAATTTCATCCATACAAATATTCACCCACTTGTAACTTTTAATTAAATATTCTCCAACTTGCACATAACTCCATTATCATCTATATTTTCATAAACGAGTACAATGGTACAAGTAAATAAAAACGTAATGAGTATTTAATATTTAGCTAATGCCGTAGGTGTTGGTAGTTCGTTAGGAAGATCCAAATAATTTTAAATCTTAYGTGGTCCATTTAGTAGATGAGCACATTGGGCMATGRGGGTTCATTTATCTCTCAACAACGTGAGGTTGTAACTTGTAAGCCCAACTAGGCGTTGAGGCAACCGTYGGTTATGTGAGACAACAGGTGTGCGCAAATTTTACTAYRGTCTCGGGATCATATTTCTCATTATGATTCGGGTAAATGTTGATGTCCATTTGTGTAATAATACAAATGYTCATCTCCAAAATCAAATGTCAATATCCAAATATTCATCTCAAAATACAAATGTTCATATTTGAAAATGAAGTTTTGTACTTTTGGACATGATTATTTACCGAGAGTCCGAGACCATAATGAGGAATATGCTCATGGGACCATAGTAGACCTATCGAGATGTGCTTGGGTAAGTTAAAACTCCATTAAATCTAAAAGGCCGGTATTTGATAAAGTAACATTTCATGGTAGCTTGTAACGTTTAAGGTAGAGTTTTGCAAAAGTTACACTGTTAGCTTTCTGGAATTGCTTTTCTCAAACGCTACAATTACTCTTATAATTATCATTTTTTTAATAATACATTACTACAATCGTTACTTATTTTGTCATCAACTAACAAATTATAATCAACTTCAATCGCTACCGGTCAATCGTTACAGGCTTACAACAAAAGTTATCCGTCAAAGTTGACATCTACCGTTACCTCTAATTTTACCATTACCAAACATACCCAACAATTAGAAGATAAATGAAAAATGTGAAATAGAAAAAATAAAAATAAAGTTTTTTTTTAATTCGATTTGAGTTCCTTATTTGATACGCCAAAAAAAACAGAGATTTGTATAATTATAAAATCGGTAATTACGTGGACCAATGAAAATCGAGCGAACACGTAAAAATTAACACCGTGTGATTCGGTTTTTCTTTCCCCTTTTAAATTTCAAACTTCACATTTCACAAGCAACCCCCAATTTCAATCATAAATCACCCAATTTTTTGAGAGAGAAGTACAAGAAATTCCCACTTCAATTTTACAATCACAAATTCGATTAATCAATCATCCTTCAAAATGGCAAAGCAATCATTCGTGTCAATCGTTGCAACCCAGGACGATCTCTGCAATTGGGAGTTCGTCAACCATTTCGAGGTCGGAATCAAGGGCGATGAAGACGATGATGAAAGGATTTACGAATTGGTCGAGTCGATTGATTCTCTCTCCTCTTCGTCCGACGAGGAAGARGAAGAAGACGACGATTGTGGTGGTGAAGTGGAGGAAGGGCCCACGAATGACGTCAGCGTCCCGGATCATCGAGTGGATGATGGTTTGTGTTCTAGGGTTCCTGATTTGGGGCAAAATCACGCGGTTTACGATGATGATTTGAGTAATAACGGGTCAATTTTACAATTGAGTGGGCATCAACAAATCGCGAATGACGAAGAGGAAGATGACGATGATGATGTTGATGATGGTTATGGCATGGATGATGAGTTAGTGCCGTGGGATGTGAAGGATCGCTTCGTGCGACAACGGATTCGAAAATCTGGGAAAATTTCAATCGGAAGATCAGCGAGATCGAAGAAATCAGCGCTTGTTTTCACTAGGCCAGGTTGTGTTCGTGGTAAGCATGGTTTAGGGCTCAAAGTTTACTAATCAGGACTCTAATTTCAGAGCAAATTGTCAAAAAGTACATAAAAAAATTCAGTAGAAATTATCCAATCATTTGGTCTAATCTGATGTTAGTTGGATTCTTATGTCATTTGCTTACTCCTAATTAGTTGAATGATTATTAGTTGAATGATTATTGTTGTTATTGCTATCATTCATGTCAAAAAAATGAAAATGTAAATTTGGGGTTGGATTAGTCCTACCAAACTATCCTTGTGTTTTCTGATGTTGTAAATAAATTGATCTTTCTCCGAAATTGTTGTTTGTTATTTCTTGTGTCATGTTTTTTTGTGCTTGCCTACGATTTTTCGAAATTGGGAGGAAAACTCTAACCAATCGCGCACTCTCTATTTGCTTGTGCTRTGTGGTTGGTTTACTTTTAATTGGTATTTTGGTCCAATTTTATTGGACTTTTGGTAGTTTAGAATTGGAAGAATATGATGATTGATGATCACTACTTTTGGATTCTTCAATTGTTGGTTGGTACCTAAGCATCAAATATGGTGGAGGGTCCATTTATTTTTTTGGAAATTTTCTCTTCTTTGGAGTTAATTTATTTGGCCTTTATTAATTTTCTTTTCTTTGTTTTTTTTATTTTTTTAATACACTCGTACTAGTAATTAGGAGTGCACACCGATCCAAAACCAGACTGGAACCGGTTGGACTGGAGATCAAAATCTTTAAAAAATGTGAATCGGAGATTGGATCTGAAAAATTGGTCCAGTTCGGTTCTGGTTTTTCGGTTCGGTCTAGTTTTAGACATGTTTTGATTAAAAATTGTTTTTTCCCCATTTAACAAATAATGTATACTCTTAAAATCGTTGTATTTGGCCAGTCGACCACATTATTACATTCCATATTTTTAAAATCTTAATTTAAATACAACACAACAAGATTAAAAACTTACAAGTTCACAACAAGAATAATACATACTCTTGAAATTTAAATTATGTATTTAGAGTTGAATTGGATTTTTCGGACCGGATCGAAATAATTCGAGTTTAGACCGGAACAGAAAACCCGTAAAGTTTAAATTTAAGGGCTGAAGATCGGACTGGTTAAATCTGGTCCATATCGGTTCCGATTCAAAATACGATTCGAATCGGAAATTGTGCACTCCGACTAGTAATATCTCATGATAAACTTGCACGAGGGAGAGGGGATAGTATCCCAATACAATGCCGGTAGTGAGGATCGAACCTCAGCCAATGCTAGGGGAGGTGGGAGTTGCTCTACTGAGTTACCACCCATATAAATAACGTGCCTTGTGATAAAAAAAATTTATGTAATGACATGATTGTAAATAACGTGTCTTATGGTTCATTGTCCAATTAAACTCATTGACATCCACTCATATATGGTGCGTACTTCGTACGTGATGTAACATGCCTTATACTTCATTGCCCAATTAAACTCGCTCACATTCACTCTTATATGGTGCGTGCTTGCAGTGATTTTAGAGGCTATGGACGATGAAGAGTTTAAAATCCAACCCTTAAAGGCTCTCTTATATGAAAATTTATTGCATAATTGAAGTGTTATTCCTCTAGTACTAACCTTCAATGTGGAGAATTGATATCCGCAAAAATGGTTAGAATTTGAAGTGTGTTGATGGTGGTAAAAATGAAATACGAATTTTTTCATGGAGTGCAGAAATCAGTTGACTTCAATATCTGTCCATAATTCATTTGCAGGATTGAATTGTGAAGCAATTGAGTAAAGTTTGTTGAGTACAAGATATTGAGAAAATATAGCATTGATCATAAAGAATTATATGCACCAAATTTATGGTTAGAACCTAAAATTGTTACTTTAAGGTCATGTGTTTGGCAATATCTTTGGGGTAGACGTTATTTTGTAATATTTGTCAAAATTTTACCAATTGTTAGTTGAGCACAAAATGTTAGGTATATAAAATTTATATGGTACTTCGTATTTCATTAAAAAATGATTATATAATATGTATTAGCATAAAATAATTTAAAATATTTGTCGGTATTAAATTATACCGAGTTGACGTTGTGATTATTTTCTTAAAAATCATCTTTTTTTTCTTAAAAATTGGCTAGATGTACTAAATTCAATTTCAACAAGTTAAATGAAGTGAACATACAGTTATATGCTTTTAATTTTAAGGAAAAATTGTCAACAACTATCCATTTTTTTGTCATTTTTGAAAAAACCCAGTTTATTTTTTATTTAAAAATGACTTTTGCCCACACATGTAAAATTACTCCGTATTCACCAAAAGTCATTTCGTTGACATGTGTGGGCATATGTCTCCCATCTAAGTTTATCTTAATTTTGTCATGCAAACAATTAGTTAGACAAAGAAATATCATAGGCATTTGGGTTGTATGGCACATTGGCATGAGAGTTGCACCCACCAAATCGTTGGTGTGTGGTTGAAAAGCTTATTGAAAATGACCTCTATTTTTGTTTTGGATTCCTTATTTGAAGAAATGATATGATGTCACCAAGTTATATGTATCTTGCACTACTTCTTGTGTCATGCGTGGTTGATCCATTGGATTGATCGAGGAATACAATCTCGTGACAAGCTTATGCCTTATAAGTTACATAACAGTCACCAGATTATATGAGAAAGCAATTCAGTGACAATCTTATAATTTATACGGAGTAATTTACAAGATTGTCAGTGAATTGTCATCTCGAATCGAATCAACGAGGAATTTTCCGTGCTTCCTTCTTAAAAACACTCTTTTGGAAAGCATAAAGTCATCTTATTTCGCGGGCTACATTCATAATTGTTATGTTATGAATTTGTGTTATGTGTGATTGATTATTTTTCATGATTGGACGTTCAGCAATTAGCATCAATGTATGTCCTAGTGTTCCTTTTTTAGTGGCCCATTAGCATGTGTGTTTTGTCTTTTGCACTCAGCCCATTTGCATTTGTATCTTGGAATTGGGCGTCTACATTCCACATGATGAAAACTTCGTCTCAACCAACGTATGTTTAGATCAACCGGTCATAGAGTTGTTATGGTACTTTGATCAAATTATAGGTTTCGGATTTGAGTCATGAGAACACTTCAACACGAGTCGAGTACATTGTTTTTAGTTAAGATAAGACGGTAATCGACTCATAACTCTAATAAGTCAAATCCCTTAAGAAGTTACTGAAAACAACATAGTACCCTACAAAAAGACTATATTTCTTGTCTACAAGGGCGGAGCCAGCTGGGGTGACAAGATAACAATTGTCACCCCACTTTCAGAAAGAAAAAAATGGAGGATGATTGATTTCTACTATTCGTTTTGTTTTAGTAATCTTACAATTGTTGATTATTGAAGTACACAAAAATGACGAGATTGTTTGATTGGTTCATTTAAAATCGATAATTAATCTCATACCTTACAATGAACCAGAACAATAATACTCGACCTAAACAATTTGCTACACACAAATTCTACAATAAAACCAACATAGAGTTGTAGACTATAGGGATTTCAACTTTCAAGCCTAGGTAGTGGATGTAAATTAGTGGTCAATTGAAAACATCATTTCTATAATTGTGGATCTAATCTAAACCCTACCATACTTTTTAGAGACCCTGGAATAATGATGAGGTCAATAGTGAAAATCTTGTTGCCTTTCATATTCCATATATGTCAATGTAAATATCATGGAGTTTGATTATGTGACCCTACTATTTGAATGCCTGAATGTGAAAATTATGTTGCTAAAAGCACGTATTAACTACTTTCAAGTTCAACCGATATAGCTCGGTGTTAACTATATAAGCGAAGGGGGAGCAATTGGGGGTACTCTCATCTTAAATTAATACTAATTACGTAACGATATCTCTAACTTTGAACCTGGTCAATGTACAACTTGTTTGGAAGGTAAAACCCATGTCGATTATTTCGACCTTTCAAACTTCATTACTATTTATACCTCCCCTCCACCTCCTACTTCATCCGTGTTGAATTTATTATGACCCCACATGATATTATTTTAGGATCGCTGCCCAACGAGGTTCGTACAGTTAAAAAAATTAAAAAATCACAATGCAATGCAACAAAACAAGGTGGAAAATCAAAAGTGGGCTAGTCTCATGTCCAATCTAGATGGACTAGTAGATGTTGAGAAATGGCAATATGGCATAGTACCTTAGTAATTTTTTATTTTTTTAAAAAAAAACCCTAGTAGCTAAATGTTCAATGTATTATGCTAGCGTTCAAATGATAGATGTGACTTGGATTTGAAGCCAATTAATGTTGTGTAGTGGGCCAATTGCCCTAGTCCAATAGTCCAATACCTAGATCGTGGTTAGTGAGTATAGTAATTGCATGTCAAAAATTTCTAAGCATGCAACATCAACTTATAGGGTGGGTAAATTGAATATGTGATGTAAGTCAAATAGTATGAAACATTATAGTATGGTGAGACCTAATTGATGTTAATGTTAATGTCATCTCCAAACTATACTAGGCACATATTTTATTTATTTTTTTGGATGCGAATGAATTGCAAGGGCGGGTACTGGGTACATTTACAATGAAGATGAGGTATGAAGATTCGAACCTTGATAACAGAGATCAAATGTGAGGTTGAAGTCACTGTTCCAAAGTCATTCCTCATTAGTCATTATACTAGACATATATAACAAACGCATATATACTTAGGGTTGAGCAGAGTTCGATTTGGACCGCACCAAACCGCAAACCGAACCACTGCACGATGACAATTTGGTTTGATTTTTGGTTTAGTTTTTATTTTTTTCCAAACCGCAATTTTGCGGATTGGTTTGGTCTATAATGTTTTTTTAAGACTATACCAAACCGCAATTTTACATAAACCACATTATTCCGTATAAGACTTTATTAAATAGATTTCTTAGAGGTATTATTTATTTTACATAGAAGGGTTTAAACCGCAGATCGTACCACACCAAAAGTTTGCGGTCCGATTTGGTTTTCAAAAACCCCAAATCACACCATGCTCAACCCTATGGCTATTATACTTCGTTTGTTTGTTTGGACGTTACACTTTACAAGAGGAGAGAGGGTACAAGAATTCGAATCTCTGACCTCAAGGATCAAAGGTAGAGTTGAGGTCACTACTCCAAATCTCTTCCTCGTGTTAGCTGTGTAGATCGAAGTACTAATAATTATAAAGTTATCTCATCTTATCTTACGTTACGCACTACGTACACTGTACACGTGATGAAACTTGCTTCTTCATATTCGACGATCTCATCATCTCAGACATTCCGCCGAAAGTGAGCGTGTACTCGATACACATACAAGTATGCATACACCTAAACCTACCTACGTTTTCTCATACTTTCCACTCGATAGAACAGTTGGTTATACACAATATTTGGTTTAAGAAGATCACGAAATCGATTTGTATCTCCGCCATTGCGACTCTCTAAACACTAGAAAATATATAAATTTCAAACAAACACACGTGTACAACGAAGATTAGAACATGCATGTATGTGTTCGTTGGTTTATTTTTTGTTTTCCACACTAGTTTAAGAACTTCCGTGGAGATTGACTTATATTAAATTATTAATTAACGATATATATATAAGTCCGCTCCGATCCAAATTAAAGCCTCTGAATTGACCTTAAAAAGACACCCTACTTCTTCTTTATTATTCGAATGAGACTTAGCTCTCAGATATGCACTCTTAAAATTTCTATTACGATATCAGAGATTCAAAGACCCTGAAAACCAAGATTCATCCTTGGCTACAAATATTATACCGTTGTATATCCCTATAAACTATAATACTCCAATTAAGTATAATTAATTAATATAATAATTTTGATTAAAAAGTGGATTAAGTTTTAAGCCACTAATTTATTTATTTAATTTTTTTTAATATACATTCACACAATAGAGCCTTGTAAAAGCAAAACCAACAAGCCAAAGTCTTTTAGACGTCTCCGTCTCCTAAACGTAATCCTCGACCATTTCTTTAGCTGACAACTAACCCCTTTTTTTTGGACGAAAGTTGACGATTTTCTTAATCGTTTCTATTTTTTTTAATTTCATGTGTGTTATGCATGCACGTTATTATGTTGGATTATTATCTATTATTATTATAGAATATGATTATAATCTATCTAATTTATTTTCTTTATTATATTATACAGACTTGTTAACTAGCTGTTTTATTATTGTCACCTTTTACTTTATTGTTTATTATTCCACTACCCTTTTTCTTTCTAATTAAAATAAAGAAATTATACAATAATTAAGTTTAAGGAATTGAGTACATTATACAATTAAGAGATCCTAGCTAACATTGCTACTCAAGATCATCGAATCTCAATAGTCTACATGCATGTGCCAAGTGTAGGAAATAAGATCTCTACAATAGGTAAAGAGAACTTATTTCCGCATTCTCTAGAGAAATTCGCATTCCAGTTTAGCAACCGTTTTGACGATCGAAAATTTTCAGCGATCACCAAAGCGGCCACAAAATTGAAACGTGGATTTCTCAAGAGAGTGCAGAAATCACAGGCCATAAATAATTAGTGATGTCGGTGGTGATAGGATTTTTTTACGAGTTAGCGGACCATCTAAACCGAAAAACTCAAGTTTATGGTTGAGGTTTATGAATAACATGCAGTATATACTTTATCGGACTACATTAAGTGAATAGCAATTCAAACATATATAAAACGATACTAACATTTATCACCCAATATTACTTGCTAAGTAATAGGAAGAGGTAAATCCTTTAATAAGGGATTAGTGCTAGGCGAATATATAATCTAATTCATCTTTGAACAATGATTTATTTGGTAAAGAATATTATGTTGAACAAAATTTATTTCTACTGAACTAAATTTATTGAAATAAGTTAACGAAAACATAACCTATATAAATAAGATGATAATTATACGTATTATATATACGATACATAGTGCAAAAGTCGAATAAGCCATAAATGTTTTGATTGCACACATTCACATTTGCATTCTTAGGCTAAGAAAGACAGTACTCAATTAGTCAATAGTGTGTTTTTTTTCTACACGAGGACTTCCACCTTCCACCAATTTTGTTAGTAGACTAAACTCCCGTGGAAGTTTATATGAGTATTTCGAACATCTATCTCTAGTTGACTAATGTTCCTATATTTTCACTCGATTAAGGCTTAATCCCAACACCGTGATGGAGAAGCGAGAAGTGGCTTTCACCCAGCCACTTATTACGCCAACCTCAATCGGTTAGACAATATATATGACAGAGGCAAATAATACAAGCACACACTCACACACTCACACAAATGATAAAGGCACATCAAATACATCACTTACACAAGTGTACTTTTATCATCTTTCATATGACAGACTTCCTTCTTCCACCGAATTTGTTAATAACTTGATTTTCAACGTGAGTTTGCATGAGTATCTCAATTGTTAACATCAATCGATCCGTTTCTCACTTCTCAAAATAGAGGGAGTAGTACATATTTTGTGTGGGGTGTGACAAACAAATGGAGGAGTACGTACGTCGTTTATTCTTTTATAGTGAGTAAAATGGAGTAACAAATTAGTCAGGAATTTTTATTTTAGTTTATTATGATTCCATTTTTGCAGCACCCTGAATCAGACTCCAGAATCAGAAGGTGGGATTCCACTTAGTTTTCGATCAAATTTCTTGTTGTCATTATTATTTTAACCTTCCCTATACTCATATAAAAACTCGAAATTACTCCATCCGTTTTTTTTAAACACGTACTCCGTACTTAATTACTTCTTCTAATCCGAAATTAAAATACATACAACATAGTTAAAAAAAAAATTTACGTGTCACAAATAATACTCGATTGTTGTATTCTTATGGCACGAGATAGAACGTATCGAGTGCGTACAATTGAATAATGGGGCTAATGGGGCCTAGGTTATGGAGGAGAGTACAAAATTGCAGTAATTAAAGTGGGAAATGAACTTGACTTGCCATTTTTACTGTGGTACCTCTTTATCTTGTTTTAGCACAGCTATTATTACTAGGAGCATCTGGAGTAGCTCTTTTACGGAATCCTACTCAGCTCTTTCTAACATTGCCTTGTATTTGTACGATTAGGGAAGTTGTTTATTTATTTAATTATTTATGATGATATTAGCATTTAAGTTTAATCAAATAAGTTAAAATAAGTTAAATAAATGGACTCGTATCACTTATCAATGTACACAAAGTTTAAATTGCATGCGTCATGGAAGATTGAAAAAATAAATAAACATCTATGGAGACGAGGGATAAGGAGTTATTAAAATAGATTTCTGTTTTAAAGAGAGCTTATTACATTTCTCAATTGATATTGACGATGGTTATACTTATAAATTGAAAACGAATTATATGTTGTGATCGTGAATTGACATTGTGTTATTATTAATTGATGGAATGTTCTCACTATAAAGGCTCAACGATTTATAAATGGGCGAATAATCAACTCGATTTCACCACAATTAGGATCCAAAACAATGCATACCAAGTTGTGGGCCAGGGATCGGATCAACTAATTTAGGTTTCAATCATCTTCCAATTGTCCTTGTAAGGGATCGAAGATGTGATCCGACATTCTACCTAATTCAAACCCTCAATCATCACTGATCGTGTCTTACATTTAACAAAAAATGATTACATGCAAAGTGTGTATTAGTTAGAAACTTAGTGTTTGTTTGAAAAGAAAACGATCATGAAACTATATATATTTTTGTGCTAAGAGAGTCATAAGGGCGGGGATGAGAATCGATCCCAAGAGATTCTGAGATCGAGAAGGAAACTTTAACCACTTGAACTACCCCTCGTGCTCATCATGAAGCTATATTTTATTTAGTTGACAAAATCATATAAATTAGTCTACGTCCTACAATATGGAGTGATTTATCAAATAATGAAAGTTGTCGATGACATATTAGTCTCATGTTTATTCCTTTTGTAGATTAGTTACTTTTTTTAGGGAGTTAATTAGGCTTGAACTAAACAATTTTTTAGATCACTTTTTAGGTATTAGTCATGCGTCATGCACGTGACATATGCATCAACATTAAGTCATCATCAACGTCAATATTTATTATACTTGTATGTATACACAAGGACTCATTTTTGTTAGTTGTGAAGTATGAATTGTGATTTTTTAAATTTTTATATGACAACGAACTTGTTTTCAAAACCATTACAACTTCTTTTTTCAAGTTGTAATAGAAAGAGAATTATTTACGAGAAATAAAATATTTAATTGCAAGATTTGCTACTATACTTACTTCGTTTTTATTAAGTCGTCAATTGTCAAGTAGCGGTGTTGTTGCGCGGTACATGACCTAGCTAGCCGAAGCAAATTAACTTAATTAAGGCCATATCATCCGATATGGTGCATAATGCGAGAAGGTTTGAGTATATAGCAGAGTTTGTGTGGAGTACGATGTTATTAATGTGGTTGGTGCAATCAAACATATGGTGTTTGCAATGTCAATCCTTAGCTTGTAGTCCAATATTATTATTTTTTATTTTTCGGTGTGAAGAGAATCATAAGAGCAGGGATAAGAATCGATCCCAGAATCTCCAAAAATCAAGAGGGAAATTTCAATCACTTGATCTTGAGTTACACCTCACTCCCAGCTTGTAAATAGCCCAATTTTATGGTAATGTTTTGAGTTGATTTATTTATTTCTCATTCTAGAAGGACATGTAATACAATAACTTATTTTGAGCATGCATGTCTAATGTCTTGATCGGTGTATGTCACTTAACGCATGTATGTTTACTTCAACTTATTTTTAGTTTAATTTCTAACCTAATTTCTCTCTCATAACAATTTATTTCAACTACTTGATTAAGTTCAATTCCGTTTCACTCGTTTGTTTTGAGTTAATCAATGTAGATACAATAGTTTTTTTTTTCTTGTGATAAATTTTACTGTAAAATAGTTTCTTTGCATTGCATAGACCAAAATCCATGCAAGGAGTACCTATATTTTGGGACTTCTTCGTGTTTCAAAGTCTAAAGAGTCAAAATCAAGAAATTAAAGGATGTGATATGATTTTTAAAAAGCAGCATAGTTCAAAACCAATCATTTGAAGGCTACAATTAATTAAGAATGATGAATTAGTTAGCATATGCTACATGGTCCTAATTAACTTTCACATATTAACCCGAGTATCGACTACCAGTTTAAGTTTTTGATTTAAAAAGGATTTAAATTTCATTAACAACTAATTCACATGAGAGTAGGATTTATATATTCTTTTATAACCATTTTAATTTGAAGTGGTGTATTTTCTATGTGTGTTTTTGGTGTGCAATGCATGGGACCCACAAAGGGTTGATGAAGCAGAAAATTATGATACCAAGACTTTAAAAAACTAAACCAACATCCAAATACATCTTCCACAACTAATACTTATAATTTTATGTTAAGGGTTTGTTGAACAATAATTCTAATTACTTTACCTTTTTATCATAAAATCACTGATTAAGCCAATTAAGCCTGCTCAACTTAAAGTAATTTGACAAAAAAATGTAGTCAATCAAAATAAATGTATTAGTTTTGACCTATTTTTATTTGAATTTAAATTTTAAGTTAAATTAATTCCAACACAATTTTAATTAATACGTCATCCATTTTAAAACAAAGGAGGAATTTCCCCCCTTTTACAAACTATAATTAATCATGATTAATAGAAAGCGCCGCAACTCCAATAAAGAGTCGGAAATACAATCATATACACGGCAATGATAATTGTTTCGAATGAATTTAAAACCCTACAAATCGACTCGGATCACATAAAGTGACCCGAGTATGTAACTTGATTTCAGTGGCGTCATATCTGTCAATGAATGATTCGTCACGCGTCTCTTTTTTAAAAGGCATGTGACGACAAGCTAAGGTATTTCAAAATGTTAAGGGGATGACCAAGCAAGGGTTACCCTTCAATATAGGACTAATGTATGTATGTATGTAGGTAGAAAGTAGTAATAGGAAGGTGAACACGTATGTACAATTTACACAAGCACCAATTGTTGTATGTTTGAAATCAAAACCCTCATTATTAATTTTAGTTTTTTTTTTTTTTTTTGCTTTATAAATTTGTTCACCCCCTCGTTTTACGTAGGGTCAAGCAAAAGGGAGAGAAAAAAATCCAGACTTTTTCCGGCAGGACAAAACAACCAAAGCAAAAAAAAAAAAAAAAAAAATAACAGAAAAAAAGAAAAGAAAGAAAAAAGAGTGAAAAGAGCCAAGAAGCCAAAATTAAGGTACCTGAGTTTATTCTACTGTTCCAAAAGAGTAAGTACTGTTTTTTGTCCTTCTCTTAGGAAACTGTGATTCTGTGTTGTGTTGTGTTCTTTTAAAACATTCATTTTTTTTTCATACTTCTTCTTCTTTGATAATCAACCAACTTATGTAAATAAATATAGTCCAATGGTTAATATTACACTGTTTTGATGATTGGGATTTATGAGGGATTTCCTCTGCTCCCCTCAAAAATGAAAATCATCCCATATTCCTCAAACAGAAAAAAAAAAAAAAAAAACTTAGATCATCATTTATTTCTCTTGTTACTGTTATGCAGGATATGAACAAGTGATATATATACTAATGTTGAGTGTGTGTGTTACTAGTAGTAGTAGAAGTACTATAGAATATTTTAATTAACAAAAAACAAAAATAAAGGTTAAAGTGAAGAACCCACAATTTTCATTCATCAATCAATCTTATCCTCAAAATAATAATAATCTCCAATAGTAAATCTCTCTTAGATCTTATATAACTCCACCACATTTCATTCAAATTCACCCCCCCACCACCTCAACCTCACCAAGCCACCACACCACACACATACATACACGATATATATGCGTGCGGTGCTCACGTGTGTCTGTGTCCGTATCTGTACCCGTTGAATGTGGTAGTAATAATAATTGATAATTAGGCCGGGATCGATCGAGTGGCGTAATCTGCGATTAATTAAGGGGTAGTGGTAAGTTGATGGGAAGATGAGGTCCTCGAGCGGAGGGAGTGGTAGCAGTACAACAACAAGCTGTCAAGATTGTGGGAACAAAGCAAAGAGGGATTGCTCGCACAGCAGGTGCAGGACTTGCTGTAAGAGCCGAGGGTTTCACTGTCCTACTCACGTTAAAAGCACTTGGGTTCCTGTTGCTAGAAGGCGTCAAAAACAGCAGCAACAACAACAACAACATCATCATCAACATCATCTTCAACTTTCTACTCCCACTGTTGATCATCACTACAATCAGTACCTCCACCATCACCATCACCTCCCTCTTTCTCTCTCCAACATTCATCATCACAGCCCTACTTCTGCTGGTATGTAATAATCACCATCATCTCTCATTCTTTTTTCTTCAAAAAAAAAAATAAAAAAAAATACCCATTTCATATTTTTATTTTTTTGAACAAACCCATTTCATATTTTTGCTTGCTTTTTTTGAAAGATTTAATCTTTTTTACAGTAGTTGAGTTGAGTTGGGGGGTCCTTTTCTGCTGTTTTAGTTAAACAGTGGTGTTATGATTCTCAATTCAAGAGTAAACCCTAATTATTGTACCTTACACATAGCTTCTTTCTCTATCTATCCCTTTCCCTTTCTTTTGTTGAATACTCTTTTGTTCTTTTTTGACAATTGTTTTACTAAACAGTGTCTCATTTATGATTTTTTTTTTTCCCTTCTTTTCTAACTTCATTTTATCATTTAGATCTATCTTTTTGTTCCCCTAATCAATCCCATTTTGATTTTTCTCATGTAATTAATTTTTTTTCACTGTTCTTTGTAAACCCTAATTATGATGCACAAAAAAAAGTTTTGCTTTTTCTTCAATTGTAATTTCCCCTTTTTTTTCTCACCAAAAGAAAGCTAAAAACAAGTTCAATTAACAATGTACGGATTCATGATTATAATTAAGTGACTAGGTTTTAATTTTTTTTTCCATTTTAATTTTGTGAATTTTGAAGAAGTTGTGAGAAATGATCTGATTTTGTTGATAATAATGAATTCAGGATTAGAAGGGGGGAATTTTCCGGCAGAGGTGAACTCATCAGCAACGTTCCGATGCATTCGGGTGAGCTCGGACGACAATGTGGTGGATCAATACGCCTATCAGACCTCAATTAACATAGGTGGACATGTTTTCAAGGGTGTTTTGTATGATCAAGGGCCTACCACCACCAGCCGAGGCGGTGGTGATAGCTCATCGGCCGCAACGAGCGACAACCAACCCTTTAACATCGCTACTTCCACCGCTACTATGGCCGCTGTGTCGCAGGGTGCAAATTTATTTTACCACAACCCATCCTTATATTCTGCTCCCACCTTCAATGCTTTCTTGCCTGGTATGCAGTTCTTCCCACATTCAAGGCCTTAATTTAATACCAAAAAAATAAATAGTAATAATTGAATTAGTCCATTTTGTTTTAATTGATTTCTTCTACTCTAATTGTGCAGTTTTTTTTTTTTCCTTCTATAAAACTAAATTAATGTTAATTATATAATTTAATTAATGTTAATGTTGTTGTTGTTGTCTGAAAGCTGGAGCATATAAGACAATGAAGGACAGATGAGAGACATTACCTAATTTGTTAATAATTCCAATGTCCAAATTATTTGATCTTGTCTCACTAATGTCTTAAACTTTCTTCTTCTCTAATTCTATTTTAATAAAAATGTTTGTTGCCTTTTGTTGGGGATCTGTTTATATGTGATATGTGATCTTTGTCCTTTGGAAATTTAATATGTGATCTTCTTAGCTTTGATGATGGATTTTGCAGTGTTTGTCTTCTCATGTATGAATCAATGAGCTTAATATAATGTTAATCTTTACTTAATTTGATGATTATTGTTTTGTTTAACGATTTCGAAGCACGCCTTTTCGCCCTTCCTACCTGTTTCTTTGAATTGCAGGATTAGATTAATGCAACAGTAGTTGTTTAATTAAGAGAATTGATTGATTAAGTAGCATATAATTGTGTCATTAGATAGATTGAGTCTTAGATTACCAGCTTTTTTGTTTATTTGTCCTTCATGCATGCATGTACACCTGACTATATTGGTAAAGAAGGCATCATTTCTTAGTGCCTCTTCTTTTCATACACATAACACATGTTAGTGAACTAAAGTTGTTATTAGTACATATATAATCAAATGATTATTACTATACTAAGCAAGAAATCAAAGTGTCCCCTTGTCGAACACGTATGTAGTTCGTGTTTTAGAATTGTTAAATTCGATGTTACATGTCACACTTGCTATTATGTATGTAGAAATTGGCCGAATCAATATCTTTAGAACTTGTATTTTTTTACTAATTAAGCATATGTAGAAATTGAAATGCTAGGATTCTATTATTATACTTGAAAGCTAAAGAAACCCCTCTTAAATGCAAATGTTACATAAATTCAGCTATTAATTAAGACATGGTATATGTTCATCTGAGACTTGGCTTGTTTTTATGATGATGCTTAGGGTCTTGACATGAGATAAGCTAAGGATCAGTCATCAGTGCATAGCCAAGCTAGCTAGAGACCGTTCGGGTTGGGTTGTGTCGCGCCGTGCTTTTATAGTGCATCACCTTTCATAAAACTAACTGTGCATGATATTGGCCTAGTGTAGTGCATAATAATGCATCAGGCTTATTTACATGTTGTGGTAGCAGATTTCAGATTTAAGTGAAGACATACCATAATGTTGAATTGTTGATCACATATATATATATTTTACCTACATTCCTTAAATATTTTGTATCTCTTATCTCATTTTCATGCATATCGATTAGATTTAGTTGTCACGTTACTAGTTCAAATCGAACGTATGCACCATATCTTGCAAATGTATATAGCATCTCATAATATATAACATGAAAAGATGTCTTGCATCTTTTAGCTATAATTGAATTTGCTCGAACGCGACGACAAGATAATTTTTTCTTTCTGTCTCCCTTTGTCTTTGATTTCCTTCATGTTAGGCTACTTTCATCATGAGGGCCATATTATAATGGCAATTCTGCTGATTTTGTTGAAAGTTTATATGTGGATCTTTAACAATCAGTACTAACCTCGTTTCGTATTACTCGCTGCACTTTTCAATCTGAAAAAGTTCTACATTACTTGCTACACTTCTTTGTGTGACAATAGACTCTCTCTCTCTCTCTCTCTCTCCTTTCTATTATTGAATCCTCTTTCTTTTCCAAAAAATGCATAGGAGTCTGTGAAATGAGAGTGTAACGAGTAATTCGAAATGAGGGATCTAAACTACTCAATCTTCTAGGCATCATCCTCAAAGTTTTGGCCATGCATGTTTTTGTGATTTAGCTAAAAAACAAGAGAAATTAGGTGGGCATCTTGTGACTTTGTTGGGTTGTACGATGACTTTTTTAATAAACCCTAGATTAAGAATTCCTTTATTTTGTGCTTTAATTTCATTAAAGGGACTTTGCATTACACTCACTCATCATAATGAAAAGAGATTGATACCCTTAACTCTTAGAAGAATATATCCTTTGTACTTAACATGGAAAAGAATTGATGCATCTTCGAATATCAACTCACCTTATTTATATTTCACCTTAGCTTAGTGAGTGACCTTTAATTAATTTTGGTTAACAAAGTTGCCTAAAGCTTTTTCCTTAGATGGAAAAGGCTCAAGGGATCAAAGTACTAAACTAATCGGATTATAGTAATCGCGTAACTAATTAAGCTTTTCGAACTTGTTAATTCTTCATGATGATGTTCGCGAAACAAAGGTTCTTAAAGCATTAGTCCTAAAAGAAGGATTAATCACTAATTAACTAATTGAGATTTACTTATATTATTGTGTACTTTTGATGTATGCATTCTTTAATTTTTTCTTGCATTTCCACCTTCTTTCCTCTACTAAAGAGTCTAATTGGAGCTTTCTATTAAACAAATTGAAGTGTATTAATGTAATAAAACCGTCCACTTTAGTTGACATTTTTCCTTGATCTTAGATAAACTAATCATCTTATGGAAATTAGAATAATTGCTTTGTTGTACATGTTTAATTTGTTCTAATTAAAATGCAATGTAAAGTATGTCATGATGTAATTGAACTGTGGTTCTTGTCGAATCGTATCGAAGGAGCTAAGATGGATGGATATATTCATGATCATGAGCTACTTTAATGCTTAAGTATTAAAAATTTTGAGATAGTATTGGTTGTTTATTCAACGTCATGAAACTCATGCAGCTTTCATATATACACACTAGCTAAGCTTGAATTGGTTTATCTGGCCTGTACCAAGTTGGATCGGATTCACCATAGCTCGATTTGGCCTTGTTTGGTCCATGGGTTGATCCACCAACTTGGTTCAGACCGGCTTTAGGGATCGAATTTTGAACATAATTACACTAAAGACGCAAGATTAATGACTACGTTAGCTTTGATTATTAGACCAACCTATACTATCCTGATTTGAACTCAAACTAGCTACTGAATCAACTCTGCTTTAGCGGCTAATTCGACTGTTTTAGCTCATTTTTAGCTAATTAAGAGACCTAGCTACTCACCATAGTTTTTATTTCTTCTTCCTCAAAATTCACCATTTTCCGAGCATGTATATGATAGAACCGGATATACCTAGCTAGGTACAATCACATTCATTTTTTTTGTTTGTTTGGAATTACAAATGAATAAATTATTGCAAATGAAAATTTTTCGAACAAAAAAATAGTGTGCTTAACCGAGAGATAGGGTTTAATCGGTTTTACTTTGCAATTTGCCCCATTATGGTAAATATTTTCTGGTAAATATATTGGTTAATTATCAAATAAACAGGATCTCTTATTATTTTTACTAGTCTCATCATGCTCTAATTATGCTCACAATATTAATTTAGTACAAAATTACTAGGGCTTTAAGTATTTAGATGCAAAGTGGTTAAAAAAAAAGGGTAAAAAATCCACTGTACAAAAACCATAACATATCATATGCTCAGATTTTGATGATGATGATGATGTCAAAGAATGCCAAATTTGTTCGTTTGAACTCAATCATCGTATATGGTATAGTATAGTAATATTTTACTGCAATATTTTCAGCTGATCTTTGATTTTGGAATGATGTGAAACTTATTATTTCTAATTCTGAAATGGGTATTATCTCATGGTTTCTATTTTTATGTGCTATATATTACACTTTGTGTTTGCGTGATTTAGTTTGTATATTTTTTTTGTTTTTTTTTAAAAAATTTTGTGATATCAACATACTTTGCAACAGTGTTGCACCAAAAATGTAAGGTACATGAAATTAATTCAGAATTTACATTGATACATCAACATGATTTCAAACAGTGAGATTTGATGATATAGGGTTGTATAGGCAAAGATGTATGTATGTGGGAGTGGATCGCTCGGACTGTGTTTACAATATAGTTATCGGTTCATCCTTTGAGTTAATTCGTATTGGGGATAGTACAGTTATGTCCCGCTCCCTTATTGTGCGTCATGTATAATTGTATGTATGGATAGTTATTTTGTGGTTTTTAGTGATGAGTAATTATGTTACATTCTCTTATAAAGTTTGCTAATTATAAGTACATGTCATTATTCTATGTTCTACTTAATTCAAGAGTTTTTTTTTTGGATCGATGGATATACTCTTAATTTTTTCACATAGTAGTATATATATAATCAATTACATCATACACACATTAAAATATTACTGCTTATTATTAAGTTTGATTTACATACATAATATATGCACGTAAATAATTATACTCAAATTGATTGAGATAATAAATCCAACATCAAACATACATTTTTTCATTTTACATATTACTCCGTTGTTGTTACGGAGTATGATAAAATTTGGATTAGAAAATATTGCTCATAAATCATAATAAATCGTCAAATCAAGTGTTTTATTACTTTTATATGCGTTTGTGAAAAGTACGTGTTTAAATTTTTCTATCTGGATTGCTAAACGAAGTCCGTTTTTACTGGAATCAAAGTCCACATTTCGTGTGAACTTCCCATATTGCCCTTCAGATTCTCCACCTTTGTAACCACCAACACATGGACGCCTTGCATAGGCCTCCAGACCATGGTATGGACGCCTTGCGTAGGCGTCCACACCATGGTCTGTACGCCTACGTAAGGCGTCCATACCATGGTCTGGACGCCTATGCAAGGCGTCCATACCATGGTCTGGACGCATATGCAAGGCGTCCATGCCATTCAAAGTCCACATGTTTTTTACGTGGTGTTGGGTAGTGGTTGTTGGTGGTAGGGTGGTGTCAGGTGGTGGTTTTTGGTGGTAGGGTGCCTTGGGTGGTGGTTGTTGGTGGTAGGTGAGGTGTGTTGGGTGGTTAGGGATGAGATTGGAGGAATGGCGTGTTGGGAAATCTACACGAAAAGTGGACTTTGATTCTAGTAAATGTGATTCAATTAGGAATTACTCGATCGATGATAGTTAAAGAATCAATTAATTAACTTAGTAGTTATGTTGTAAATAAAGATAAAATAGCCAACAAAGTTAATTAAACATTTTTGTTAAACGAAGAGACATGAGAAACTCAATTTAATTTATTGTGTTAAATTATGGTATATTATAGATTCATAGAGTGCATTGTTAATTAAATTTCATTATTGTGACAAATTCTAAAAGTATGAACAAACATTGGAGCAGCAAAACAATCCTTTTTCTCCCCCTTTTGAGTACAAGTAGCAGCTAGTTGATTGTTCTCTAATCATCCCATATTTCTTTCACAATATAATTATAATGGAATAATTAATAACAAGACAATAATGCATGATAAAAGGATGTCTACCACAATGGATTTCTGAAATTAGTCAACCACGAGTTTTGTTTTATTTTATCCTTATCAATTGCTTATTTTTTTAAAATAATAATATAGCATTTCTAATAATTAAAACAAACTACTCCATAGTAACATTCGAAAATAACTCCAAAAAATCTTGTAGGAAAAAATTATTTTCATTAAACATAACTACGGAGTAAGAACTTAAAAATACAAATAAAAATTAAGTAAAAAATATAATGAAGAAAATAATAATTTTATTATATTTGCATTAGAAAAGGATAAAACTTAAAATTTTCGTGAGAAAGGAGGGGAAAATTGATTTAATTAACAAATTAATTAATTAATAATAGTCCTAGTATTTTCACACATATAAAAAATAAAATCTTTTACTAGTTGAGTTGTAAATTGATAATAGTAGGTGCATAATTAATTCCATTAACACTAACATAGCATGATACCAAGATTGTGGATAAGTCCCAACTTTATTGAACAGAAAAGCGTGCGACTACCCTAAAACATGGGTCCTATTTCCTGTTTCATCTCATCTCTTCTCTTCAATCAATACCTTCATTCTCCATTTTAATTTTCTCATTTTTAGTTTGTCTTATTTATTTATTTATTTATTTATTTATTTATTTATTTATTTATTTATTTATTTATTTATTTATTTATTTATTTATTTATTTATTTATTTTAATTTATTTATTTATTTATTTATTTATTTGTGTTCTTATGTTCTTTGTAAAATAAAAAATGGTTTGATCGATATGATGTTGCATGCATGGTATTGAATTGAATAATTGATCACATTAATTGTAAATATTATATTAGTAAAATCAAATTTGATTAAGAAGGCGAGACAAAATAATTAAATATATAGATTTATATTGTAGTGGATATATTCTTTTCAATTTATTTCTTTCATTTTTTTTAAAATAAAACTTATTGATTAAAATTAATTTTACAAGGGATAACAAGGGTGTATTTCTCAGTCTGTCATCATGTAAGGAATAATGTGGAAATATTATGTTCTCCAATTACATAGGTTCCTACGCGCGAATTAAATCAAAACAACCAAAACCAAATTGAATTGAATACTCCGTACATGCTTACTAAAACATTGGACATGTTTGACAAATAGAGTTAAAAATTTGCTGTTCAAGTTTAAACTTTTTGTTTAGAAAATTCCCTCACCAAACAAGGCCATAAAACTCAAAGGAAATAAAAATGCTTATCCCTTAATTCCAAACTATTATATAACAAAACTAACTACTCCGATCCGTAATGTACTTCTTAGAGGGAAATATAGTTTAGCATGTGAAAGTTTTGAATAGCGGAATTCAAGATCCAAAATCAAATCATTACGTTACTCTTGTAATTATACAATTACAAGAACATTCTTAAACATATTACTCTATTAATCATCGTAACATCATTGACATTGTGTCCATTTTCTTAAAAATGTTACTTGAACATTGTGTTCGAAGATAAACAGTAATAAAAGAGAGAGAGAGAGAGAAGGATTTGTCAGGGAAATGCATGCCCTTTGTATAGTGTTGATGATTTCGTGCCATAAAATTGGGACCAGTAAAATAAAAGAAGATCGAGTAATGTAAGATGTAACTAATTATTATGCTGGCCTATAAAATCAAACCTTTTCCATTCTGTTGTTCTATCTTACACTGTGACACAATAGTATACGTGAATTCCTGCATTCACAAAAGGTAGGGGCCTTTTTGTTCATCTAAACCAATAGATTTTCATGCTCGTCCGTATTAAAATTAACGTAACGTTTTGACATAAAATAGCATAGAAAAATGTTAATCGTCGTTATAATGATTTTGTTACGGAGGAAGTAGAATACGTATGAAATTCGCACCATTTTCATTTCATTGGTGGTATGTAGTAATCTTAATTATTACATTGAAGATCATTGAATTATCATCTCGATGTGCTCTTGCATAAGTCCAAACACACACGGTAAATGATTTTCTCACTACATTTTTTAATTTACGCACTCTATTTTATCATTATTCATGTGAAAGGAGATGAAGTGCGCAGATGAAAAAATGGAGTGCCAAAATCAGCTCTTGAAACACACATAGGAGTGTGTAGCTTTAGAGCAAGGTTAATGTTATTCCCTCCATGCGATGAATGGTTTAAAAAGATAAACGACATGGTAATAGTTAGATAATAGAAGTATAGATATAGATGTATTGTAGTATCGATGTACTCTGTAGTACAATTCTTGTTCTCATATAGAGGTTGTTTTGAAAACAAGAAAACTCTTTAACTAGTTAAAATTTTGAACCAAACATCGTAATCACATAACTTGAACTTTATCAATTTTCTAAATCATATTCATTAACGTACAAAAATAAAAATAAAAATGGTATAACGTTATGCACATGTTTAGTTCATTAACCCACTTGATTATTAACGAACTAAATTGATAGAAGCCTATTTATACTTTTAAAATAACTCACCTTCTAGTACTCTGATCCTCTACCCTTCCAATGATTTCCATTGATATACAAAAAAGTGAAGAACAACCAAATTCACATTTCATATTAACGGAGTTTGTATTCAAATGTGAATGCCAGCTAACTTTATTAATTAACATTTTAAAACGTATTATTAATTTTAGATTTTATTATCTTATCTACAATACACACCATAAAAAAGTGTGCATCTAATCGAAGGGAGAATGCCCTCGACAAGAGGTGAGTAAACTAAGATGATCCCGTGTTGCATCTTTGCCCCAAAAGGCCAACTAGTATGTTTTAGTTCGAACCGAATGACGTTTGCCAAACAAGAACTTTTCGATTGTTAGGCCATAGCGCGGTCTGAATCGTGCTCTTTTCAGCCTAAAGCTTATCCGGACCCTTTATTTGCTCACCTCTACCTCCAACAATGAAACTCTCGAGCCTTGAATAATAAACCATGGTTAACAAAACCTAGAACCTAGGACTCTAAGAAGCATCCCTCAAAGATGGTCCAATGATCATTGTCATCACACAAATGTGGCCCATTTAAAACAAAGAAGCAGTAGTCCAAGCCCAAATCAACTAAAGCCCATTTAAAAAGAATAGTGGGCCAAGCCCATTTAACCATGACACTAGCAGTTTGACCTAAGAAGACCCACTAACCAATTATGGCGGGAATTACACCCATTTCCCGCCAAATCAACGCACAAAAATTATCAGTTCTTCTCTCACTTCACTCATTTCCTCACTCAAAAACCCAAAAACCCCAATTTTTCTCTCTCTAAAATCTCTCTCTCATCAATGGCTTCTGATTCGTCTCCAGCTCACGTTAATGGAGGTAACAATTTCTCTTCTCTGTTAATTTCAACTACCCTTTTGTTAGAACACTCAATTTTCATTCAATTTAGCTTTTTTTTTAATGTTTTGATTTTGATTTTTTTGTGCATTTTTAAGGTCCTTCATCACCTGATGACTTCGCATCAAGTCCAATTGGCAACACCAACTCATCACCAGGCGACGGCGGGCGACCGCCGCGTCGCCGTGGAAGAGCCACGTCATCAAACTACTCGACCCCACAATCCCAACGGTCGAATCAAAACCCTTCGAATGAGGCGAGGACCCCATCTTCGATCGGGTCCCGCAGGAGGGCCCCACCTAATCGGCGGGACCCACACCCGTCTACCCCTGTGGCCCCCACCCCGACCTCGTCCGAGGCCGGGGAGGGGTACGGTGAGTACGACGCCCCGCCCATGTATGTTTGGGGGACTAACGTTAGCGTTCAGGATGTGAATGAATCAATTGTGAGGTTTTTAAGGAATTTTAGGGATGATTCTGTGAATTTAGAGAGTGGTGAATTTGAAGGGAAGTATATGAGATCGATTAGGAGGGTGATTGAAATTGAAGGTGATTGGCTTGATGTTGATGCACACCATGTGTTTGATTATGATCCTGATTTGTATAATAAGTTGGTTAGGTACCCTCTTGAAGTTTTGGCGATTTTCGATATCGTTTTGATGGATTTTGTTGCCAAGATTAAGCCCCTTTTTGAGAAGCATGTTCAAGCTAGGATTTTTAATCTCAAGACTTCTACTTGCATGAGGAATTTAAACCCTTGTGGTACTTCATTTTTATCCCCACTATTAGCTTTGATTTTCTGTGTTTTGATTTTGGACATTATTGATTGTAGCATGATTATGAAATGGGTGTTTGTTTTGTGTGTTTTGATGTTTCAAAGATATTGAGAAGATGGTAGCTTTGAAGGGGATGGTTATCCGTTGTAGTGCAATCATACCTGAAATCCGAGAGGCGGTTTTTCGATGTCTTGTATGTGGATATTTCACTGATGCAATTGTTGTTGATCGAGGTATATCATCATAAAATTGTCTGTTTCAATTTATTGAAGAATTATGTTTGTTTAAGAGCAAAATTTATATGCTTTGAATGTTTTTAATGTTGATAGGAAGAATTAATGAACCCCCTGCTTGTATGAGGGAAGAGTGCAAGGCTAGAAACTCCATGACACTTGTTCACAATAGGTGCAGGTATGTTATCCAAAGTCTGAACTACCCTTTTTTCTCGGTCCGAATGGTGCTTGAGACTGCTACTATATAACTCTAATTTTCCTTGTCATAGTATATATGTTCCTATGATCAAATTGACAATGATAGATTGATAGTAGAACATGGGAGAACTACTACAGAAGTCATTTTGCCTATAGTTGGAAAACACTGTGATCTTGACTTACATGACGATTTTGAAGAATCTTTTCCTTTTGTTTTTGAATTGTGCATCATTCTGATTCATCTTGAACTTTGTTCTGATGAAATTAATTGATCAAATGGTTCCTAATTATCTCAACACAAATGATTTGACATCAATGTGGAAGAGTGAAGGTAGCGTAGTTTCAAATCTAGTTTGGTTGGGATTCTTGTGAATACATGTAGGGTATATGATAAGAACTCTCACATCACGAGTCCATGTAGCTCCACATTGGTGATGTGATATTCACGAAAAGTTAGAAGCAGTGAAAATCTTCCAAGAATGATTGTCAAGCTGTCTGTAGCAATTAATTTGATGCATTTTCTATTTGCTAAGAGTGTGTTGATTGTGACTTGCCACCAGGTTTGCTGATAAGCAGATTGTGCGTCTCCAAGAGACTCCTGATGAGATTCCTGATGGAGGAACACCTCACACAGTGAGCTTGTTGTTGCACGACAAGTTGGTGGATTCAGGGAAGCCTGGTGACCGGGTTGAGGTGAGCCTATATCAATGATTGGTTGTTGCCCTTGTATTCTACTCTCTATTACCACATGTTATAATCTTGCCTTTGTGACGTCTTTTATAGGTCACTGGTATTTATAGGGCAATGAGTGTCAGAGTTGGACCTACACAAAGAAATGTGAAGTCATTGTTCAAGGTATGTATCTAGCATTTGCATCCTTAGAAAATTGTTTGAGACATAAGAGTGCATTGCTCAAATTGACAATATGCTTGTTTTCCTCTATGACAGACTTATATAGATTGCATCCATATAAGGAAAACCGACAAGTCAAGGATGCAGAGTGAAGATCCTATGGAGGTAGAGATAGGCCCGAGCAGAAATGAAGATGATATGAATATTGACTATCAAGATAAGGTATTTGGAAGCTTTATACATGTAAACCTCATTTCAAAATCAAGTTCAATCTGCTGAAGGATTGGTTCACGATGCAATTCATATCTGCAGGTGGACAAATTGAAGGAGTTGTCAAAGCTGCCTGACATCTATGACCGACTAACAAGATCGTTAGCACCAAATATTTGGGAGCTTGATGATGTCAAGAGAGGCCTTCTTTGTCAGGTTTCACAAAGTTGCTTTGCAAATTACATTGTGTATTTCAATTCTTTGGTGGATTGATAGATACTGATGTTGCCTAATTGTTCCTCTTGTAGCTTTTCGGTGGTAGTGCAGTGAAGTTGGCATCTGGAGCTAGTTTCCGTGGTGACATCAACATCCTTCTTGTTGGTGATCCTGGGACAAGTAAGTCACAACTGTTGCAGTATATCCATAAGCTATCTCCCCGCGGGATATATACAAGTGGAAGAGGAAGCTCAGCTGTTGGATTGACTGCCTATGTTGCCAAAGATCCTGAAACTGGTGAAACTGTAAGTATTTCTCTGTGATTGTATAAATAATGATTGTATCAATTCATTAGCATCATCAATTTGAGTTATGTCAAAGAGATTTATTTAATTAACTCAAAATGTGATGCATTTCAAATTTTCAGGTCTTGGAGAGTGGTGCCCTTGTTTTGAGTGACCGGGGCATATGTTGCATTGATGAGTTTGACAAAATGTCTGACAGTGCACGAAGTATGTTACACGAGGTTGGTTTTTACCTGCTCATATATAAACTTGCTCCTTTGCAGTTTTTTTATTACGTTGTGTTGTGTCAATTTTACTTCATGCCGAACTTTCTATCTAACCCGAAAGGTTTCTGTGTGGTCCTCCTACTTCAGTGTAGCTTATTGTATTTACTAACTACTATCTCCAATTTTAATTCAACCTAGGTGATGGAGCAACAAACAGTTTCAATTGCGAAGGCTGGGATCATTGCTTCCCTCAATGCTAGAACCTCTGTGCTGGCATGTGCGAATCCCAGTGGTTCACGCTATAATCCTCGCTTGTCTGTTATTGACAACATACACCTCCCTCCTACTTTATTGTCAAGGTAATTTATACATATCTGCTGTCTGCATATACCACACACCATGTTATGCTTATGCACCATGTTGACTGACATGTATATTATTGAAGTTAGTGCTAAGTTTACTACAATTATTGGCCGTATATTCTTTGTGATAGAAAATGTATGTTCCTATGTTTGCGAGAAAGTTTCTTTTGGCTACTGTCATAAAATGAGCCCTATTTGCTCTGAAGTATAGTATGACTTATTAGGTTGCTCTCTGAACGCTTAGAATTTAGAAGGCATTTATCGGCTATGGATATTGGATGCCCCAGCAATCAAAGCTTAGTCCCATAAGTGGGGATATTGGATGCCCCATCTTTTTAATATAGCAATTAAAAAAGCTCTTCTTCTTTAACAGGTTTGATTTGATATATTTGATACTTGACAAAGCTGATGAACAGACAGACAGACGCCTTGCAAAGCATATAGTTGCTCTTCACTTTGATGATCCAGAGGTTTGATCAATGCTTCCTGTTTGTGCTCTAACAGAACAATGTCTTGCATTCTGCATGTTCTGAACCTTTTCTTGTACAACTTGCAGACTGTACAGCAGGATTTTCTAGATCTTCCAACTTTGACTTCTTATGTGAGTTATGCAAGAAAGCATATTCATCCACGGTTATCTGATGAAGCTGCTGAAGAATTAACCCGTGGATACGTTGAGATGAGAAGAAGAGGAAACTTTCCGGGAAGCAGTAAAAAGGTATAGGAGGAATACCCTCTAAAATTGATACAATATATTATCAACATCATGGAAGTTAAAAAATGATGTTTATAACGATACATTTTTTGAACAGGTTATAACTGCAACACCTAGGCAACTTGAAAGTTTAATACGTCTTAGTGAAGCTTTGGCTCGGATGCGTTTCTCTGAATGGGTTAGTAAATTATGATTCTTACATTTGATGAACTATAACATTCCCTCCAACATCAAAAGGGACTAAAGATCTTCTTTTGGTACATGCAGGTTGAAAAGCATGATGTGATTGAGGCTATTCGGCTGCTAGAAGTTGCGTTGCAACAATCAGCAACTGATCATTCCACAGGTATAGATGTATTACCGCAATATCTGGCTACTCTGTGCATGTTAGTAATACTCAATTGCCATATTTGAATATTTGTGAGCAAATGGTTAACAAGCTGTAAAATCTCTAGTAGCAACTTGTGTTTCAATGACTGATCTTTCAAATGTTATGCCGGATAGTGTATTCATGATTTCATGTACAGACAATTTATCAACCCATTTCCATGTGATTTTGTGCTAAATCAGGTTTTTCCTTGCACAGAGTATTTAAAGCTAACATTATGAACTAATTTTCACAGGAACCATTGATATGGATCTAATTACAACGGGAATATCAGCAAGTGAAAGGGTGAAACGGGATCAAATGTTGTCTGCAACACGTAATGTAATCATGGAGAAACTGCAAGTTGGATCAGCAATTCGCACATTAGAGGTAATGAGCTATCGATAGAGCTTAGGAAGCTTGGTGGTTTGTCAAATGTATGATGTCTGATATTCGATTTTTTCACCTGGCAGCTTCTTGAAGAGCTGAAGAAGCAGAGCTCCGGTGCTGAGATTCACCTCAATGATGTAAGTTTTTACTCATGGTCATATGGAGTATAAATTGTTCTCCTTTGCTGATGCGGTACTACTAGTTATTGACTGATTTGCTCTGCAATGTATCAGCTGCGGGTTGCATTATCAAGCCTAGAAACCGAAGGATTTGTTAAACATTATGGTGACAGTGTAAAGAGAATATAGAACTTTGCAGAGTTGCAGCCGACCTTACTCCGAAGAATAGGCAATCAAGGAACAAGTCAACAGCGCTTCCCTTCAACTCGATGTCTTGATAAGTTATACAGTATTTGTTAGTTATTGTAGCAGTTTGTTGTAAAGGAAGCTCTTATAAAGCTTTAAATATTTCCAGAAATTCAAGTACTTGAAAGCCACGAGCCCATGAGCCATGTTTTGTGTGTATTATCTCAGAGATCTCACTGTTTCGCGTAAGATAGCTTCTTTGAAATGCCTGTTGAACGAATCAAGAGATTAAATTCTCGCGGTTAATTCGAACACCAGGAACATAGAACAAACTCAACAAAGTACAATATAAATTCAGGTATTATCAATTGTGTCTTGAGTACAAATATTCAGGAAAAATGAAGTGCATAATTAGGGTTGAGCGAGGTGTGGTTTAGACCATAAGCCACATTTCTTTCAAATTGCACCGCGCTACAAAAGTTTCCGGTCCTCACCAAACCGCAAAGAAGTTTAACTAGTTTTTTTATAAAAATAAAATAAGTAAATCTAAATAATTTATCTAATAAAATTTTACAAGTTTTCGTTTAATATATCAAAATACAATATGTACTAAGATTATAGTTTAATACTGGAGTAATATAACTTCCATTTCTTCCCCTGTTCCACTTTCCTTACAAAACTACATATCAAATACAAGATTCTAAACGAAAGATTAGGGAAAACATATGTATATGCACAAAAATCGTCCAAATCGAACGGGAGTCGTTGAAGGCTCGAGGCTGATTTTAATTTTTTCTACTTCCTCCGTAACCAATATTATGTGCAACAAAGGGGTATTATTTGAGCCACATAAAATATGACTTTGTTGCACATAAATAGTTACGGAAGAGCATATAATAAAAAACCCTGAACTGGATTCTGTGCTCAAATTGATACTGAATTTTTGTACTTGTAATAATATGGTGTTCAATGTCAAAAAAAAAAAAAAAAAATGTCAGAACTAACTATTCTCTTCTGTTAAACAATTGCAGTCAACTCTTTCTGGAACTATAAGTTGCCAAGTTGGGCTATAGAAAATAGAGATCAGGCTTGTGTAATATTTCTGGCTTTCTGATATCCTGTATGAGTACTTGTCTAGCTGAAACTCTTAACTTTCGATCCCAGTGGTATCGATTCGAAGCGACTGTATAAAGATGCTAGGAAAATCGTTCTATAAACTTCTATTTGATTGACAGTCAGAGTATACAAAGTGGTTTATGATTTAGTATTGAATATGATTGTTTACAGAAAATCTTTCTTGAATTGCTATGTGCTTTTCCTCAACTTGTGTAAAACAAACAAACTAATTTCTACTCTGTTATATCACCTCACAAGGAACAAATAACAACAGCCTCCAATCACCAATAGTCGCCACAGGAGCAGTTGCCGTTCCTAAAATGATGGAAACGAATCCGATCCCTGACTATGATCTCCCTCTTATATGCTTTAGAAATCAATTTCATGAAAGAATGGCAATCTTTACAAGATCGCAAGTTCTTTACGATCCTAATTTTGGAATCAGGCTTTGTCTTGATTAATCCGAAGACAACAGCAAGTTTCTCGCTGTGATGCTGCAGCTGGAAAGCTTTCTCTTCATCATCAATTTCAAGCAAGACCTCTGACAGTGCAGGTTTATACCCTTCTCCTTTCAACCTCTCACATATCTCGTCCAGCTTCTCATAAATGTTGTGTGCCTCAACGTGGCTCGAATCTCCTGCAGTGAACTCATGAACACTACCATTGACCTCAATCTTACTAGAACCTGGTGGTTTCACAAGCCCTTTTTGGCTCATTGTTTCCCTCATAATTGCCTTATCCTGCCATTTTCCAGCAGAGGCATAAATATTACTCAGAAGTACACAAAACCCACAATCAGCAAGATCTATCTTCGTTTCTTTTATCAAACGCTCAGCTCGATCAGTATCTCCGTGAATCTTACACGCCCATATGATCGTTCTCCATAAAACCGCATCTGGCTTAATCACCATCTTTCTGATGAAATCCTCGGCCTCCTTCAACATCCCTGATCGTGCATAAACATCTACCATACATCCATGATGTTGAAGGTTAGGCAAGATTCCATATTTCCTTTTCATTTCTTTAAAGTGAATATAAGCTTCACCCACCCAACCCGCGTTCCTACATGCTGCTAGAACAGCAGTCATGGTATGTTCTTCTGGCATTACGCCAGACTTTTTCATTTCCTCGAAAGCGTTTATAGCCTCCCTACTCATGCCATGGCTAGCAAGGCCCTGAATCATGACAGTCCAAGTGCACACATCCTTGTCCAAAGCCTCGTTGAATACCTTCCTAGCACTGTCAATACAACCACACTTAGAGTACATGTCAATCAGTGCAGCCTTAACATTGGCCCTTGAATCAAGCCCTTGTTTTTCAGCAATCCTATGAGCTCGTTTTCCAACCTCTAACGCCCCGGTGTCAGCACAAGCCCTCAAAACCGACACAATCGTCGCATCAGAAGGCTTCAATCCACTTCCCACCATCTCCTCAAACATCCTAATCGCCTCGATAGTTCTACCGTTGTCCACAAACCCATCAATCATACACGTCCAACCAACAACTTCTCTCACAGGATTTTCATCGAACACCTTGCGTGCAGACCCCAAATCACCACATTTCGAATACATATGAATCAAAGAATTGCACACATAATGATCACACTGCAACCCCACTTTACAAACCAAACAATGAACTTGCTTCCCCAATTGAGCATCCCCCAATCTACCACAAGCCTTGAAAACAAAAGGGTAAGTAAATTTATCAGGCTTTGGCACAATACCAGAAGATTGATCATTGTGCATTGCRAGAAACAGAGAAAGCGATTCATTAGCATCAGAAGTTTCGCAGTAAGCTCTAATCATGGTGTTCCAGTAGTAAGAATCAGTAGTTTTGAGAGAGTTCAGAATGAGACGAGCGTAATTGGGGTCACCTGAAGGAGAAAGAGCAGAAAAGGTGAAGACTTTGCTGTACTTGTGATCGTGAGATTTTGCTCCTGATTTGAGAACTAGAGCATGAAGTTGCATTGCTTGCGACATGGTTGTTACCTCCATTGATGAATTTGGTAGTTGAGCTTTGAATTACATGATTCTCTTATCTACAATCTACTCATAATAATAATGGAAGATGATGAATTTGTTTTTTTTTAACAATTTTATGGTCCCCTTTTCGAATTGTTCAGATAATGTATCATTCTAGCTATTTGGTTGGATATCATTTTTCTCCTCATAAATTGTGTTCTATCCCGATGTGTAGTGAGGAATAGTTCGGGTGGTTATAATTTTTCTTTCCGGTTTCAATTAATATTGAGTTTAGTTTCCGTCTTTGATACTAAAATAAGTTAAAGTTTATATATAAATAATGTCATGTGCAAATTTAATTACCACGGAGTAATTTTCATCGAGGGAGTAGGTACTACTATGATTGATGATAATCTTTGTCATGAATTATACAAGATCCCATTATAGTGATTCCAATACTATACCAATAAGTGATGAGAATTAGATTGGACTAGTGCACAAAAAGTTAGTTAAATTTACAACATGGTTCATGCTAAAGTACTAAACATGCGGGGCCTCGTGTTAGAACAAGTTATGCCTATAATTGGATTAATTGGTTAAGGAAAAACAATTATAACCAAAAGTGTTGCGATTGAGCCTAACTTTTAATATGAAATTGTGTACTATTCGATGTGCATGATAGCTTTTTAATTAGTTTTTGATGAAATAGGGAAGTATGCGCTCATAGGTCTTTGTAGTTCATTAAGTTGTGTTAGGTTATAACTAAATAATACCACGGACAATGTTTTGTGTCAGTTTAGTTATTTAAATAGTTTTATAAGAGAATCGAATGTCAAAATTTTGGCTAAAACTATCATATATAATTTGATTTTTAGATATTATTGTTTTTATATCAAGATATGTTTAAATTTGTTTCAATCTATAGAAGAAAAATTTATATATTGAAAGATATTACATATTTGTTAATCTAAGAAATTGTGGCTATATTATCATATTTTATTACGATTCTCTTATTTTGTTTATAAAGAACGGAAAAATATTTTACCAAAACTTGACATGTGTCAGTTTTTTTTTTTTTTTTTTTTTTTTTGTGTTAGTATAAAATATAAAATAATAAATAGATATATATATTGTGCCAAATTCCCCCTAAATACTAGAGCCGATCAACTAGAGCCCGATCCAGCCTGAAAAATTGCGGTCCTTGGACATGATTTTTCGGCCCGATTTTTTTGTTACGGTCTTTGGTGGTAAATTTTAAAGTGTTTTAGTTTAATTTTTGGGTTCGGTTTGAAAAAATTCGAAAAATCCGTTAGGTCAGCTCTAATATTTCGGACTTTGGACAATGATTTTAAGTCCGAACCAAAAATTGAAGCAAATGTCAACTAACTAAATAAGTTAAAATCTTAGGACGTAATAGACGTAATATTGAAAACCTAAGACCAATTTATTAAATTTTTGGTTGAGAATAGAGGTGATCATCATTATTTTTAATCGAAAAAAGTCACTAAAACGGTACAATTTACTACGTGGGACATAGATCTCGCAAGTACAAAAGCTCATGTCTCGTGAGTTTACTCTTTCAATCTAAAGTTACCACATTAATGGAACAAAATTTACTGAACTCACTTAATCATTCAGATTAGAACTGATGTTATCACTTATCATGTGTGTTTAGAAGACAGGTTTTAGCTGTCAGATATAACGTGGTCGAAAGATTCATTAATTCATTAACTTATTAATTAATTTAATAATTAATAATAATAATTAATAATAATTAATAATAATAATAATAATAATAATAATAATAATATCTCGGGAATCCAGACGTTCACGTACAGCTGCTCACATCTTCAATCGGATAGACTTACAGCTATAAGAGTGAGACGCAGATTATATCTCGACTCTCCTCCAATTTCTTGTAGATCACTTGTCCTTTTTTTTGTTGCTCGTAAAGTTTACCACGTTTTGGTGATTTTTTTTAAATAATAATAATAATAATAATAATAATAATAAAACCAATTATTTATTTATTTATTTATTTATATATATCTAGGACACGAAAAAATCATCAATCTCACCCTTCTCTCTGTCTATCTTTCTCTCTCCTCCGTGACACTGTCATATCTTCTCAGCCAAACACAAGACAAAACAGCAGAGGGGGGAAACAATCAAACAACACAACACAAAAAAATTTAAGAGAGAGAAAGTGAGGAGAGAGAAAGCATCATCATCGTCGTCGTCAATCAACAATGGTAGGATGCTGTCCTCCGATGGATCTGATGAGGTCCGAAGAGATGCAGTTGGTTCAACTCATCCTTCCTCTCGAATCTTCTCACCTCACCGTCTCTTACCTCGGCGAACTCGGTCTTCTCCAATTCAAAGATGTTCGTCCTTTTCTCTCTCCTCCTAACGTTCAATCATGTTCTTCGATTGTGTTGATTTTTGCTATTTGTTTGGTTGATGATGACTCTGCTGCTGAATTGTGGTTGTTGATTGCTGTTTTGTTATCTGATTGCGTATCGGATCAATCTGTGATGTGTTTTTGTCGTTTTTTGATGATTGTTTTTGTTTATTTAGGGTTTTTCTGCTGTTGTTTGTGTTTTCGATGATTTTTAACAGCGGAATTGTTCTGTTGATGTGATATCGAACTTGTTCTGGATTGTGGATTGTGATTGTGTGTTGTTGTGTGGATGATGACAATGCGTATGTGGTAGTAATAAGTTTGATAGTCTAATTAGGCTTTAGGTCTCCAAAGACTGAAACTTTAAAGTTTACAGCAATTACAAGTCAACGGAGTGAAGCTTGTTTTAATGATTGTATTGCATCACATTGTAAAGATTGATGCTTTTAGCGTGTAATGGATGATGTAAAAAGGAACGGAGGATTTCTAACATAGGAATTGTTTTTGTGATGTGATATTGAACTTGTTGTGGTTTGCGATTGTGTGTTGTTGTGTGGATGATGCGAATGCGTATTGAACTGTTGATTATAAGTTTGATAGTCTTTAGTTTTCCGATAGACTGAAACGTTACAGCAATTTCAAGTCAACAAAGTGAAGCTGTTTTTAATGATTTTAATACATCACATTGTAAAGATTGATGCTTTTAATGATTGGTGTAAAAAGGAACGAAGGATTTCCGAATTCAAGTAAATTGACCATCAAGTTTTATCTGTTGAGGCAGGGATTATGTGTCAAGCCTTGTTGGATTGACAATTTGACAGTTACTTGAGCTTTGCTCTTAAAAAGGAAAGGTTTAGAGTTTGGAGGAATATAAGGAATGATGTGCTAACACTGGAAGTGTAATGGCCGTTATCTTTGATTATATGAAATTATAGAAATGTAGAGTGACAACTTGATCTCCAAAGTTGTTGTGCCTCCTCCAGTGTAACCCGGTTGCTCTGTTTGATATAAGCAGCAGGAATTATCTTTCTATACCAACTTTTTGTTTCAAAACAAGAATAAGCGTATAAACTTGCGTTACATTTTCCCGTACGTTTCCCACAATATTGTTGCTTGTGTACTTGCATAATTGGTCAAGAAGTCTGATGTGATTATCATAGTAACAGACATGTAGCTACTGACTAGAAGATGATATCAATTATACACCTGAAGTTGAGAAGTGTCTCCAACTTTGTGTTTCAAAACAAGAATAAGCGTATAAACTTGCATTACTTTTTTTCGTACGTGTCCCACAATATTGTTGCTTGTGTACTTGCATAATTGGTCAAGAAGTCTGGTGTGATTATCATAGTAACAGACCCGTAGCTACTGACTAGAAGATGATATCTACTATACACCTGAAGTTGAGAAAGTGTCTTATGTTGGCTTGCTTCCCCCCCC
>SNQN01000069.1:67588-81300 GCA_008642245.1 Bassia scoparia | reverse complement strand
TCTTTCGATTTGAAAAACAATTTGGCTACTATTTGAAAAACAAATTGGCTACTGGTCCATGTAAGGGCCCTCTTTTTGGAGCCTAAGCCAAGCAGCCACCAATGACTATTTGTAATAGCTTGCCCATAAGGGCTGTACTACTTGCTTTCAATCTTTTGGTATGAATTAGGTTTTATGTCTATAAATGTGTTTAATGCATGCATAAACCTATAGAAATTGCACAAATTCCTGGTATTTATGTTAGTTAACACATAAACAGAAACATATTGACCAGGTAATCAGTACCAAGGGTACTAGTTGTCCCCCCCCCCCCCCCCCCCCTAATTTAAATGTCAATCTTTCCCTGATTGTCTCTCCTGATCTCTATTTTATTTATTTTTTCTCCTGACCTCTAAATTTTTTTCTTTCTCAGTTGAACTCAGAGAAGAGTCCTTTTCAGCGTACATATGCAAATCAGGTATCTTGACATTATGATCTCCTTTATCAGTACTTAATTTGTCTTCAACTGTGCACAATGTCTTTTTACGATCTAATTTATCTTATACTAAATTGCATACTTGCATTGAATTGGATGGTTGGTTAACATTACCTCAATTCCATCTTTCACTGCATTTCTAATGGTGTACTAATATCATGTGATTGCTTGCATGTGCTTGAGAGTCCAAATTAAAATAAGTCCTTTGTTGACTCGTTGTCTAGCTCCATTTCTAATCATTTTCATAGCGTGGATACGGATCCCTTTTTTCACCAAGTTGTAAATTGGATTATTAGTAAATTTGTAGCTGCTTTATAGCCTACCTTTTAACTATTACCCTGTCCATACATGCGCATGTGGTTTGACATCTCAATTATTCTCAAGTCTACGTGTAACTTTGTAAGGCTGGAGTCTGAATGATTGGTCAATAGTCAATACTGCCTAACAAAATGTACTTCCTGTAGTTTTCGTTAATTAGACCCAGCGGCTGATTATTAAATACCCCGAAGTGTCTTCCATGTAGGGCATGGCTGGAAGGAATAAGTTGTAATAGCGTAACTTGTAGGAAGCATTAATGATCTTTGAGCCTTATTCCTACAGTTGTAAAGAGATAATTTTTGGCCTTTTGTTATACTTTGGTCCAAATGGAAACTGGCTAGCCTACTACTTTGGGTGACTTAAGAAACTATGTATAGCTAAGTGTGCTATTTGGCCTATTTATATTGTACTTGTTTTTCGACATTTCAATTTACTGAATTTAGTGGTTTTTTTTATACAGATTAAAAAATGTGGAGAGATGGCACGTAGATTGCGATATTTTAGGGAACAAATGTCAAATGCTGGCATTTCAACTCCACCAAAGTCTTTCACCCAGACTGATATCAAAGTGGATGATTTAGAGGTATATTGGGAAACCATCTTCCTTCTAATTCGTTTTATTCAATCTTCTCCCCTCTTGGATACTTCATAGGATGCATGTTTTAAGGGAAACTGATGTGCTTTGCTGACTGAGCTACACTTGGGTTTGATTTTTTTTTCTCAGATGAAACTTGCAGAGCTGGAAACTGAGCTTTCTGAGATGAATTCAAACAATGATAAGTTACAGCGCACTTATAATGAACTTTCTGAGTATAAACTTGTTCTACAGAAGGTAGGTTAATCATGGCTCTATGAAATATTATTATAATTGTCCTTATTATTCTGCATGTATATTAGATTTTTTTGTTGCATCGAACATGGTGAAAGAGACTAGACTGTAGGATCACGTGTATTAGTCTGGCAGTTAAACTGAAGCTAAACAATGCAACATACTAATCGACTATTCGTCTAGTTCTGTGGTTCTGAAAGGAAGTAGTTGAAGAGGAGAAGACTTTTGTCTGATGGACGTGATATATGATTAAGAAACCTAGTTTTAGTGTATTATCATTTTTCTTTGCAGCAGATTATGTAACTTTGTAAGAACACATTTAATTTTTAACTTGCAGTAACAAGGTACATAATATGAAATGATCAATTATGCATCAATATTCAAATACTCCTGTGCTATCTTCATCGATTAATCATTCTTAATTTTGTGTGTTTACTTTTTTTCAGGCTGGAGAATTCTTCCATTCAGCTCAAAGAAGTGCGGCTTCTCAGCACAGAGAATCGGAAGCACAACCAAGTGAAGAGTCGTCGTTGGACACACCTTTATTGTTGGACCAAGTAAACTTGATCTTTCACTTGTTTGGTTTGCAATTTTCATTTCTTTTTTGCCTTAGATTTCTTTTGATTAATTTCAAGGACTTATGTTCAGGACAAATCGGGTGATCCATCAAAGTCAGTTCAGCTCGGGTTCTTTACAGGTCTGGTGCCCAGAGAGAAATCAATGGCATTTGAAAGGATCTTGTTTCGTGCTACTAGGGGCAATGTTTTTCTAAGGCAGACTACACTTGAGAATCCTGTGATGGATCCTGCTTCTGGAGAAAAGGTTTAGACCAACATCCTTATTGATACTCTTTTTTCAATGCTTTTGGACTTTAGTATCGTTTTCTTTCAAATTTGATTAATTCAGTTTTCATTTATATCCGAGTTTCCTTATAGTGCCTGCTTGCTATTTCTATATTTTTTTCTGTGGAGCCATTGTGAGTCCATGACTGGTGGTCTCATGCACTCTTCTGATTTTTGGCTACTTGCAGGTTGAAAAAAATGTTTTTGTACTATTTTATTCTGGAGAAAGAGCAAGGAACAAGATTCTTAAGATATGCGAAGCATTTGGAGCCAACCGTTACCCTTTCAGTGAGGACTTTGAGAAACAAGCTCAAATGTTGAAAGAGGTTTGTTCTATATATTTGATTCAAGTTTTGCTTGCCCTTTCTCTGGGTTCATTCTGATACTTGCATTCTGCATCTTCTGTATCTCGTAATTTGAGTAACTTTTACCTATGGCAACCTCCCCTCTTTCTCTCTCCCCCGTAAGAAGAAAAGAAAGCATAAGTTTAAGAAAAAGGGAAAATATTGAGGAATGCTAATATTTTGGAAGGTGGAAAGCCCCTTCATCATTTTTTTCCATTCAAGTCTGTTGTCTCTCATTATCTCTAGTCGTTTTGTTTAATTTCCATTCTCTGAGCATCCCCATAAATTTCGGTTGTGCCCCTTTATACTAGTGATAATTTCTGAACTTAATTTGCTAATGGTGTCTTTTTCTGCAATCATAGTATACATTTCATAGTTCAGCTTAAAGCTCAGACTGTTGTTTCTTTCCCATTTTTTAAAGATTTGAGAAAGTCAACTTGTTATTCTTATTATATTCAAAACATCCGCAGTGTTAATTACTTCACTCTTATGGCTTTGACTTTACTATTTTATCTGATTAGTGTCAATCGCTTCTGCTCGTAAATTTATTTTATTTCTTTAATTTATTTTTTACTTTTTGTGAATTATTCTTACATTCTAGTTAAAACTTATTTTTCATAACGTACAAGATATTGTGTAGCTGACATACACGATTGTGCTTTAGGTTTCTGGCAAACTTTCAGAGCTGAGGACTACAATTGATGCTGGACTCCTGCATCGTGGCAACTTATTGCAGACTATTGGTGATCAGTTTGAGCACTGGAACCTTCTGGTTTGTTGAAATTCCTTATCATAAATTCTCATTCTACTGAGCTTCACAATTTATATTTGTTGTGATGAAAATTTTAATATTTTCCTTTCTTAATTTCAAGGTGAGAAAAGAGAAATCCATTTACCACACTTTGAACATGCTTAGCATGGATGTAACAAAAAAATGTCTTGTGGCAGAAGGGTGGTGCCCTGTTTTTGCAACAAATCAGGTAAACTTCTGGCACAAACTCTGTGTGCTGAATTGTGTATGCATATCTGTATACCTTAAGATGTTGGAATTGAAGTGATGCTTCATCAATGCAGATTCAAGATGTGTTGCACAGGGCAAAAGTGGACTCAAATTCACAAGTTGAAGCTATATTCCAGGTTCTATTTACTAGGGAGTCGCCACCAACCTATTTCAAGACGAACAAGGTTACCTCTGCCTTCCAGGAGATTGTTGATTCGTATGGGTAAGCCATCTGATTTTTGAAATGTAATTGCTTTGTTCTATGAGTGCCATAATTGATATTGGTCGTGGTGTGTGTGTTTGCTATGTTCAAGCATAAAAGTAGCAAGTTGCAGTYAGGTAATAGAAAAACTTAACATGCATTGATAATAGCTAAGTTAACTGGATAACTAACTACTTTCACATTATCTTCTTATAAGGACGCATAGTTCTTCTCTGTCATTGCTGATTGTATATAATGGATGAAGATTCGTATTGTAGTGCAGCTTCATTATTTAGGTTCCATTCATTTATTCATCATTACTAAAGTGATCAACACTATATATGCAGGATTGCTCGGTATCAAGAAGCAAATCCAACTGTATACACAATTGTTACTTTCCCATTCCTGTTTGCAGTTATGTTTGGTGACTGGGGGCATGGTATATGCTTGTTGCTTGCAACCTTATACCTGGTGTTCAGGGAAAAGAAGCTCGCAAGTCAGGTGATTCTTTCAAATTTCTATGCTGTCAAGTATCTTGATGTTATTAGCATTTTGTTTTTTCATGGTGTATGATCTTTGCACAACCAGCTTTTATGAGACGGGAGTAGAATAATACTATCAAATTGCATTGTGTATTTGTGTGTGCTTTAACTAATTCTTTTTTGGACAACTACAATTCTAAAATTATCAAAAAGTTGACAAGCCTAGAAGAGTTAGATTAATAAATTTTATGTTGTAAATTCTTCAATATGGAGTGTTGTTCTAGGTTCTGTCGCTAGTAGCACCTTTTCTTCTTTTTGGTTATAGGGCTAAGTTTATATCGATCTTGAATCATCCATAAGAGAGTGAGGCTCTCGATCATAGGGAGTGGAGGAGGAAAATTTGTGTGGATGACCTCACAGAATAATCACTTTTTGTTCATGTTAACCGACTCCACATATGAGATTAAGGCCCTGATTGATTGATTGAATCATCTATAGACTGCGAAGTGCCTTCCAGTTTGTCATTTAAAACTAGATGTTTTTATAATAATATGTTATGCTCTCAGCTGAGAACCTTCATATAGTTTCGGTGATGTGATTTCTAGTTTTAATTTAGTTTCGGTGAACCTTCATACAATGATTACTTTAGTTTTAATTTCTGTTTGCTTTAGGACTGATCTGACCAATTTTATTTTCTGCAGAAACTGGGAGACATCATGGAGATGATGTTTGGCGGTCGATATGTCATATTGTTGATGTCAATCTTCTCTATATACACTGGCTTGATCTATAATGAGTTCTTTTCCGTTCCTTTTGCAATGTTTGGAAAGTCAGCCTATGAATGTCGTGATTCCTCCTGCCGGGATTCAACCACGGATGGTTTGATTAAAGTGAGAGATGCTTACCCGTTTGGATTAGATCCTGTATGGCATGGTTCTCGAAGCGAGTTGCCTTTCCTCAACTCCTTAAAGATGAAGATGTCAATCCTTCTTGGTGTTGCTCAAATGAATCTGGGGATTATAATGAGTTTCTTCAATGCCAAGTTCTTCAGAAGTTGTGTGGACATATGGTATGCATTAAATGATAGTCTTGGAACCATCTTTTATCTTATTTATGCCATTGATCTTAGATAACATTTGCATAATTGCTAGCAATAGTAAATTTGCCCATTTTAAAATTTCCAATTTCACTAACTTCGTTTTGGTAATAAAATGTTTACTCCATATCATGTAGATACTTTTTTTTTCCCTGCTTTGTTATTGAACTTTGTTCTTGTGCTGCAGGTTCCAATTTATTCCCCAGGTCATCTTTTTGAACAGTTTGTTTGGTTATCTCTCTGTTCTCATTGTAATGAAGTGGTGCATTGGCTCTAAAGCTGATCTATATCACATAATGATCTATATGTTTTTAAGCCCTACCGATGAGCTAGGTGAAAATGAGCTTTTCTCTGGCCAAAAGACGACTCAGGTATTTTTCTTTTTTGGTTGTTGATATTGATTGGAGATTGTTACCTTCTTTTAAGTCATTTTGCTTGTTAGTGTTGAAAGTGTTTTCTAATTTTTTTTTTCTTCCGTGCTTCAGATTGTTCTGTTGCTGCTTGCCCTTGTTTCTGTACCTTGGATGTTGCTTCCAAAGCCTTTTATTCTGAAAAGCCAGCACCAAAGTGTAAGTTATTGAGACTTTTTTCTTCCCTTACTTGTTAACTAATCCGGTTTTATTCCTCATTGTCAAGTTAATGTTTTTGCAGAGGCACCAGGGTGAGTCCTATGTGCCCCTTCAAGCTGAAGAAAGCCTTCAAGGGGAAGCAGCACATGGCGCTCATGGCGATCATGAGGAATTTGAATTCAGTGAAGTGCTGGTGCATCAGCTCATTCATACTATTGAATTTGTGCTTGGAGCAGTTTCAAATACTGCTTCATACCTTCGTCTATGGGCATTAAGGTACCATCATTAGAGTCCGCCTTTGCTTTGGAAGACTAATAATTCACTAGACTAATATAAGTAGTGTTTGTGTAACATGAAATGCTGTTCTGGTATTATAATTATCAAAAAATCACATGATTGTTTCCAAAGCCTAATGTTTCTTGTGATGTGTTTTTTTTATGCAGTTTGGCCCACTCAGAGCTGTCTACTGTCTTTTACGACAAGGTTTTGATGCTTGCATGGGGGTATGTCAAAGCAAATTTCGTTTTGTTTTGTTGTTTCTTTTGGTATTTATAGTTCTAACTCCAAGGTGATTTAATAGATTATATGCTAAGATATAAGACAAAGGCTAATCAATATTTTGTTGATCTAATGAGGCAAATTATGCTTTCATTCTAATGAGGAGGTTGAAGCATTTAGCAGTAGTTAAAAAATTCAAAACTCTGGAGTATTATTTGTCTAAGGGCTATTGGTATTCTGGATTGACCTAAGTGTATATTTCAATGTGGGGATGCCCCAATCTTAATGGTTTGTCGAGTAACTAGGTTTTCAATGGATCAATAATTGTAGGTGTTTTTATTTCTTCACTTTGGAACTCTTGGTATATTAATAAAACGTTTTAAAATCAAATAAATATAAGACGATGGCCTTGAAAGTACGATGTGCTTGGTTTAACGCCTAATTGTTTATATCTTATTGCAGGTACAATAATGTAATTATTCTTATTGTGGGTCTTATTGTCTTCATCTTTGCTACTGTCGGTGTGTTGCTAGTCATGGAAACCCTAAGTGCTTTTCTACACGCGTTGCGTCTCCACTGGGTGGAGTTCCAGAACAAGTTTTACTTGGGAGATGGTTACAAGTTTTATCCCTTTTCATTTGCATTGATCGGGGAAGAAGAAGAATAGATGTATCAGAAATAGCTTAGTCATTGCACTCGCAATATGCGAGTTGTTGATATTTGATTCCTTATTTATCCAGCTTCCTGGAAATGGAAGCTGGGAAACGCCCGTTTTGAGGGTCTTTTGCGAGAATTAGTTTGCACAGTGAAGAGATTATCCCTTCCATTTGTTTATTTGTATTTGGAAGAAATAATAAGCCTCGGAGGGAAGTTGCAGGCCATGTATCATAACAAACCAGATGCTTTTTTGTGTGTTTAAATTATGTACAATAAACATTCCATTAGACATAATGATTCATGATTTTAGAATAAATAATAACTTCTCTATCATTATGTTCTTCGGCACTTCGGGTGCAAGTAATTATTGTAGCCTGATGCTAATGAAGACCGATCAAATTTTCTGCATCTCACGGTTGAATTCATCAGTCATGCCGTGTCCTTGTGGCTAGTTTGCGACTACTATTGTCTCTGGTCCGTAACATCTAATGGCCAGACTATGCACTCCGTACTACAGTTCATCTTTCTATCAGGCTGCCATTTCATAATGTATACAGTATATTTTTAAATCTTAGTTGGCTGTTATGTCAATCGCAAGAAATGAATAAATTAAAGAACTTTTTTATAAAAAAAAATCACATGTTGATATAAACGGGTTAAGATCCTACAGAAATTAGAGAGCGGTGTACCTTAGCCATGCGCTTTTAAATCATTGGATAAAATTGGTCCTAACACAAACATAACTGCACTTATGCAAAATTTGCTTACATCTCTTGTGAAATTTAAAGGCCTGATAATGTAAGATAGAAGCATTCCAAGAAAGGAATTCATTTGCTTAATCTCTTGTGAAATTTCGACGAAAATCCTCTAATTACACTGTGAGATTGGTTCGTATTTCGGCCACCCTCTTCATCATGACCGCGATCCATGAATCGCTAACAGTTTAGCTTTGTATTACATTCTAGTGATTGGTTCGACAAAATAATTGAATATATTCTGTCACAAGGGAGTAAAAGAATTATTGTCATCCTCATTTTATAAGCATGTAAGTTGAAGGAATCTTGTCTTGCGCAGAATGCATTGGAATACAGAAACTGAATTTCACTGTGATAATTATAAGTTGATAATCATAAGAATTTCATAATAAAGATGTGAATTAATGCAATCATCCTTCGTTTAATGAATCTGACGATTCAACTATGGAAGAGATGCAGCCTTCAATACAGAATTTCGAGATATCCAGTAACTCTCCTCATACATTCAAATGTACAGAAATGTATTGTGAACGACGAACACATGTCTGGTAAATGCATCCACTACACTCTACTGAGGGGTTCAATGAGCCGCGGCCACAGTGGAGACTAAAGTGTTGACACCACAGAGATCATAGCCCCGACACAATCTGTAATACCCATTTTCGCCCCAGTAATCACCCCATGAGTTCTTAATGATCCAATACGGCACATCTTTCTTCCGCGTTGCAGCATAACCATCGGAACCATAGCCAACCAATAGCACCCCGTGGTCCAATTCACCTGAGCATGTCAATGGACATGAAACTCCAGACACGTAACTTGACATATAACGAGCATTGATTCCCACTGCATCAAAGATGAGTCTCAAAGTTAAGATACCAACTTCTAAAAGATGCACTTCAGTAAATCTAATCGTAACAGGTTAAAGAGACAGGCATTAAAAATGAGTATCAAAGTTAAGATGTCAATTTCGAAAGATGAACTTCAGTAAATCTAATCATAACAGGTTAAAGAGACAGGCATTAAAAATGAGTATCAAAGTTTACATGCCAATTTCGAAAGATGAACTTCAGTAAATCTAATCATATCATAACAGGTTAAAGAGACAGGCATTAAAAATAAGTCTCAAAGCTAAGATGCCAATTTCGAAAGATGAACTTCAGTAAATCTAATCATAACAGGTTAAGGAGACGGGCATACCAGCAAGAGGGCCATGCTTCACAAGGTTTGCAGCCATTTGGCCTTCATCAACGGGGACAACACTGAAGTTTGCTACCTTAGCGGCAATTTTGCTCCTGTCGAATTTGCAGCGACCATCCCTAGAGGTGTATGGATAATCCTTCTCTCGCATAAGTCCACCGGCTTTAAGAAGGTATTCGAAGGCATTGTTCATCAACCCGCCTTGGCAACCATGGTCACAGTCATCCGGTTCCCCTTCTGGATCACACTGTCAATAAGATACATTGTTAGGATTTGTTACTTCAGTGAACATTCTATTTTGCAACCCAATAATAACTATAGTTTTCAAATCTTTACAGACTAGATATGAAGATCGAAAGCTAACCCCGTCTCCTCCAAACCACACAGTTCATAGCGAAAAGGATGCAAAAGAGATTGATCGCATAAGAAAGTACATCTAACATGATGGCAAGAAAAGACGCTAATAACCAAATAACCAACAATTTTTCTGTAAGCTCACAAATCAGCTATGCTGCACTCTAGTCGAAGCACAAATCAATGAAAAAACAGTCAAATTTATTACTTGTCAGAGTCTGAAATACCCAACACTTGCAAATATATCATTTAACACAAAAAAGGGATGATAAAGAGTGTCAACCTCGCGATCACAATCCATAAGTTGCTGCTCACTGAGGCTCTCGAGTTTCCCTGTTGCAAGAAAGTGTGCTCCTTCCATGGCGCCAGTGGTACTGAAGGCCCAGCAAGATCCACAACCGCCCTGATTATTGTTATATTAAACCATCATATCGGTTTTCACCAATTTAAAAACTATGCAAACATAATTCATTCCCAATAAAGGTTCATCAGAATCCGAAACATGAGAGCCACAAGAATTCACAACACATTCTCAAACCAGCTATTCAAGTATATCAAATAAATCATCATCAACATGTTCCAAAGTTCTTGTCATTCCAGTAATAATGCCATACTTATCAAAGTTGGAAATAAACTCATATACTTTTATTTATGTTACTCACTTAAATTAGCCAAAAAAAAAAAAAAATTCAAGATTTGTGCAATTTCATCAATTTACTCCCACCTTTTGATAAATTTTCATCATTACTTGTTGTGATTTTAGCAATAATAAAAGCCATTCCACCTTATTGGGTATTACTTCAGATTGATAAAGTTTCAGTCTTTTCAGTTCTTTTCCAGTTTACAAATTATAGTAATCCCAATTCTATGATTCGAATTTTAAACAAGAAAAAATTGTGGCTCAAATTTGTGAATATCCAACATCCACATAATTTCATTCTTTATTCAGAATTTCAGATCAACATTACTACACTATACTAAATGATTATTTTATTTTTATTTTACTCGCTACACTTTCTCAATTTCGTTAGTTCCTTCTTAAAATTGTCTAGCAGTCTGCGAAATAAGAAGTGTAACGACGAAATTGAGCATACCTGATCTTTGGGAGGAGTAACAGCACCATGTTCCCGCCAATCAAAATCAAGAGGAAGATCATCAGTTGGCAAAATCGGAGCTTTATTAGCATGAGCTGGATAACCCAACCTAATAACATCATCATCATCATCATCCTTCTTAGTCTTAAGCCCCAAGAACATGTTCTCAAACTCGGACCGGGTCAGGTCGGAGAACCGGGTCACCCCATGTACGGCGGTCGGGTCAAGCTCCTGGTGCCGCTTCGCGCGGCGCAAGTTGGCCTTGAAGACGGCGAAACGGTAGTCGTGCTCTTCCCGGGTGGCGTAGGCTCTGTTGAAGCGGTTCTTGAAGAGGGTGAAGTGATGGTGGGGTTGTGAGAGTGCAGAGTCTAGTGAGTTTGCGGCGGCGGCGGAGGGGGTGGTAGTGGTGGTGGTGGTGACTTGACGGATTAGTGGGGCGTCGGAAAGTTGACCGGAGATTGGTGGTGTGAGGAGGAAGAGGAGTGAGAGAGTGAAGAAGAGGGGAATTGGGTGAAACATGTTTTGCACGTTGGAATCAGATTATCAGAGAGTGTTGAGTAGTGAGTGAGTTGTGATTTGTTAACGTTTGGATTTTAAAGGCTGGAATTTAAAAAGCGGTTAAAAAAAGAGGGAATTGGTTTGGTGGCAAGCGGTGGATCGTTTGTTCTTTTTTACTCCGTAGATATTTATTTTTTTTGTTGGGTAAATTCCTCGTGCATCCCGTGGATGTTCCAAACATGGGATATTTAATGACATTTTGGTAAATACACGGTACATGTTATTCACAATGTTTTATTTGTTTTTGACAAAGTATTAGGTATATGGGATGTACAATAAATTTACTGTGCATCTGATTATAGTGACATTTTTTGTTAATATAGTAACCATTTTTATCAATACAGTGACCCTTACTATTTATCACTATAGATGTAAAGTGAAAATGAGTCACTATATTGATATAAAAGGTAACTATATACTTGATGCACAATAAATTTATTGTGCATCTAATGCATACAAAACCTTCTGTTTATTTTTTTCTTTTATTGAATTCATTTACCAAAATGTTAATGGATATCTCATGTTTGGGACATCCACTAGATGGACTATGCATATCTCGAAATACAATGGTTCGGTTATATGTCGCCTCCACATTACTAGTGATCACTCGAAAAAAGAGGGACATTTAATTTCACCCTTTACCACTAAAAACATAATTTCAAGCAGAGGTGATCAAACGTGCACATCAGACGGAATTGTTTTTTAAAAAAACATGTCCAAATCCATCCAAAAGTACGTGTTTATGGGTTTTTCGGGTCGGGTTTGAGCTTTGATCTAAAAACACGTGTTTTTGGCTGTTTCAATTCTATTCTTAATTAAGACAATTTTGTACTGGATTAGACTATTAATGATCACATCTAACTCCATGCAATTTTTGGAATAATTTCTAAGTATGTAGTTGTGGCCCCCGTGAGCAACGTTAACCATGCCCATGCAATCGAGGGTAATGATTGTCGATGTTTAGCCATGGTGTACAATAAAAGTTATTGATTGTAAAAAAAAATTATATATTGACAATTCGTAAAAACACAACATGATGTTTAGTCATGGTTTTACTCTTAATATATATCACTTGTATTGCCTCGCGAAAATATTTAGTATTAACTTAAGTATTGAAATTTCAATATTTAGTAGTGATGAATTGTTGTATAATAAATGAAGTCCGTGAAATGTTGATCTAAGCATAAACAATTATTATTATTATTATTATTATTATTATTATTATTATTATTATTATTATTATTATTATTATTATTATTATTATTATTATGTTTTTTTTTGTCCAAATAAGACACAAGGGCGGGGTATATTTGTTTGTTATATTATAACCTCATACAATTTGCCATAACCCAAGTCACCAACTGACCCAACAAGGTGCTTCTAAAGTGGATATTAAGGGCTTGTTTACATTATTTGAAAACTCTTCATTTAATTTGAACTGAATTGAACTAAAATTAAATTGATAAAACGGAATATATATATAATACAATCCTAACCAATCTCAGCTCGTGCATCACTCATCACACCATACTAATTTGACTAATAATAATTGGGTTACATACATGCGGACCTTTTGTAAACGCATACTCATAGTTAATTACATTATGGAAAATTTGTCCACAACTCCCACTAAAAAGACAACTTTTGCGAATAACTGCCATCATTAAAAAATTTTGTCCACAACAGCCATAAATCCTCTTTTCTTTGTTGACCACTGCTAAATGGTGTTTGACCACCGTCAAAGGGTGTTTGAACACCTTTTGGCGGTGGTCAAATACCTTTTGGAGGTGGTCAAACACCCTTTGGCAATGGTCAACAAAGAAAAGAGAATTTGTGACTGTTGTGGACAAATTTTTTTATTGATGACAGTTATTCGCAAAGGTCGCCTTTTTAATGAGAATTGTGGACAAATTTTCCTTACATTATTAACACTAGCCTAATTTGCACGCGATGCGTGCGATGAATTTTTTAGCTCTTTACTAAATATTAATTTTTTAAAAACACAAATTAGATTGATGAGATTTAATATAAATGATATAAATAAACACGATGAGCTAAAAATTGTATCTCTAGATTTTGCTTGTACAATTGCACCGTACATAAAAATATATAAAATACTTACAAAAATATCACTTTATAATGGTGAGTTTGTTTATTGTTGAATTTTTGAGGTAGATATTTTGCTAAAATGTATTCGGGGATTCATATCAAAGACTTCGAAATTTTTATAATACTTGTGTAATTGCACGGAATATATTGTGTTGGATTTGGTTTAAAAAAAACCTTAAGCAACCTATATTATTTAAAAAAATTATGATCTTAAGGAACCTATATTGTTGAATGAGTTGATGTATTTCATAAATTGTATTATATTACTATAAAGAATAGTAAATAAGAAAATTTTATAAATTTCAAATATATATAATTTAAAATTTTTAT
>SNQN01000069.1:41663-67295 GCA_008642245.1 Bassia scoparia | reverse complement strand
CGCTCCTAATTAGAAAGTAGGTGAGTATATTTTTATATGTCTGCGTGATTATAGCTTAATTTATGGACAATTTCCTATATTTATTCATTTAAATGAAGGTTTTGGAGAGGGATAAGACTTTATGATGAGAAGTTGGATATATAGTTATGTGCACGCGTGCGTGCTTGAACGTATAAAACTACATATATTCATTAAAAGTGATTATATAAATGTATTAAATTAAAATGTTTTACTAATTAGCCAATAAATTATCTGAATTGTAATTAGTTGTAAATAATGTATATGAAATTCAATATATATTACCATATGTTTTTCAATGCAATCTAGACTAATGTTAATTGATTTAGCTTTGTACTATAAGTCACATTATAAATGAAATTTCGATTTAAATCTCATAATAAGTTAAAGAGGTAGTTTAGCACTTCAATTCAAAAATTCATTAAGGTTACAAAGTCATTTAAGGAGGGACACCATCTCCTCCCCTTCCTTAATAATAGGTTAGTTGTAAACTACTATAAACACTGCGGTGTGTCAGTTTAAAATTAAAATTAAGCAAATATTAATTAGAAAAAAAATCATGTAATTGGGTATAGTTTCAAATTAACAATGCGGTGGTATTATGACTTTTCAAATTTTTGATGCAATTTTTTCCTTTCATTTGAATCTTCCTACAAAGAGATTAAATGATTAATTACATGACATACAAATACGTATTATGAATACATAAATAATTAATAGATATTTAATTCAATTGATTTTCAAATAATTTGCATGCATATGATAACTGTTCATGTAGAAAAAAATAATAGTAATATGATATGGTATTAATGTATTTATATTTGAATTACTAATTAATTAAACTTTTTTCAAAATAATTTGCAATGTTTAAGTGATTCAATGGAATAAATTAGTCAATGTAATTAATGTATTTTTATTTGAATGTATTTACATCAATTAATTAAATTTTCCTTTTTATTTAGTACAAAAAGTACAAAAAAATAAAGAGAAATTATATTTTTTAATTAAGGGCAATTAAGTCTTTTACATCATTAAGGGTATTTACGTCTTTTAATAGGGGGGACACCATTGCTCCCCCCTTGGCTTATATAATAGAGATTTTTTTAAGTGTAATCATATGTCATTATCTCATTGAGGCAGTGTACCTTAATTATACTTAATGATCCCCACGCGCAAGTCATCATGAATTAAGCAACAATAATTCAGTAATTAAAATCGTGGCATCTTGAGGGAGAACTCAAATGTTTAGAGATTCTCTTTCGATTTTAAATTATCATGTCATCAATTTTCATCTCCGTTTTTGTAGTTTTTCAAATAAAAACAAAAATAATCAACGCATTATATAAATACCAAACTCATTATCAATCAATACTCATTAGAACTTTCATCTCGCACCTTTATGTAGGGTGAAAGGCTCGATAGGGTGGATACGCCAAACACGATTGAAATGTGAGGGTTGTTAGAGGTAGTTGGTCGCAAATTCTTACATTATTTCGGGTCGGTATTTCTTACTGTTTTAGGGGGGGGGGGGTGAGAGATAACTGTTTTATTGTTTTCAATTTATTGGGCTTTCGACTCTCTTTTGCCTCTTGCCTCTTTCTTCCCCTAAAACAATAAAATCTTTGGTGGTCGCAAGGGGCTACCATCATCATATGTTTGATGATGGTAACCTAGGAAGCACGGACACTTCGTCAAGGTAGCGTGTCCCGTGTCGGACACGTGTCGGAAACAGACACTCCTTGGACACGCGTAAATCCGTGTCCGACACACAAAAGTAAGGACGTGTCCAATTTTTTATTATATTTTTGGACACACGGACACAGATAGGAAACGTGATGGACACGTGTCGGACACGTTTTCGAGAACAAGACTTGTCTTCTCCTATTCTAATCTAAAACCCTAACCTCCGTTATATCATTTTCTCTTACAAAACTCACTAAATTAACCCAAACCAATAGAATTGTTCTTCTCTCTCCTCATTTAGGTGCTCCAAGAACTCTTCTCTCTCGTCATTTACATCGCTCTTACTAATTCGTCGATCGCTGATTTATTTCACTTATTTGAATGGTTTTTTGATTTATTTGATTTTGTTTCACTTAAATTTAAACATTTTTATCGCGTACATCCAACTTATTTCAATTTTTTTATGAGAGTGATATTGTTAAAGTGCTGATTTACCTATATTAATTGCAAGCTTGTAAAATTATCTTCAATTTGATATATTTATTATGTTACTATTCCCGTATCCACGTGTCCGCTATTTTTAAGTTGACATTTTCCCGTACCCGTGTCGTGTCCGTGTCCGTACCCGTATCCGTTTTGGTGCAACCTAGATGGTAACTGGTAAGCCCCAATTTCTTCCTTAGTGTTTTGTTTTAACTATGAATATATTTTTAGGGTTTTGTTTGAAAGATTGGATTCATGGGTAAATCATAAAATTTTGCAATTGGTTTCAGAATTAGATGTGCAATCTACATGTTATCAAATAATGAGTTTTATTTCCAAAACTATGTCAAGGAGATAGACACGTTAACAGAAGACTGCATAATTCAGCCAACAATCGGCGACTGCACTTCAACGTTAGATCTAATTTTTGATTATTATAGTTATTTTGAAAAAGAATTTTACTTGATTAATTTAGATTGTATTTTACTTTACTTTTCGACGATGCTTATTCCACACGTCATATGGTTTTCAAATAATAAAATTTTATCTATTCCTTAATTTTTTTTTCAATTTATTGAGTTCAATATATTGATGCACTATAATTATTGCTTCCCGCATAAGAGGATATTTTTGTATATTGAATATTTGAATTGAGAACAAAAGTAAAAAAATTTACAAATTATAAATTCTTTTAATCATTTTTCCTACCAACTTTTAGGGTGGTCTTCCCAAAATAATCATTTTTTTTATATATACAACAAGCTAAAAATGGATCAACAAAAACAGCAAAATTGAAAGTTCAGATTATTTTGGGAAGACGACCATAAAAATTAGGATTATTCTGTAATTATTTTGAGATCGGATTATTAAGAGCAGATCATAAAAATGAGATTATTAATTTTCATTTTTTTTTGCCTTTACTTATTTTTTCCCTCATTTTTTCCTTTTTTTTGGTTTTTGTGACGAGTTTACCCTTTCTCACATACTAGGGTTTCAGTCATTCCATCATCTTCCCAAAACATTCTTCGACCCTCAATTCAAGGCTACGGTCTCACCGTCTCTCTCATCGGCTACCACCGGCTAAGGCGGTAGCCGGTAGTCTGCGCCGCCCAATCACTGCGATTTCGATTTTCATCTCTCTCTAAGTCGTTCGAAGTTCTGAGTCTTCAATTGATCTTCAAACTTAGTTGTTCCTGGTAAAATTATTGTTCTTCTTCTTCTTTTTTGCTTTCGATGATTGGTGCCATTTTTTTCGACGATTTTTGGTTGCGATTTCATATGGTTGATTATTCATGCGATTTAATGCTATTTTTTATGATGAGATTAATGACATTGTTATTTCATAGTTTTTGGGATAATTCACACGCCATTAACATATGATTCGATCGAATTTTTATTAAAAAATGTTAATTTGTGTGCGTTTCGTAGAAATCAATTGATCGTAATTGTTTGATGATTTCAGTTTGTACATTCGCTTATTTTCATTTTGATTTTAATCCTACTTGTTCGTTTATCATAAATTAATTTTTGGGAATTTGGAATGAAGGAATATTGGACGTGAAAAATTGTATCTTGAATGCTTGGAATGTTTAATCGAATTGCTTGAATCTAAACATCTCAAGGACAGTGAATGAAAAATCTGGAATTTTTGGACTTTACTAGCGATGCAGTGGCAGTTTGTGTTTGATATGTTTTAGTATATTATATGAATATGATCAATGATGCGCTTTAATAACTTCATATCATATTGTTTAAACTTTATTGTCTGTTTTTGTTGCCCTTTCTCTCAGTTCTCTTGTTGGTTTTTACTCGTTCAAACTACAAGAAGCAGGATGTCGGACCGTTTGACTCGTATTGCAATTGTGAGCTCTGATCGGTGTAAGCCGAAAAAATGTCGCCAGGAATGCAAAAAGAGCTGTCCTGTGGTCAAGACAGGTTTGTATCTTATGCTTTAGTCCATTTGATCATTYTGGTGTAAATGTTTAATAGTGTTGCTTTAGCTTCTTCAGCTCAATTTATTGTGCCTCAATTAAAGTTGTCCATAACTGACTGTTAATTCATTTTATGTTATTCGATTTCAGGGAAACTATGTATTGAGGTTTCTGCAGCAGCAAAGCTTGCTTTTATCTCAGAGGAGTTGTGCATTGGATGTGGTATATGTGTCAAGGTCAGCACTATATACCATGTTCCGTCACCCTTTTCTTACTCATCCACACACATGTATGCATATATGGATTGCACTCGTTTATTTCAAACACAGCCATGTTGTGTATTGTTTTATGCTGCTGGTTTTGTTTACTTTTATGTCTACCATGGATGCAGAAATTAAATGTCCTTTTGAAGCAATTCAGATCATCAATCTTCCAAAAGATCTGGACAAGGATACAACACATCGTTATGGGCCTAATACTTTCAAGTTACATAGGTCAGTGACTCAGTATCATGAAATCTTTTGGTTTTCCTTTATTTTTTCCTATGTTGAGAATTATTGATGGTGAAAACATTCACGTACAGGTTGCCTGTTCCGAGGCCAGGCCAAGTTCTTGGCCTAGTAGGGACTAATGGTATTGGGAAGTCAACAGCTCTGAAAGTGTTAGCCGGAAAACTGAAGCCCAATTTGGGGAGATTTAATGTAAATTGCTTAGTCTCCCTGATTTTTTATTTATTGCTTAATTTGCCTTTATGCATTATCTTTTTTTTCCTTATGCATTGGCTACTGTTTCTTCCGCAGAATCCACCTGACTGGCAGGAAATCTTAACATACTTCCGTGGGTCAGAGCTGCAAAATTATTTTACGCGCATATTGGAAGACAATCTAAAGGTTTAAAGTCTTTGCTTACCCAAATAATTTCCTATTTATTTCACTGATCTCTTTCTGCAAAAACAAATTGTGTTTGATTTTGGTATATTTTCAGCATATTTTTTTAGCAGCGAGTGTTTCTGTTTTGTTTTCTCATTTCATATCTTCCTTGCTAATTGCATATCTCTATATAGGCTATCATCAAGCCACAATATGTGGACCACATTCCAAAGGCARTTCARGGAAATGTTGGACARGTTCTAGAGCARAAAGATGAGAGAGACATGAAGGCTGAACTCTGTGAGGATCTGGAGCTGAATAAAGTTCTGGATCGTAATGTAGGTGATTTGTCTGGTGGTGAACTGCAGAGATTTGCAATTGCAGTTGTTGCTATACAGAGTGCCGAGATATATATGTTTGATGAGCCATCAAGTTATCTGGATGTGAAACAGAGGCTTAAAGCTGCACAAGTGGTTAGATCATTGCTGAGGCCTAATAGGTATCTTTGCTTATCTGATCTGTTTGACCTTTTCTATTGAATTCTGCTGGAAGATAATCCAATTGAAAAACTTTATTTGCCCTGCTTTCTTTTGTGTTTCAGCTATGTTATTGTTGTGGAGCATGATCTCAGCGTTCTAGACTATCTTTCAGACTTCATTTGCTGCTTATATGGAAAACCTGGTGCTTATGGAGTTGTCACCCTGCCATTCTCTGTCAGAGAAGGAATCAATATATTCTTGGCAGGATTTGTACCTACAGAAAATCTTCGTTTCCGTGATGAATCTCTCACATTTAAGGTAATCTGCCAATTACTCTACTTACCTTTAGTTATCTTTTTAAGTTCATTAGTCATCTGATGTGTTTTTTTTAAGGTTGCTGAGACACCCCAAGATAACGCTGAGGAGGTTCAGACATATGCTCGATACAAATACCCAACAATGACCAGAACTCAGGGTGGGTTTAGACTGCGAGCTATGGAAGGTGAATTTACAGATTCACAAATCATTGTGATGCTGGGAGAAAATGGAACAGGGAAGACTACATTTATTCGTATGCTGGTAAGTTCTCTTTTTATTAAGTGAATACTGACGTTAAATATAATGAGTTCTGTGAAGGGTCCTGTTGGTTCTATATTTTTCTGAACCTTCTTCAAATCTGATTGTTAGGCCGGTCTAGTGAAGCCTGATACTGTGGAAGGTTCTGATGTGGAAGTGCCTGAGTTCAATGTTTCTTACAAACCACAGAAGATCAGTCCAAAATTCCAGAATACTGTGAGGCATTTATTGCATCAGAAGATAAGGGATTCATATACTCATCCCCAGTTTATCTCAGATGTTATGAAGCCTCTTCAGATCGAACAGTTAATGGATCAAGAAGTTGTGAATCTCTCTGGTGGAGAATTGCAGCGAGTTGCTTTGGCTTTGTGCCTGGGCTGTCTCTTATACACATCTGCTTTGGCTTTGTGCCTGGGAAAGGTATGCTTTTTATATTGGGGCTTGTTATCTTTCTATCTCTTATTCTTTCCCTTTTACTTCAGCTACTGTCTCATTTTGTGGAGTTACAGTGTGTGATTTATGTGCAGCATATACAATTAAAAATCTTGTTAGTATTCTGGTTTAATTGAGTGTTTACAATTAACTGGATGTTGTTGACATGGTGGCATTTTTGTATTTTTTTTGCATGTCTATTATTGGACTCTTTGTATGGCGAGTTTAACATCAAGCATTTTCCACTCATGCAGCCTGCAGATATTTATTTGATTGATGAACCGAGTGCGTACCTGGATTCTGAGCAGCGTATTGTGGCTTCAAAGGTGATAAAGAGGTTTATTCTCCATGCCAAGAAGACCGCGTTCATTGTTGAACACGATTTCATTATGGCAACATATTTAGCGGACAGAGTGATTGTGTATGAAGGGATACCTTCAGTTGATTGTACTGCAAACGCCCCCCAATCATTGTTGACGGGAATGAATCTTTTCTTATCTGTAAGTCTTTCCTTTTCTTCTATATATTTGGTTTGTAAACATCTTGTCTCATGTCATGATGAATTGCTTTAAGTTATGAGGCCACCTAGTCCTTTTGGGTTCGTATAATTGTTGTGAGATTTTGGAATTACTTAGTGTGATTTGTCTGTTTCTGAAATTTGCAGCATTTGGACATCACATTTAGAAGGGACCCAACTAATTATAGACCAAGGATTAACAAGCTAGAATCCACCAAGGACAGGGAGCAGAAAAATGCAGGGACTTATTATTACCTGGATGATTGATGTGATCTCACACAGGTGTGTCCTTCACAACTATGAAGTGTTTTTTTTCCCCCCCTTCTTTCCTCGCCTCCCTTATGAAGGTTAAGCACTAAAGCTTTATTTCTGTTGGCATTTAGTAGCTGAGCTTGTAGCCTTGTTGCAAGTCTGGCTTTGGTCGCTAAAGTTAGGTTTGTTCTATTAATAAGTCATGGTTGTACAATTTTGAAGGAGAGTTATTTGCCTTTCCCCTTCTCTTCTGGCAGACTTTTTGTTATTGGGCCTTCGTAGGAAATTTTGACAATAAAGCTCATATGTGACTAATTTGCATTTCTAATAAACAGCAATAGGGAATGATTTGAAGATCTAACAATAGCTTCTGAATAAAATCAATTTTTTTTTTCGTTTTTTACTCTGTCCAAACTCTCCAGTTTGTTTCTCATATAAAAAATTTGCGGATAAATTTTTTCAGGAGGAAAATTCCAATCAGTTAGATTTTGAAGGATTCAATTTTTATTAGGATCATGTCCAAAATTCTGACAAGAAGTTAATGTGAAAGGGCCTATGTATTTGCTTAGGATCCTAGACTTTTGCCCAAAGTAGTTATTGGTGAAGAGCTACTGCTTTTACTAGATCCATAACTCCATAATGCCTTGTGACATGGTTTTACTCGGCCACATGCTTGTGTCGTTTTGTTTAGGCAAACTTTGCTGCAACAACATGAACTTGGCGTGAGGTGCACGTAACAATACCAACTTGGCGTGAGGTGCACGTGACAATACCAACTTGATTGGGTGCACGTAACAATACCGACTTGAAGCTCAGGTGCAACGCATAGCATAAACTACATTAGTGGGCACATAACAACACCAACTTGAAGCACAATGACTTGACAAATATGTCATTTATGCTATGTGTTGCACCCGAGATTTAAGTTGGTGATGTTACTCGTCCCCAAGTTGGTGCTATTGCGGCCAATTTTACTGTAATTATAAACATTTTAGGAAAATAACATCACACGTCTTTTTTTGTTGTTTTTTTTCCCTCGACATAGTAATTGAGTTATTAAAGGTGTCATTTGCGTTTTCCATCAGCCGAAGTCTAAACCTTGTTGGTTTTCTTTGCTAACTGCAGGAGTTGTAATAGCAACCTGAAGCATTTTTTTTGCCATTGTGGCACTGGATTTGGTGCTGGCTTTTGCTTTATTAGAACCAAAGGAGCCGTGCTAAGCTGAAAGGCGTTGTTTGTGGGTGGCCATAATTTATTTCTCCTGGCAAATTGATTTCAGTTTACCATGGCATTGTACCATTATTCCGTTGCGTATTAGATTTCTGCTTTTGTGACCAATTTTGCATCATATTTGGTCTTGAGTTTAGAAGGGCTCTAGTTTGAGATACCAACTGCGAGTGGTTTTTGCATGTAGCCAATTTCGGCATCGATTAGAATCATAATGTTGTTGGTCTCGTATGAAATGATAGAGAATTCAAATGTTTTCTCAAGTGTTTTCGAGTGGTTTATTTTTGTCGGATTCTGTTAATCGCAGTGTGTGTTAAAAAGGGGGAACATATGATTAGAGAAGTGTATTTGTTTGATAAGTCATCCCAAACTAAAATGCATATACTTGGTTTGTATTTTTGGTAAACCAAGAAGATCAATCGAGAACTTTCCATAACATAATTGCACCAGATGTAATACGCAATCAAAGTCTTAGTCTCATAAGACCCTCGATGTAATGCACCTATGTAAATATTTTGCTCCTAATTTTCTCGGCATAATAATGGAATTAGTAAAGGCGAATCTTGTCTTAAATTAATCGATGACAAGAATTCGGTAGCATGGATCGCCTTAATCAAACAGAGGCCGTCCTGTTTTGCTTTCACACACTGTGACCGCGATTTCTCCTTAACTCGAGGCCTTAATTAAATGTATATACTCAGTAGTCAGTACTATGTAACAGTATATTAAGCCAATAATACCATATTAGAAGCTTCAATGTCGAAAAAAAATAATCATATTCACATCTAGATTTAAGGAATGGCATCAAATTAGATATGTAGTACTTCTCGAGGTCATATCTAGACAAAATTCATCTTTTTAAAATTTGAATATTCTTAGCATTTTTAAGGATATTCCTTTTGACTATTTAAGGGACTAACTAATCTTAATGATATTGTATTATCCAATTATTATTATCCTTGATTATTTACTGCAGAAATGCTATGTCACATTTATGATAATTTCGTGGGGGCGTTCCCTAATTCATGTGAATGGCCTCTCAGAATAATCACGTTTGGTTTATGTTAGCCGACTCCACTTATGTGATTAAGGCTTTGATTGATTGATTTACTACAGAATTGCTATATATATGATCTGAATAGTACCTCAGTTTCTACAACACAGAATAAGTCCTGCATTAGATATGAGTGGTAGTTCTTGCATGAGTGTTCTTTTGGTTCTGGGATTAGTGTTGAACATAGCAGTGGTTAGCAATGCTGGAAAGTCGAGCACATTCGTTAGGAAAGTCGAAAAATCTGTTGATATGCCTTTAGACAGTGATGTCTTTAGACCTCCTGCAGGCTACAATGCTCCTCAACAGGTACATAGCTACTAAATAAACTACATGTCTTCTTGCTGTCTTCATCATTCTTTCGCTTGCATCTTCTTTTTTCCAAYAGAGATTTTGAATTTAACGCGCTATGCTGTTTGAAGGTTCACATAACACAGGGGGATCATGTAGGAAAGGGTGTRATAATTTCGTGGGTTACTCCGATTGCACCAGGTTCTAGCTCAGTGGTGTATTGGCGCGAAAACAGCAAACRTATGTACAAGTCGAAAGGCATAGTAACCAAGTATAAGTACTACAATTACACTTCGGGTTACATCCATCACTGCACTATACAAAATTTGAAGGTTAGTACATGTTCTCGATCTTTCCTGTGCATTTAAATTTAATCCGAATCATTAACTGATAGCATCTGTGTATAAGTCCAACTTGTTCATGAGTCTGTCCTATATCATACACCTTCAGTGGTCGTATATGTCCGAGTTTATTTAGTTTATACATTCACCATTTTAAGGAGACATTTTGCAAATTAATCGAACATCAACTTTTGCAGTACAATACCAAGTACCACTACAAGGTTGGGACAGGAAAATACGCAAGGACGTTCTGGTTTGTGACACCCCCGGAAGTTGGCCCTGACGTTCCCTACACTTTTGGTCTCATCGGTAAATATTCTCACTAAAATCAAACCGGAACATAACTAGTTGTTGAATGATGCTTGATGGCAAAATCCTTTGTTGTATATGATGATTATGCAGGAGATCTCGGCCAAACATTTGATTCAAACAAGACACTCACACATTATGAGAGGAACCCAACTAAAGGGAAGGCCCTTTTATTTGTTGGGGACCTGTCATATGCAGATAACTACCCATTTCATGACAATGTTAGATGGGATACTTGGGGGAGATTCGCCGAGAGGAGTGCAGCTTATCAGCCTTGGATTTGGACTGCTGGGAACCATGAACTTGATTATGCTCCTGAAATTGTAAGCACTGTCAGACTTGCTTGTTATTTCTGTAATAGAAAGGTGTTCAGAATTCAGAGTTTTGTATCTGAATATGATCTTATCAAGTATTTAATCGGGTTTGGCGAGCTGATTTCTTGCCAGAGCAGTGGCTGCTCCAATTTGAGCTTTGGTTAGCTCAGTTTAATCATCAGGAATTCAGGATTGACAATATTCCGGTTTSAAATGTGGTCTAGTTGTCCCATAATCAGCTCAAACTCTACTGAAAATTTCACTTGTTTGGCTCTACTAAATGATCATTTTATTGAAATTTCAATCTACAGAATGAAACYGAGCCCTTCAAGCCCTACTCTCACCGGTATCATGTGCCGTATCAGGCCTCAGAGAGCACTGCTCCTYTCTGGTACTCAATTAAAAGAGCTTCAGCATACATTATTGTCCTGTCTTCTTACTCRTCATATGGTAACTTCTCAACCAAATGCTTATCTTATTGCCAAAACTGCTTTCCAAAAGGGATGTAAAAGAAGTGACACTGTAACTGTAAATTCAGGTAAATACACYCCTCAATATGAATGGCTCCAGAATGAGCTCCCTAAGGTAAACAGGAGTGAGACTCCTTGGCTGATTGTCCTCGTGCACTCGCCATGGTACAACAGCTACAACTATCACTACATGGAAGGCGAGACTATGAGAGTCATGTACGAGTCTTGGCTCGTGCAATACAAAGTTGATGTGGTCTTTGCTGGTCATGTGCACGCATATGAAAGATCTGTAAGTACCTACATAATCTTTCACACAGTCTATTTTTTTTTTTAACTTTGTATAATCTAAGCATTGATATATAACCATTTCCGCTCTTTCCCTATCACAGGAACGAGTATCAAATATTGCATATAACATCACAAACGGCGAATGCAAGCCTGTAAAGGACCTTTCTGCTCCTGTGTACATAACCATTGGTGATGGTGGAAATATTGAAGGATTAGCAAACAAGTAAGATCAGAACAAATACTGTACAATTATTTTGCTGTCAGTTTATACATGGTAATAAGTCAAGTGCTGATATAGTTGAATTAATGTGGCCTTCTTTTTGTTTGCAGCATGACAGAGCCTCAACCAAGTTACTCAGCATACAGGGAGGCTAGCTTTGGGCACGCAATGTTCGATATCAAAAACCGAACCCATGCTTACTTCAGTTGGCACCGTAACCAAGATGGATACGCTGTCCAGGCCGATTCCATGTGGTTCTACAACAGATACTGGAAGCCTGATGATGACTCCTCTGACCACTAATGTTGATCACAAATTCACAACAATAAGAGAAAAAAAAAATACAAATTGTGTATATTTAGTCAACTTTGTCTCAGAAAGATTGCTTGTTGTTTCTGTTTCACACTTTCCAGTAACATGTAACAAAAAGGATGATGAACATCTTAGCAAAAAGTTGGAATAAATTGATGATGAGATTTTTGTGGATGAAGCATTATTGAGTGATTATGTGATGAAATTGAAATTGTTTCATAAATCAAGATTATGATGTCTTAATTGAGGCTTCATGTTTACTATTGTTCAAGTTGACAAGAGATCTTGCACTAATTAATCATAGAACTTTTCATGTTTATTGCTTACAAACTGTCCATAAAAGTCAAGACAATAGTTGATGTTTGATTGTTTGATACGAATAGTAATCTATTGTCTTCTACGGAATTAAAAAAGTACTCCCTCCGTCACGTAAAAATAACAACAGTTGACTTTTTACGTATTTTGAGGAAGAGATTTAACCTAGTAGACGATCAAATTAGCTTAAATAATTTTAACACAATAAACTTATCATCCCATTCTACATTGTGTTAAAATTATTTAGACTAATTTGATCGTTTACTGGGTTAAATCTCTTCCTCAAAATACGTGAAAAGTTAACTGTTGCTATTTTTGCGTGACGGAGGAAGTACTACGAAGCATTTTTTAAAGACTTGCACTTGTATCTTCCAATGGCTTATCTTACCTTTGAAAGTAGTATAGGGATGTCCATAAGGTAGGACGGATGTTTGGTTTTGTATCCCGATCTCTATTCATTTATTCGTTCAATCGTTCATATATCCATCTCCGTATCGAGATTAAAACTTATCTTCATCTACGCCTCATCAATTCCACTTTAAAAACCTCTTGCCTCATCACTCGTAAATCCATCCACACTAGCCTCTAGTCCCCACAGTCCACCCCAAAGCCACCTAAATTTTTCTATGTACTTCCTCGTTCCTTTTGTTCCACCCATTTTAAAATTTGACACTTTTTGTAAGTTGAGAAAGTCTTCTAATATATTTCGTAACATTTTCAAGTAAGATTTTATTGACTTCGTCTCAACATATACTTTATTATTATATTCAACCATTATAAATTTGTCAAAAATGAGATATAGAAAAACATCTTGAAGGAGCAAGGCATATTATATGACCCTTAACCAACAAAAACCTTTTAAAAGATTACAAACTTCAAGAATGGTTTTAAACATTGCCTTTTCCTAAAAGCAAATGCAAAAACAGAATCATACACACAAAAATAAAAAATAAAATAAAAAATAAAAATAAAAAATAAAAAATAAAAATAAATGGGTTCAATGAAGATTCGGCCCAAATGCCAAGTATCTTATCATCCCTAGTCTACATATAAGCCAAAGATTGTCAATTTCTCATACTTCAAAGTCAATAGTTTGACTCYCATAATTATAAACCCATCTCAATTTTCCTTACTTTTCTCTAAATTTTTTTAATATCTAACCATATAATACAAGTATCAAATTTCCCTCTTGATTTCGTTCAGAAATATCCGCTTTTGTGCTTTGAATATTCTCCTAATCATTCGTGAAGCAAAATGCTATAATTATAAAAAGGAAGAAACTTTGCTAAATTTGGTCAATTGGGGAAAATTTTCTCCAATTTTCTGAACTTCATAAGAATCAGAAATGGCTCAAATTCAACCTTCTTTCAAATTTTCTTCGATTTTCTGTGTTTTTCTTTTTCTGGGTTTGATTGTAAACCATTGTTATGGAGGAACAACAAGTGAATTTGTTAGAAAGGTTGAGAAAACCATTGATATGCCGCTTGATAGTGATGTATTCTCTGTTCCTCCAGGCTTCAATGCTCCTCAACAGGTTGATTTTTTTACATTAATGTCTTTTATATATGATTATATTAATGCCCATTTAATTATTTATTGGCTAAATTATATATGCAACCCAAGTTTGCACCTTTTTGCATGTTGAAATTCTGGGTATGCCTTAAAATGTCAAAATCCAATGCTTAATTTGGGATACAAATATACCCTTTTGTTATTTTTGTAATTATTTTTTTTTTTGAAAATGGGGTTGTTTGAAGGTTCATATAACTCAAGGAGATCATGATGGGAGAGCAATGATAGTTTCATGGGTGACAACAGAAGAACCAGGTTCTGATGAGGTGTTGTATTGGGAGAGAATAGCAAGGAAAAGAAATCTGCAAAAGGCAAAATGTCTCATACAAGTATTAATTATACCTTGCTTTATATTCATTACTCTACTATCAAGCATTTGGAGTTAGATCCTGAAATTTATATTTTTGTTCAATTATGCATTGGAGATTGTGCAATTTTGATTGTGTTATCTTTTGCTGAGTTACATTAGTCTGCATTATTAATTTCTAATATACTATTACAAACTGTTAACCTTAGTTGATGGTACATTGTTTGGTAATATGTGTTTTGATGTGTAATGATAGGTTTTATGGTAAATTAGTTTGATTTGTGTTTTGGTGTGTAAATGTAAGGGTTTGATGGTACATTAGTTTGGTAATTGTGTTTTGAGTGTGTAAATGATAGGGTTTTATGGTAATTTAGTTTGGTAATTGTGTTGAGGTGTGTATATGACGGGTTTGATGGTACATTAGTTTGGTAATTGTGTTTTGACTGTGTAAATGACAGAGTTTGTTTGATGGTACATAGTTTGTAATTGTGTTTTGAGTGTGTAAATGATAGGGTTCTGTTGTCTTGCAGTTGACACAAAATTACTATGAAGTAGGGATTGGGCAAACCCAAGAACATTTTGGTTTAGGACTCCTCCTAACTGGTTTATGTTCGTTACGCTTTCGTCTTATCGGTAAGTTCGTTGATTTTTTACACTATTCACATACTTCAGAGAAAATGAACATCGGATTGCTTTTAGTGTTGTGTGGTATATCTGTTGAATGTTTGTTTTACTGAATCGGACTGGTGTGAGCCATTTTGCAGGGATCTAGACAAAGTTATGATTCAAACGCGACTCTTATCATTGATACACAATCCGATCAAGGTCAAAGTGTTTTGTTTCTTGGGGACCTTTCTTATGCTGATAATTATCCTAACCATGATAATAGGAGATGGGATTCTTGGCTGAGATTGTTGAGAGAAATGTTGCCTACCAGCCTTGGATTTGGACTGCAGGAACCATGAGATCGATTTTGCTCCTAAATTGTATGCTTTTCACCCCATTGCATAATATAATCTCTACATGTATAGCTTGTCTTCAGTTTTGCATCCGGTTAAGTTGTACGAAGTTACTTAAAGGAAACTTTGTGATCACAGGGTGAAACAGAACCATTCAAACGTTTAAGGCTCGGTATCTACACCTTACAAAGCAGCAAACAGTACAGTCCTTTGGGTACTCATCAAGAGAGGCCTGCTTACATAATTGTCTTATCATCATATTCAGCATATGGTAAGGCCACAGTCTATTCGTTATAAAAATATGCTATTCGTATATAACAGTAGTTTATACTGCTATGTTCTATGCTCAAGCTATGAGTTTTTATCGATTCTCTTTACGTAATGAATTCGATTTGTACAAACATATGAATAATATAATGTTCGGCTTGTTTCTGCATATGATAGAAGTTATTAAGCACTGCATTTTTGAACATATGGTTGTTAATTCTTTTGTTGTGAATGAATTTCATTACAATGAAACAATTTGTCCGCATAAACATTCTGATCATTGGAACTAATAATGGCTTACTATGTACAAGGAATAAGTATTACTCTCTTTTGTCCTACAATATCATGAAATGCATTGACTCGACACTGCCACTATATCTAAACTTTTTATCTCAGCACAAAGATCTACAAAAGGAAGATTGTTGCTTATTTAATAGCTATTTTCTTCTTTCGACGATAAGAGAAAAGCTTTCTTTTCATGCATGTAGAATTATTTACCATTGTCGCCTGTTTGCAGGAAAGTACACCCCGCAGTATAATGGCTGGAGGAAGAGCTGCCAAAGGTTAACAGAAGAGAGACTCCTTGGCTAAATTGTTCTGGTGCATTCCCCGTGGTACAATAGCTACAACTACCATTACATGGAAGGAGAGTCATGAGAGTCATGTACGAGCCTTGGTTTGTCGTACAAAGTTGACCTCGTGTTTGCTGGTCATGTTCATGCTTATGAGAGTCTGTAAGTTCAACATTTATAATTTCATTAAATCCGCAAGAACATTCTTAGTCTAGAAGAACCTAAATCTCTACAAATTATAAAATGACTTGCAGAAACGGTGTCTAATATTGCATACAACATTGTCAATGGAGTATGTAACCAGTTGAAGACCAGTCTGCTCCTGTTTAACATAACAATCGGAGACGGAGGGAATTTAGAAGGTTAGCAACAAAGTAAGGACAATCTTGTCCTTTTTAATGCAACAATTCAAGCTATTGCTGCCTCTTTTTTCTCCTTCTGCCTCTTACAATTTTTGTATATAACTGTGCAGTATGACTGAACCACAGCCAGAATACTCAGCTTTTCGAGAAGCCAGCTTCGGACATGCCCTTCTAGACATTAAGAATCATACTCATGCTTACTATAGTTGGCATCGTAACCAAGATGGTTACGCTGTAAAAGCAGATTCAATTTGGTTTCACAACAGATTCTGGAACCCTGTCGCTGAATCTAGCAGTGCTATTATATGATACTGATTGCTTCTCAGCTTATATATAAGCAGTTGTTTCAATTCCACTTTGTTTCTCGACTATCATCATTGCAGATAATATGATTAGGTGTGTATATTTGGAGAATATTAAGGATTATAAAAGGCAAAGAGTTTCCATTTCCTCTGTATATCTGTGAGAAAGTTTGAGTTTGAATGTTTATGTGAAACAGTAGTGTTTGTTCAAAAAGTATTTTTGCATTGATATTGTTTGAATTTATCCTCCAAAAATGTTTTCCAACCTACTAAACACCTTCATTTTATATTAGAAGAGTGCAAGTTGAAGCTCACCTAACTCAACCTAGTTAGCTGGTCAAGTCAAGGTCTGGGTGTGGCTAACTACTAGCTAAGAATGGGCTCTAACGAAGCATTTTCACTGGGACATTGAGTGATTGAGTCATGATAAGCACAATCTCATCATATGATCCAACACGATTTAGTCGATTTTGATTGAATCCAATTTTAGTACATTAATAAGGTGATAGTCTGATAGATCACGCATTATGCTTGGATAAGGGGTATTTTTTGTGAGATATAAAATATTCCTTTGCTGCAAGTAATTGAAAACGGAGGAAGTACTTGAATATATAAACAAAACATCATTTTGCATTACATAGACATTTCGTGTGTGACCATACTTATACAATTACCCAAGCATAGTGCGAAATTTATACTCTCTCGTATATTAGTCATCATATACAACACTCTTTTCGTATCAAAATAAACGCGACCGTTTAACATAAGTAGAGAGGAAAAGTGTCAAATCGTTGCAATTATTTTGATACGAAGGGAGTATAATATATGTCACCTTAAATCTCATCTTTGTGTTTCTCTAATTACATCATAATCGTCTCAATTTCATACAAAATTACACAAATTCCCTTATAAAAGTTAACTATGAATAATTAAATATTTTCATAATTTAAAATATTGATCAACGCGAAATTACTTGAATAGCCCTAAACCGGATGACTCAACGAGTCACCTCAATATAACAAGAAAATCTAAATGTTCCGAGGAAATTAGGAGTTTGATTAATTTTTCTTCCAACCACGACCTCCTCCTTGTTGGCTCCTTCTCTCACCTCATTTTCTCACCCAATTCTTATTATTTTACTCATTTTTAATCAATTTTATGATATTTTTTTTAATATCAATTTATGATATTTAATTATTTATCCCATCAAATATTTTCCATTTTTATAATAAATAAATAAACTGGTTATTCACCTTCCTCCGACATCGACCACCTCGTTTGCTCCTTTTCTGACCTCTCAATCTTCCATTTTCAATGACGATTCATATTATCACAATCTCATAAATTATTCAAAAATTCACATTCTTATTCATTTCAATTCGAATTCAATTCATTCGCATAAAATTCCCAAAAAATTAGAGAATGTTATCAACAAATTTAAGCACTTCATCAACCTTCGTATCACCTTCAACATCAAAACCCTACTTTCTCACTCCTTCGTTTAACAGCAATTCCACTTCACTCTCAATCCAATGTCGCGCGCCTGATTTTTCTGCATCCGCTTCATCTTCGTCATCTTCTTCGCCAGATTGGTTCCGATTTCCCGACATTTCTGGAACGCGGAATCCCCGGGAAGACGACCGCCGTTTTGGGCGGCGGCGGCAGCCCGCGGCAGATAGCAGTGATTCGTGAATGGAAAAGTTCGAGAAGAAATGGTCGAGAAATCGTGAGAGTTATTTTGTTTGATGATTCCGATCCTCTTCCTCTTCCTATGACTTGTCCCGATACTACCCCTGTTTCTCGCGATGGAAATTAATCGTCGTCTTCAATGTAGATCCCAAACTGAGGTTGTTCTTCTACTATAATTCAATCAATCAATTATTTTATTCTACTGTATATTTTAAGTTAATTATATATACTTTAATTTATTGATTGATTTAGTGCATAGTGTTAGATTTCTTTTTGTGAATTGCGAATTTTTTAATTGTGTGGGAATTGGGTTGGAGAAAAGATTGAATTTTTTTTGCTGATATTTGATGATGACATTGAATATTTACTCTTTTTTTGATTTTTTGAGAATGACATTGATAGTTTTGTAGTGTTTCAAACGTGGATTTTAAAGTTAGATGGAAAGATAATAATGAAAAAATATGGATCATCTAACTTACTTACTTACTCTATTGAGGACTGAATTCCTTTTCATAAACTGCAAGAGTTTGTTAATTTTTAATTTATATTTTGTGTGTGTGCTCCGCAAACGAGGCACTAGAGCGTACAATTTTTAATTGGGTGAGGATTGGAACCTATGACTTTTACGCAGGCCTTGAAGCTCATCGGTTCAAAGACTGGTTAATTGATCACAAATCAGAACTTTTGGGGTGAAAATTCAATCTCAAGAATAGAAAGAATAAGAAACTTCGAAGGATTAATGCACTGATGGCTAAAAATTCAACAAAATTGCATGAAATCCATGTATTATGATAAATTTGTTATACGTGCTCGAGTATAAGTTGATTTATAACATCTAATTATTCTAATGTGAAAATGTGGCATGTGGCGAAGTAATTGGAATTGAATACTTATACTGGTGTTTTTGCTGTGTCTCTTAACTTCATTTTTCGCTGGTAATATTTACAAGTATTGTAATGTTGTGCCAAAATGCTAGCTGATATGATTGATCACAAATTAGTAAAGCCATTAAACTTAAAGCCGCACGGTGGATTTATTACTTTTTTCGCTAACTATCCCAAGATTTTTACTGAGTAGGAGTTTTTGTGCCTGAGATTTCCTGTAGAAACAGATTGCCTTAAAAGGTTTATGGTTGAGAAATAATGGTTTTCTCCCATCTTATATGATCTTGTTTGGTGGCGATAGGATTGCAAGGTGGTGGTTTATCAGTGGACAGGRAAGTGTCGGAGTTGCCAAGGCACAGGCTATGTGAGCTACTACAACAAAAGAGGGAAGGAGACTACTTGCAAATGCATACCATGTTTTGGCATTGGTTAGTTTCTGTACCTGTTCAATATTCATTATTTACTCCGAATACAGAAAATATACTYTTATTTCTGAAGAAAATATAGTAAAAAAATTTTGCATGACTTTTTGTATTGGCACTAATATATTCTGTATATTAAGATGGCTTAGGAGTTGAGAGTTGAGACCAAGACATGAAAATTTTTCCTTTGATCACTAAGGATGTATCTTGCAAAGGGAATTGAAGATTACAGAGGGAATAGGAACATTGTTGCAAAAATTTTGCAGTGAGAGAAGATGTTATTAGATAACAGCTAAATATACATCTCAATCCCTTGCGTCTTTGAATTCTTTGTTGAATGTATKCCCATGCATGATGCATCTTTTTTTAAAGKYGTAGSTCATCATCTGTGTGACTGTGCCACCATGGCTATGAAGCTTATGTGACAGAAAACTTGTTATTTTGCCTTTTCTTGTAATGGTTAATCTTTAATAGCTACAAATCAGTATTATTGGTGTCTCACACAGTCACACTCTCATGCTTGTTTAAAGCTGTGAATCCTCTTGAGTTGTCYGAACTTTGTTATTTGTTTTATGTACCATCGTTATACTTGTATGTCAACCTGAATGTGGCATTCCTAAGGACATCTTAAGTTGTCATTATTGTCTACTTTTCAACATCTYCATCCCTTCGTTTGCACAGCCCCTTTCTCATGTTGTGGCGTTGTGTTTTCCGAACATTTTGAAATCTTTGTTATTGGGGAAATYTCAGGGTCTATGACACTTCGGTCTATAATGTTCTACAAAGTACTTATTTTAGTAACTATCCTCACTGACTATGTTATAAATTATGTAATTGATGTGTATTAGATGCTTAGTTGCTTCTGTGAAAGCACATATATATTTGCATAGGAATTCTCATGGTTGCATGTCTTATTCTTGGCTGCAGGACTTGTCCAGAAGATAACGGCCCGAAAGAAATTTGAATCGATGGAAGATTAGAACATTAGAGGGGCGGAGAAACAACTTTTGACACTCATTGCATTTTGTTAGTTCTTGCTATTATCACAAATTGCTTGTATAACCTTCATAATTGTAAAACATATACAGAAAAGGAAATCATACGAATTTCAGAAAAGGTTTTGGGAGTTTTGAGCCTTTTCTTATGGCAAACTAGCGAAGTTAGTTGTTGATGAGGCTGGTAGGGAGGCCTTGCGGGAGATCAGGTGCCCCTCCACTTGTGTATCGACCAAATTCCAGGAGAGTTGGTGCCTCTTACTTTGTTAGGCGATTCGTGGTTGTAGAYTTGTAGAGCAGGGTACTTCTCAAGRAATAAWATCCAAAAAATAAATAAAACATTTGTYGCAAATYGTRTGAAATTTCCTAATAAAAAAGTTGATTGTGCATYTTGCACCTAATAAAAAATGAARAAAGTAGTACTCCGTACTTCGTGTAACATTYTTGAAAGTAGGTTGTGGTGAAAAGAGAKAGAGAGAGAAAATAGTCTCAACATTAGAAAAATTATCCTAACATAATAACATGGAGAACAAGACTTATGCACATTAGTTTTGAGTGAAATTTTGTTTAGGCATTCCACTTGACTTGATAGACCTTCCATCAAAATTTAAGTTCATTCAAAAACAATGTTTTGAGAATCCAAATAACGAAGACTATAATCCACGTTTTTGGCTCGAGAATCGTCGCTTCGTCAACCCACTGAGTTTTTCTTTGAATCTCTTTCACACCTTAGGGGGTCATGAGAGATGAGCTTTTGCCAAGTTTCAACCCCTAGTGAAATTCAATAATTTTTTTTTTAAAAAAAACTTATGAAAAATTTCTTTCCATATAATATAACTAAAAATCTAAAAATACAAGTAAAAATTATGTAATAAAATTTATGAAGAAGAAAATGATAATTTTATAATATTTTGCAATAGAAAAGGATTAAAGTTAGATTTTAGATGAAAAAAATGATTGATTTTATTTAATTTACATTATAAAACAGATGATGGACTAATTTTGACAGTCCATTGTAAAAGTTTCCTTTTACTTAACGTGACATCATTCTATGGTTGTAAGAAACAATCACAACATTTTAAGCACTTTCAACAAAAATCGATTTGAAGACTGGAAGTTCACGGGGAAAGTCTTTCGAGATGTTGTATCCCCCAAGCGCTTTTCGAAGACTGGAAGTTCAAAGGGAAAGTCTTTCGAAAACTCATCAAATGTCATATTTTTGACCCCAAATTCTGCGTGACAAATTCAAGTCCGGTCACCGAGATATTATTTTTTGGTCGAAAAACGTGTAAATAACTGAATTGAGATCTTCGGACGATTTTAAAAAAAATTGGCAAAAATTTTGCAATGGGTTCATACGATAGTATGATGGGTCCTTGGAATGTTTAAGTGCCAAATGAGTCCATACATGGGACTTTTGAGTCCGTTAAAGAAAAAACGAGAAAACGCCGAAACACTCGTAGGAGGCAGTATATTTAGAATTTGGGTCCGACACTGTTGGAATAGTCAATTCTCCTGACCATGAAGGTTTGACATAAATTCTGGAAAAATTTGAGGCGGGTCACTGAGATGACATTTTTGGCCGAAAAACGTGGCTTATACATCACTGAAATGAAGTCTCCGGATAATTTTTGGAAAACTATATCGAAATATTTACCATAAGTTCATATAATAATATGAGAGGTCCAAGGAAGCTTTGAGGCCCAAATGAGTCCATACGATGGACATTTAAATCCATTAAAGAAAAAAAAACGAGAAAACGTCGAAACACTCGTAGTAGAGAATATATTTAGTATTTGGGTCCGAAACTGTTGGAATTGTCATTTTTTGTGATCATGAAGCTGTGACATAAATTCTAACAAATTTGAGCCGGATCACCGAGATGTCATTTTTTGCCGAAAAACGTGGATTATATACATCACTGAAATGAGGTCTCCGGACAATTTTCGGAAAAATTGCCGAAATGTTTAYCATAGGTTCATATGATAATATGATGGGTCCAAGGAAGATTTAGGGGCCAAACGAGTCCATACGGGAGACTTTTAAGGTCGTTAAAGAAAAAACGAGAAAACGTTGAAACACTCGTAGAAGCCAGTACGCTTAGTATTTGGGTACAAAACTGTTGGAATAGTCGTTTCTCATGACCGTGAAGGCGTGACCGAAATTCCGGAAAAATTCGAGCCGGGTCGCCGAGATGTTGTTTTTTAGTCGGAAAACGTGGATTATCCATCACTGAAATGAGGTCTCTGGACAATTTTCGGAAAAAATCCCGAAATGTTTATCATGGGTTCATGTGATAATGTGATGGGTCCAAGAAAGATTTGGGGGCCAAACGAGTCCATACGAGGGACTTTTGAGGCCATTAAAGAAAACGAGAAAACGTCGAAACACTTGTAGGAGGCAGTACGTTTAGTATTTGGGTAAAAAAAAACTGTTGGAATAGTCGTTTCTAATGACCGTGAAGGCGTGATAAAAAATTCCAGACAAATTCGTGGCGGGTCGCCGAGATGTCGTTTTTTGTCTAGAAAACGTGGATTATCCATCACTGAAATGAGGTCTCCGGTCAATTTTCGGAAAAATTGCCGAAATGGTTACCATGGGTTCATATGATAATATGATGGGTCCAAGGAAGATCTGGGGGCCAAACGAGTTCATACGGGGGACTTTTGAAACCGTTAAAGAAAATACGAGAAAACGTCGAAACACTCGTAGAAAGCAGTACGCTTAATATTTGGGTACAAAACTGTTGGAATAGTCGTTACTCATGACCGTGAAGGCGTGATAGAAATTCCGGTGAAATTCGAGGCGGGTCGTCGAGATGTCATTTTTGGTCGGAAAACGTGGATTATCCATCACTGAAATGAGGTCTCCGGACAATTTTCGAAAAAATTGCCGAAATGTTTACCATGAGTTCATATGATAATATGATGGGTCCAAGGAAGATTTGGGTGCCAAACGAGTCCATACGAAGGACTTTTGAGGCCGTTAAAGAAAAAACGAGAAAACGTCGAAATACTCGTAGAAGACAGTACGCTTAGTATTTGGATACAAAACTGTTGGAATAGTTGTTTCTCATGACCGTGAAGGCTTGATAGAAATTCCGAAAAAATTCGAGGCGGGTCGCCGAGATGTCTTTTTTTGGTCGGAAAACGTGGATTATCCATCACTGAAATGAGGTCTCCGGACAATTTTTCGGAAAAATTGCCGAGATCGGGATGTTCATATGATATTATGATGGGTCCAAGGAAGATTTGGGGGTCAAACGAGTCCATACGGGGGACTGTTGAAACCGTTAAAGAACAAACGAGAAAACGTCGAAACACTCGTAGAACGCAGTACGCTTAGTATTTTGGTACAAAACTTTTGGAATAGTCGTTTCTCATGACCGTGAAGGCGTGACAGAAATTACAGACAAATTCGAGGCGGGTCAACGAGATGTCGTTTTTTGGCCGGAAAACGTGGATTATCCATCACTGAAATGAGGTGTCCGGATAATTTTCGGAAAAATTGCCGAAATATTTACCATGGGTTCATATGATAATATGATGGGTCCAAGAAAAATTCAATTTGGGGGACAAATGAGTCCATACGGGGGACTTTTGAGGCCGTTAAAGAAAAAACGAGAAAACGTCGAAACACATCGTAGAAGGAAGTACGCTTAATATTTGGGTACAAAACTGTTGGAATACTCGTTTCTCATAATCGTGAAGGTGTGACAGAAATTACAGACAAATTTGAGCCGGGTCGCTGAAATGTCGTTTTTTGGCCAAAAAAAGTGAATTATCCATCACAAGATTGGGGTCTACAGAAAATTTTCGGAAAAATTGCCGAAATGTTTACCATTGGTTCATATGATAATATGATGGGACCTAGGAAGATTTGGGGGTCATACGAGTCCATACAGGGGACTTTTGAGGCTGTTAAAGAAAAAACGAGAAAACGTCGAAACACTCGTAGAAGAAAGTACGCTTAGTATTAAGGTACAAAAATTTTGGAATAGTCATTTCTCATAACCGTGAAGGCGTGACGGAAATTCCCCTACAAATTCGAGGCTGGTCGCCGAGATGTCTTTTTTGGCCGGAAAACGTGGATAATCCATCACTGAAATGAGGTTTACGGACAATTTTCGGAAAAATTTCCGAAATGTTTACCATGGGTTCATATGATAATATGATGTGTCCAAGGAAGATTTTGGGACCAAACGAGTCCATACGAGGGACTTTTGAGGCCGTTAAAGACAAACGAGAAAACGTCGAAACACTCGTTGTAGGCAGTACGCTTTGTATTTGGGTACTCAAATATTGGAAAAGTCGTTTCTCATGACCCTGAAGGCGTGACAAAAATTTCGGACAAATTCGAGGCGGGTTACCGAGCTGACGTTTTTTGGCCGGAAAAAGTGGATTAACCATAAATGAAATGAGGTCTCCGGACAATTTTCGGAAAAATTACCGAAATGTTTGCCATGGGTTCATAAGATAATATGATGGGTCTAAGAAAGATTTGAGGGCCAAACGAGTCCATACGGGGGACTCTTGACGCCGTTAAAGAAAAAACAAGAAAAACTTCGAAAAACTCGTAGAAGGCAATACGTTTAGTGTTTGGGTACAAAACTGTTGGAATAGTCGTTTCTCATGACCGTGAAAGCGCGACAGAAATTCCGGACAAATTCGATGCGGGTCACCGAGATGTCGTTTTTTGGCCAGAAAACGTGGATTATACATCACCGAAATGAGGTCTCCGGACAATTTTCGGAAAAATTGCCGAAATTTTTACCATGGGTTCATTCGATAATACGATGGGTCCGAGGAAGATTTGGGGGCAAAATGAGCCAATACGGGGGACTTTTGAGCCCTTTAACGAAAAAACGAGAAAACGTCGAAACGCTCGCAGGAGGCAGTATGCTTAGTATTTGGGCACAAAACT
>SNQN01000069.1:20652-39090 GCA_008642245.1 Bassia scoparia | reverse complement strand
ATATATATATATATATATATATATATATATATATATATATATATATATATATATATATATATATATATATATCCAAGTTTTTAGCCCTTGGAATCACGACAATTATATATCTAAGGTTTTGAATTGTCGTTTCAGCGATTGTGCGAATTTTGCTATAAATATAAAGGATGACCTCTCCTCAAATTTCTGTCCCAAAAGGCGAGTGTTGTGTCCCCCAAGTGCTTTTCGAAGACTAGAAGTTCACAAGGAAAGTCTTTCAAAAACTCATCAAATGTCATATTTTGACCCCAAAATTTGCGTGACAAATTAAAGCCAGGTCACCGAAATGTTATTTTTAGGCCGAAAACCGTAGATTATACATCATTGAAATGAGGTCTTCGGACGATTTTCAAAAAAAATTGGCAAAAATTTTGCAATGGGTTCATATGATAGTATATTGGGTCCTTGGAATGTTTGTGTGCCAAATGAGTCCATACGTGGAACTTTTGAGTCCGTTAAAGAAAAACCGAGAAAACGTCGAAACACTCGTAGGAGGCAGTATATTAGTATTTGGGTCTGACACTGTTGGAATAGTCAATTCTCATGACCATGAAGGTTTGACATAAATTCTAGAAAATTTTGAGGCGGGTCACTGAGATGACATTTTTGGCCGAAAAACGTGGCTTATACATCATTGAAATGAAGTCTCCGGACAATTTTTGGAAGAAAATTCAGAAATATTTATCATGGATTCATATGAAAATATGAAAGGTCCAAGGAAGCTTTGAGGCCCAAATGAGTCCATACGACGGACATTTGAGTCTGTTAAAGAACAAAAACGAGAAAACATCGAAACACTCGTACTAGGAAGTATGTTTAGTATTTGGTCCGAAACTGTTGGAATAGTCATTTCTCATGATCATGAAGCTGTGACATAAATTCTGGAAAAATTTAAGCCGGATCACCGAGATGTCACTTTTGACCGTAAAACGTGGATTATACATCACTGAAATGAGGTCTCCGGAAAATTTTTAGAAAAATTCCCGAAATGTTTACCATGGGTTCATATGATAATATGATGGGTCCAAGGAAGATTTGGGGGCCAAACGAGTCCATACGGGAAACTTTTGAATCCGTTAAAGAAAAACCGAGAAAACGTCGAAACAGTCCTAGGAGGCAGTATGCTTAGTATTTTGTACAAAACTGTTGGAATAGTCGTTTTTCAAGACCGACAAGGCGTGACAGGAATTACGTACAAATTCGAGCCAGGTCGCCTAGATGTTGTTTTTTAGCTGGAAAACGTGGATTATACATCACTGAATGAGGTCTCTGGACAATTTTCGGAAAAATTGCCGATATGTTTACCATGGGTTCATATGATAATATGATGGGTCCAAGGAAGATTTTGTGGCCAAACGAGATGTCGTTTTTTGACCGGAAAACGTGGATTATACATCACTGAAATGACGTCTCCGGACAATTTTCGGAAAAATTGCCGAAATGTTTACCATGAGTTCATATGATAATATGATGGGTCCAAGGAAGATTTGGGTGTCAAACGAGTCTATACGGGGGACTTTTGAGTCTGTTAAAGAACACAAACGAGACAACGTCGAAACATTCGTAGAAGGCATATTGCTTAGTAATTGGGTACAAAACTATTTGAATAGACGTTTCTCATGACCGTCAAGGTGTGACAGAAATTTCGGAAAAATTCGAGCTGGGTCGCCGAGATGTCTTTTTTTGTGGGAAAACATGGATTATACATCACTTAAATGAGATCTCAAAATTGCCGAAATGTTTACCATGGGTTCATATGATAATATGATAGGGTCCAAGGAAGATTTAGGGGCAAAACGAGTCGATACGGGGTACTTTTGAGTCTGTTAAAGAAAAAACGAGAAAAAGTCGAAACACTCGTAGGAGGCAATATGCTTAGTATTTGTGTACAAAACAGTTGGAATAGTCGTTTCTCATGACCGTCAAGGCGTGACAGAAATACCGGACAAATTCGAGCCAGGTCGCCTAGATGTCGTTTTTTAGTTGGAAAACGTGGATTATACATCACTGAATGAGGTCTCCGGACAATTTTCGGAAAAATTGCCGATATATTTACCATGGGTTCATATGATAATATGATGGGTCCAAGAAAAATTTTGTGGCCAAACGATTTCATACGGGGGACTTTTGAGTCCGTTAAAGAAAAAACGAAAAAACATCGAACACTCGTAAGAGGCAGTATCCTTAGTATTTGGGTACAAAACAGTTGAAATAATCATTACTCATGACCGTGAAGGTGTGACAGAAATTCCGAAAAAATTCGATCCGGGTCGCCGAGATGTCGTTTTTTGGCCGGAAATCGTGGATTATACATCACTGAAATGAGGTCTCCGGACAATTTTCGGAAAAAAATATCGAAATGTTTAGCATGGGTTATTATGATAATATGATGGGTCCAAGGAAGATTTGGGGGCCAAACGAGTCCATACGGGGGACTTTTGAGTCCTTTAAAAAAAAGAGAATCCGTCGACACACTCGTAGGAGGCATCATACTTAGTATTTTGGTACAAAACTATTGGAATAGTCGTTTCTAATGACCTTCAAGGCGTGACAGAAATACTGGTCAAATTCGAGCCGGGTCGCTGAAATGTCGTTTTTTGACCGGAAAACGTGAATTATACATCACTGAAATGAGGTCTCCGGACAATTTTTCGGAAAAATTGTCGAAATGATTACTATGGGTTCATATGATAATATGATGGATCCAAAGAAGATTTGGGGGCCAAACGAGTCTATACGGGGGACTTTTTTGTCCGTTAAAGAAAAAAAGAGAAAATGTCAAAACACTCGTAGGAGGCAGTTTGCATAGTATTTGGGTACATAACTGTTGGAATAGTCGTTTCTCATGATCGTGAAGGCGTTACAAAAATTTCGGAAAAATTCGAGACGGGTCGCCGAGATGTCGTTTTTTGGCTGGAAAACGTGGATTATGCATCGCTGAAATGAGATCTCCGGACAATTTTCAGAAAAATTGCCGAAATGTCTACCATGGGTTCATATGATAATATGATGGGTTTAAAGAAGATTTGGGGACCAAACGAGTCCATACGGGGGACTTTTTTGTCCGTTAAAGAAAAAACGAGAAAACGTCAAAACACTCGCAGGAGGCAGTATGCTTAGTATTTGGGTACAAAACTGTTGAAATAGTCGTTTCTAATGACCTTCAAGGCGTGATAGAAATTCAGGACAAATTCGAGCAGAGTCGCCGATATCGTTTTTTGGCCGGAAAACATGAATTATACATCATTAAAATGAGGTCTCCGGACAATTTTTGGAAAAATTGCCGAAATTTTTACGATGGGTTCATATGGTAATATGATGGGTCCATGGAAGATTTGGAGGCCAAACGAGTCCATACGGGGGACTTTTGAGTCCGTTAAAGAACTAACGTAAAAACTGTCCGTTATAGAAAAGACAAGAAAATGTCGAAACACTCGTAGGAAGCAGTATGCTTAGTATTTGGGTACAAAACTGTTGGTATAGTCGTTTCTCATGATCGTGAAGGCGTGACAAAAATTTCGGAAAAATTCGAGGAGGGTCGCCGAGATGTCGTTTTGTGACCGAAAAACGTGGATTATACATTACTGAAATGAGGTCTACGGACAATTTTCGGAAAAATTGTCGAAATGTTTACCTTGAGTTCAAATAATAATATGATGGGTCCAAGGAAGATTTGGGAGCTAAACGAGTCCATACGGTGGACTTTTGAGTCTGTTAAAGAAAAAACGAGAGAACGTCGAAACATTCGTAGAAGGCATATTGCTTAGTAATTGAGTACAAAACTATTGGAATAGTCGTTTCTCATGACCGTCAAGGTGTGACAGAAATTTCGAACAGATTCGAGCCTGGTCGCCGAGATGTCGTTTTTTGGCGGGGAAACATGGATTATACATCACTGAAATGTGGTCTCCGGACAATTTTCGAAAAAATTACCGAAATGTTTACCATGGGTTCATATGATAATTTGATAGGGTCCAAGGAAGATTTGGGTGCCAAACGAGTCCATATGGAGTACTTTTGAATCCGTTAAAGAAAAAACGAGAAAACGTCGAAACACTCATAGGAGGCAATATGCTTAGTATTTGGTTACAAAACAATTGGAATAGTCATTTCTCATGACCGTCAAGGCGTGACAGAAATTCCGGACAAATTCGAGCCAGGTCGCCTAGATGTCATTTTTTGGCTGGAAAACGTGGATTATACATCACTGAATGAGGTCTCCGGACGATTATCGGAAAAATTGGCGATATGTTTACCATGGGTTCATATGATAATATAATGGGTCCAAGGTAGATTTTGTGGCCAAACGATTCCATACGGGGGACTTTTGAGTCCGTTAAAGAACTAACGTAAAAACATCGAAACACTCGTAAGAGGCAGTATCCTTAGTATTTGGGTAAAAAAAGTTGGAATAATCGTTACTCATGACCGTGAAGGCGTGACAGAAAATCCGGACAAATTCGATCCGGGTCACCGAGATGTCGTTTTTTGGCCGGAAAACGTGGATTATACATCACTGAAGTGAGGTCTCCAGACAATTTTTGGAAAAATTACCGAAATGTTTAGCATGGGTTAATATGATAATATGATGGGTCCAAAGAAGATTTGGGGCCAAACGAGTCCATACGGGGGACTTTTGAACCCATTAAAGAAAAAAATGAGAAAACATCGACACACTCGTAGAAGGCATTATGCTTAGTATTTTTGTACAAAACTGTTGGAATAGTCGTTTCTCATGACCTTCAAGGCGTGACAGAAATACTGGTCAAATTCGAGTCGGGTCGCCGAGATGTCGTTTTTTAGCTGGAAAACGTGGATTATAAATCACTGAAATGAGGTCTCCAGACAATTTTCGAAAAAATTGCCGAAATGTTTACCTTGTGTTCATATGATAATACGATGGGTCAAAGGAAAATTTGGGGGCCAAACAAGTCCATACGGGGGACTTTTGAGTCCGTTAAAGAAAAAAAGAGAAAACGTCGAAACACTCGTAGGTTGCAGTATGCTTAGTATTTGGGTATAAAACAGTTGGAATAATCGTTACTCATGACCGTGAAGGCGTGACAGAAATTTCGGACAAATTCGATCTGGGTCGCCGAGATGTCGTTTTTTGACCGGAAAACCTGGATTATGCATCACTGAAATGAGATCTCCGAACAATTTTTATTAAAAATTGCCGAAATGTTTGCCATGAGTTCATATGATAATATGATGGGTCCAAGGAAGTTTTGGGAGCTAAATGAGTCCATAAGGGGGACTTTTAAGGGGGACTTTTGAGTTTGTTAAAGAAAAAAACGAGAAAACGTCGAAACATTCGTAGAAGACATATTGCTTAGTAATTGGGTACAAAACTATTGGAATAGTCGTTTCTCATGACCGTCAAGGTGTGATAGAATTTCCGGACAAATTCGAGTCGGCTCGTCGAGATGTCGTTTTTTGCCGGAAAAACGTGAATTATACATTACTGAAATGAGGGTCTCAGGACAATTTTCGGGAAAATTGCCGAAATGTTTAATATGGTTCATATGATAATATGATAGGGTCCAAGCAAGATTTGGGGCCAAACGAGTCCATACGGGGTACTTTTGAATCCGTTAAAGAAAAAACGTGAAAACGTCGAAACACTCGTAGGAGGCAATATGCTTAGTATTTGGGTACAAAACAGATGGAATAGTCGTTTCTCATGACCGTCAAGGCATGACAGAAATCCAGGACAAATTCGAGCCAGGTCGCCTAGATGTCATTTTTTTGCTGGAAAACGTGGATTATACATCACTGAATGAGGTCTTCGGACGATTATCGGAAAAATTGCCGATATGTTTACCATAGGTTCATATGATAATATGATGGGTCCAAGGTAGATTTTGTGGCCAAACGATTCCATACGGGGGACTTTTGAGTCCGTTAATGAAAAAAAACGAAAAAACATCGAAACACTCGTAAGAGGCAGTATCCTTAGTATTTGGGTACAAAACAGTTGGAATAATCGTTACCCATGACCGTGAAGGCGTGACAGAAAATCCGGACAAATTCAATCCGGATCGCCGAGATGTCGTTTTTTTGCCGGAAATCTTAGATTATACATCACTGAATTGAGATCTCCGAACAATTTTCGTAAAAATTGCCAAAATGTTTACCATGAGTTCATACGATAATATGATGGGTCCAAGGAAGATTTGGGGGTCAAACGAGTCCATACTGGGGACTTTTGAGTCTGTTAAAGAAAAAACGAGAAAACGTCGAAACACTCGTAGGAGACAGTATGCTTCGTTTTTATGTACAAAACCGTTGGAATAGTCGTTTCTCATGACCGTGAAAGCGTGAAAGAAATTCCGAACAAATTCGAGCCGGGTCGCCGAGATATCGTTTTTTGGTCGGAAAACGTGGATTATACATCACTGAAATGAGGTCTCCGGACAATTTTCGGAAAAATTTCCGAAATGTTTACCATGGGTTCATATGATAATATGATGGGTACAAGGAAGATTTGGGGGCCAAACTAGTCCATATGGAGGACTTTTGAGTCCGTTAAAGAAAAAATGAGAAAACGTCGAAATACTCGTAAGTGACAGTATGCCTAGTATTTGGGTACAAAACTGTTGGAATAGTCGTTTCTCATGACCTTTAAGGCGTGACAGTAATACCAGACAAATTCGAGACGGTTCGACGAGAAGTCGTTTTTTGGTCGGAAAACGTGGATTATACATCACTGAAATGAGTTATCCGGACAATTTTCGGAAAAATTGTCAAAATATTTACCATGGGTTCATATGATAATATGCTGGGTCCAAAGAAAATTTGGGGGCCAAACGAGTCCATATGGGGTTAGTTTTTTGTCCGTTAAAGAAATAACGAGAAAACGTCGAAACACTCGTAGGATGCAATATGCTTAGTATTTGGGTACAAAACTGTTGGAATAGTCGTTTCTCATGACCTTCAAGGCGTGACAAAAAAAACCGGACACATTCGAGTCGGGTCGCCGAGAGGCCCGAGATGTTGTTTTTTGGCCGGAAAACGTGGATTCATCACTGAAATGAGGTCTCCAAACTATTTTCGAAAAAATTGCCGAAATGTTTTTGTCATGGGTTCATATGATAATATGATGGGTCTAAGAAAGATTTGGGGACCAAACGAGTCCATATGGGGGACTTTTGATTTCGTTAAACAAAAAAGAGAAAACAATGAAACACTCGTAGGAGCCATTATGTTTAATAATTTGGGTCCGAAATTGTTGGAATAGTCATTTCTCATAACCATGAAGGCATGACATAAATTTTGGACAAATTCGAGCCGGGTCACCCAAATGTTATTCTTGGGCGGAAAAACGTGGATCATACATCAGTAAAATGAGGTCTCCGGAATATTTTTGGAAAAATTGCTAAAATATTTTCCATGGATTCATATGATAATTTTATGGGTTTAAGTAAGATTTGAGGCCCAAATGAGTCGATATGGCGGACTTTTGAGTACGTTAAATAAAACACGAGAAAACATCGAAACACTCGTAGGAGGTAGTATGTTTGGTATTTGGGTCCGAAACTGGTTGAATAATCATTTCTCATGACCGTGAACGTGTGACATAAATTTTGGAAAAATTTGAGTCGGGTCACTGAAATGTCATTTTTGACCGAAAATCGTGGATTATATATCATGAAAATGAGGTTTTTGGATAATTCTCGAAAAAATTGCCGAAACTTTTACCATGGGTTCATGTGATCATATGATGAACCCAAGAAAAACTTGTGGCTCAAAAGAATCCATATGTGGGAATGTTAAGTCCGCAAACGAAAAATCGACAAAACGCTGAAACGCTCATAGGAGGCACGACACTCGTCATTTTGGGCCGAAACTTGGTCTGGGGTCATTTTTCATCACCCTGAAGGTGTGAGAAAAGTTTTGGGGTAAACTGAGCCTGGTCACCGTAATGTCTATTTTCTGAGCGAAAAATGTGGATTATACATTACGAAAATGAGGTTTTCGAACAATTTCCGGAAGAAAATGCAAAAACTTTTTCCATTGGTTCCAATCATCATAGGATGAACCCAAGCAACATTTGGAGCCAAGAAGGTTCCATATGGGGGAATTTTCGGAACCGCCCACGACACAACTACAGAACGTCGAAACGTTCGTAAGAGACACAATACTTGGTAGTTGGGGCCAAAACTTGGCTAGGAGTCATCACACATCACCCTAATGGTGAGTGAGAAATTATGGACAAAACATATCCGGGTCACCGAAAAGTTTTTATTTGGGATGAAAAAATGTGGATTATACATCATGGAAAAGAGGTTTATGGACAATTTCTGACAAATTGCCAAAACTTTTACCATGGGTTCATATGAGCATCAATAGGTCTATTATGGTTGCGGGACCATGTGGTCCCAGGTAAATGTTCATTTCCGAAACTAGAAATGTTCATTTTCGAAAATAGAAATGTTCATTTCCGAAAATAAAAGTGTTCATTTCAGATATTAACATTTACACTTGAAAATGAACAATTTACATGTTGAGATGAACATTTCTAGTTTCGCAAATGAACATTTGCCCGAGACCATGATGAGAACTATGGTCTCGGGACCATAATAGAATTTACGATATGAGCATATGATGAACCCAAGAAAAATTTGGGGCCCAAAAGAGTCCATATGGGGTCTTTTGAGTCCGTGAACAAAAAAACGACAAAAAATCGAAACGCTCGTGGGAGACACGACGCTCGTCATTTGAGGTTGAAACTTGGCCAGGGGTCATCCCTCATCACCCTCAAGGTGTGGGAGAATTTCTAGGTTAATCCGACCTGGGTCACCGAAATGTCTATTTTTGAGCGAAAAATATGGATTATATATCGCGAAAATGAGGTTTTCAGAAAATTTTCGAAAATATTACCGAAACTTTTACCATTGGTTCATATGATGAACCCAAACAAAATTTGGGGCAAAGAAGAGTCCATAAGGGGGGGATTTTCTACTCCACCCATGACAATGCGACAAAACGTCGAAACGTTCGTAGGAGGCACTACACTTGGTATTTAACTTGTGGTATTTCGAGGTTTTGGAATCCTGGAAAAAAAAATCACGAAATTTATGGAAGGGGTTTCGTAGGTCATAAAACGCAATTACGCAAGAGGATAGGAGGTACGAGACCATTTGGGGTCCTATATGGCACGTAACCATGCCTTGTTGAAAATAGAAAAAAAAAAAAAAGAATTTTATGGTGCTATGGGCTCACATGAGGCTAGAATCAAACGTGAGCCTTTCAGATAAAGTTATTCATGGGTGGGACAACCCGTCAAACCCGTCATACTCTGCTTGCTAAAAAAGTGGGCTTGGACATCCTTTTTAAAAAAAAATCAAAAAATTGGGTGGGTTAAGCCCAGCTCGTTATTAGAAACAGGCGAGCATGGACAAGTGGTCCGTTTATTTTAAAATATTATATAATTATTATTTTAAATTATTTTTGTAAAATGAAAATCATTAAAACTACCTATGTCCATTACTTAGCTTATTAGTTACTAATTACTATGATGGATAACTATAGATGTAAATTTATAAACTTAAAAAAGTATGAGTAAGTATTACTTATTTACTAGTTGATAGTCTCTACAATTATATAAGGAACTAACAAGTAATAACAATATTTTACGTAGTACTCGTACAATATAATGTAAGGATTTGTTATTGTCATAGCTTAGCATGTTATTTTGTGCTATTTTCATCAAATATTTATAACGGGTAAAGGCAAAACTTATTGGTTAATTTAGAAAACTTTATCAATTATGTATTTATAACGCAATTTAGGCCCATTAGCCCGCGGACAAGCTCGGCCCGCAATTACGGGCTTGAACATGCATTTATAGGTCCGTCGGACATTTTTTTTAATCTTAGTCCGAGTTCGGCCCAAGCTCGTTTTTTATCACCTCTACTTTCAGACGATGTCAAGAAGGTCATTTGTAAATTTCGTGAGGTTATATGACAATGCCGGAAAGGCGGAAACTACCTCCGAAATAGCCAAAACTGAAGGCTATAACTCACGATTTTTCGAGGTTTCGGGAAAAAAAATCCAATTATTTTATGGAGAGCATTTGTTAAGTCATAAAATGAGAGTTCACAAGAGGATAGGAAGTGCAAAGGTCATTTGGGGGGCCGTATGACCTTTGCACTACGTTGTTCATGCCTCAGATCTATAACTCTTTGGTAAGGAATATTTGCCTAACTAATTGTCTGTTTATGTAAATTTGCAATCCAGTCGATACTCCCATAACGCCACAAGTCTAGCTGTAGGAGAAGATTTTCCACTCATTTCTCGAAATTATTGTGTTCATAAGAAGGAATTGAAATCGGGTACACTCTGCATCTACATTACCCTTGTGCACTGCTCGAAAAAATCGACAAGCATATGCATACAGATGTGGTGGTGGGGGAGTGCAGGGAACAAGAAAAAACAAAAAATAAAAATCATCGGTTCTATGCATCCGAAAGGCACAACTTGCTGCTCGATTCCTCAGCAAGACCAGGTGGAAGGCTGACATCTATGATGCAAAACAATCAATCCCATAATCCGCCATTTCTCTGTGAAAATGTTACATGTATCAAATAGTAGAATGGTACAAAGCTTGTCACGAAACAGAGTGCTAGCTTGTCTTTGCTCTCTTCCATACTATAACAGTACCACYAGCGTCAGATGAAGCTARCAAATTCTCTCCAGAATTCCATGTGATACCTATTACTGATGAACTATGACCCTGTMACGTCAATTGCTTCCCTGAATTAGTATATCATGTAGTGATGGACATTTGACGAAAACAAATGACAAATCTAGTAATACCTGCAGCTTGTTCACGCAAGTATGCCTTGGCCGAGTCAAGTCGTAAAAATACACATTTGAGTCCTCGCTTCCAGCAACTTCAATCATATAATGCAAGTTAGTACGTGATTAATACAGGGCACCACCTAACCTAGCATGCAACATACTTTGTCTGGGATGTTCATACTCCATACTCCATATAATATAATACGAAGTAGATAAAACTTGCTTTTCACCATAGTTCGCATTTAGAGAGTATTGACTGGGATGTTCAAYAACTCATTATTACAGTTCAATAGCCATCACAATTACTAAAAACTCCCAGCATCTTCAAGGTCAAAATTATTTAAGTAAAACCATTTTTCTGTCTCGAACATATGATGATCGATGAGTATGATGATCTATCCGAAGGTGAGGTAATGTCCAATATGTACTAATAGGCGGAACATGAAATGCCTAAAAGGCAAACCAGCAGAATTTATTTAGGAACACATGAAACTAGCTGAGCTCATATTCACTTCCACGGGCAAGGTCTAACTTAAAAAAGAAAAAGAAAAAAAGAAGAATAAAAAGAAGGAACCAGGAAGGAAAAACAAACCTATGTACTCTCCTTTCTCCAGAGATAATAAYGGACAGAAGGAAGCTCGGATTCTATGCACTCTTGGACTCAATTTGAGAGCGCAACGAAGTGTAAGATAGCCTTTTACCTCCAAGGCAACACTACAGAGTACACAGAGTAACCATAATCAACTGCACAAGCTCAATAGAAATGACAATTATTATGGAAAAAGTAGTTGTCATTCAAACCTAAAGAATCCCAAACTTCCATCTTGGGTGCATGTCAGCAAAACTGGACCGCGTGCCAGCAAAGAGAAGGTCCGATACTGCACCACTGTAACTGGGGACTTGCGCTTACTTCCATTCCGATTTCGATGAACACGAGATATAGCTCCAGTACGAGAGTTCATACCTACAGTATATATACATCCCTGCAAATATCATCCAGCTGAACTATATTCATGAAAAAAAACATCACTCCTAGGGAGATCAACAGGAACTTCTGTGCAAGCATGACTACCTGAGCATCGCCACAAAAAAGTAGCTGGCCAGTGTGATCATGGTCCATTGCAGTAACTTCATCATCAAAAACTTGCTTATGAATCAAACGACCTGTACTGAAGTTGTAGACCTACAGTATCATCCCAAAACCACAATATAGACGTCAAATTTCATAGAATCATTACAGACAGTACGGATCTCCAAGTATTGATAAAAAAAAAACACAATAGTATATATTTTAAGTTTACTCACATTGATTTCCTTGTTTGCATTTCCCACCGACAGGAAGTTATTGTTCACCTGAATCAATGAATCCACATAGTAAGAAGACATTGATCAAAATATCAATGTGAAGGCCACAAATGGCAGGCCAAAAGGCAATTGAAAGAGCCACAATGTCATTTCAGTGATGAGTGATCAGGAATATTKTTCCTCTTAGATAAAATACAAAAGAAAATTGTTCCTATAAAAATGTAAAACATTTATGGAGTTTATTAAAAGAACACTTACAGGATGAAAACGTATACACCATTGCAATGAGATTCCATAAATAACTCGAATGCAGACACCTTTAGATATATCCCAGACTCTCACCGATTTATCAAGTGATGCTGAAGCRATGTACTGGTTGTTGGCTGTGAAGTCAAAATCTGTCAAAAAGAGAAATTTTTATCTCAGTTTGGCATACTATATATGGTTGATGAATGAGTTGAACCACTTATTCAAGGTCTACATGGATATCYAAAAACAGAAGAACTAACTAGATTCCAAAACGATACTTTGGGGAAATCATATTAAATAGACAAAATGACTCAAGTCAATTTCATGCACCAATCTCTTGTTCAAACAYGTTCCGCCAGTTATAATAACATGCAGTAAACTCAATAACAAAACAACCATTAACACCACACCGGAAGGAAGCAAATTGCAAAACTATCAACAATCTTTGCACCCTTCACTCACATTCATTGGCAGGACACCGCTACACTCCACAAACAATAAAGTTTCCACTTTTAATTTTTTTTAATAATTTTTTTAAAGTTTTTTTTAAAAGAAAAGCTCTAAGACTTTTTTAATCATTGGCACAATCAGCTATTACAAAATCCGAAATATCATGAGGAGCTTCCTCAACCCMAATCCTCAGTTCCAGATAATTCACACTTAAGAGTGACTAAATTTCCTTCCTCTTAACATGTGAATATGAAATGGACATACACTACGAAGAAAGCTTGAAGATATCATTTAAGGGATCCGGGAGATAAGGGGGTGGGGGGGTGGGATCCAGGAGAGAATTAAATGAGAGCCAGTACCAATTTACTTAACCTGTGACATCTTTGGTATGCCCTATTAGTTGCTTCATGACTGTAGGAGGGTTTGAAACAGTGCATACTGTCAAACATCCATCAGCTGCTCCATATGCGAGCAAATCAGAACTCATGTGCCCAAACTTCAACACAGTTACTACAAGTATGACCAAACACCAGTAAGCAATACTTTCAATGTTTCACTGTCATAAGACTTGCATAGAGCCAAAATAATAATTACCTGCAACCTTGCACTGATCAAAGATACAATGCATTCCTACAAAAGAATAAGCTGGTTCAGCTTTCCTTCGTGATCTGTCAGAGCGATGGTCATGGTCACTTGTACTTGAACCAAAACTATTTCTTGCTTGGCTGCTACCTCGTAGATCCTGGAATAACAAATAAAAAACAAGTTTTTATGAAATATAAACAAAAAGGACTGTGAAACAGCAGAAGCCAGACAGTTGTTCTGTAGCCACTTTAAATTATAATCAGCTCCTCCATACATGTCCCCTTCCCCCGGGCTGTGCAGCAGGAAATCTTTTAGAAGTATCAAGGTACTATTGAATTTGATGCTTAAAAGGTTTTGATTAAAAATGAATACAACTTATGGAAGAATAACAGAGTAAAGAAGTTACTGGATAATAGCACAATTTGATTATACCCTTACCCAACATTTTAAAGAATGTCCAACAAACTATATTACTCAAACTTTTCATTTTCCTCAAGTACCATTTTTGGTTTYTAACACAACAACATTTGTGTTAACACACACAAGTCTTCATATTCAAGTAATGTAGCCAACAAAACACAAATGCTCATATTACTATGCAGAGGAAAGAAAAAGAAAGTTAATTTATTTTTCCTTCCCCTTTCACGTCTCATGATTTTCAGCAAGCCAAGCAAATATAGAGAAAATAAATGGGGATCTAACATTCACATACCCTGCTAGAATTCAAGCTGTCGACCTCGAACATAAAAGAAAGTGGACCTGGAGATCCATTCCATCGTCCACTGATGCATCAACCAGTAAATGAACCTGATGTCAGAATTATTTGGAATCATGAATTCGACATGAATTCAAATTTGACACTAGTAAACCAAGCATGGCACGCATTGCCAAACTAAATGAGGTTTGGGAGCAAGGGAAGGTAGTTTAATTTCATTTTCTAAGGATGCATACTACTTCTGACAATACAAGTGGTAAGTACAAGGTCATGCCAATCAAATAAGAACAATGAAAGACAAGAATGCTGAAATATTTAACAACCTTTGATTAGGAGTGCTTGATTGGCTTTGCAAAACTTGGTTCTCCCAATTCCGTGGTCTATCGATATAATTACGGTATGCCGCATAACCTCTACCATTGCATCGCCATTCCTACAAAAAAACGCAACAAAGAAGATTGAAACAACAAGACATTCCAAAATTCCAGATAATGAACAACACTATCAATTGCACTTTGCACATCAGCACCAATACACACTACAACTACACAAGCCTGAAAATTAAATATTAGAAATTCTTCAAATCGACATAAGTTGATCCAACAATGTATAGTTCATCTTTTAGCTCAATTATGCATAGAAAACTGGGCATAAATTATTGCAGAATCACTGCAAAAATGCCATGATTGATTCATATGCAAGAGAAATTATTTATAACAACTGCAAAATGGAATTACTTTAACAGTACCTCTTCGAAAGCAGACAATCCACCATGGTTATGTGGATCAAAATTTACTACTAAAAGATTCAAAAAGCTTACAATTTAATCACCAAAAACAAGGCGAAATCAATCAATCAAAATAAGTGGAAATTAGCCTTAATGAACTCAATTAAAAGAAATTCATACAATTCTGCTACGAGCACCAGATTGCGCCTTGCGATGAAGAAGAATTCGACGAATTCCGACGTAACTCGAGATCGATTCAGCTGAAATTTGGCTGAGCAAGCAGCTGAACAACTCCGATCTAACTCTTTATTCTCTTCCTCCCTCAACCTTCTTCCTCTAGAATTTCTTCGATTCATTCTCTCTCCTCTGACTATTTTCTACTTGTTGCGATTCCATTGCTAACAATCCTGTGCAAAGCTGTTCTTCATCCGAAGAAGATGACGATAATGACGAACAATGTAACTATTGAAGCTTAATTCAACTCATGTGTGATCTGATTATTCTCTAGTGGAATGAATACGAACTTTGATGTTCAAATTCCTAGCAAAAAGATAGGAATGATTACTGCAAATGTGCACTTTGTTCAGATTCGATGCAATGGAATTGATTATGCAGCTTTGATGATCAAATTCGTAGCAGAAAAGGAAGATTACTGCAAATGTGTAATTTTATGCTCGAATTCAACGCAACAAAATTAAAGAATTGTTGGCAAAAAAAATGAGGTTCTTGTAAAATTGATCATAAGAGATTGTTAATTTTGTTACGCGTTGAGATGTTCATTGTTCAAAAGTGACAGAGTCTAATCTGGAATTCGGCAATTGGGCTGTGTGCCATAAAGCCCCATGTGACAAGCAAAACTTCTACAAATTTCTAATATATTTCGAGATATGCATATTTAATATTTTAGGCAAAACCGTAAAAATATATTAGGAGTACTTTTTTTTAACATTTTTCACGCCTTTACGATCATGTGAAATAACTATTTCAACAGTTTCGGATCCAAATACTAAACATACCAACTTCTACGAGTGTTTCGACGTTTTCTCGTTTTTTCTTTAACGGACTCAAAAGTCAGTCGTATGGACTCATTTGGGACACAAATCTTCCTAGAACCCATAATATTATCATATGAATCCATGGTAAAATTTCTGCAAATTTTTCCGAAAATTGTCCGGGACCACATTTCTGTGAAGTATAATCCACGTTTTTCGGTCAAAAATTGACATCTCGGTGACTCGGCTCGAATTTGTTCGAAATTTATTTCATACCTTCATAGTGATGAGAAATGACTATTCCAACAGGTTCAGCCCATAATACTAAACATACTGCATCCTGAATCCTACGAGTGTTTCGACGTTTTCTCGTTTTTTTTCCTTTAACGGTCTCAAAAGTCCGTCGTATGGACTCATTTGGACCTCAAATTTTCCTTAGACCCCTAATATTATCATATGAATCCATGGTAAAAATTTCGGCAATTTTTTCTGAAAATTTTCCGAAGATCTCATTGCATTAATGTATAATTCATGTTTTTCGGTCAAAAAATGACATTTCGGTGACCAGGCTCAAATTTGTCCAAAATTTATGTGACACCTTCACGTTCATGTGAAAATGACTATTCTAACAGTTTCGGACCCAAATACTAAACAAACTGTCTCCTACGAGTGTTTCGACGTTTTTTTTCTTTAGCGGACTCAAAAGTCGACCGTATGGACTCATTTGGGACTCAAATCTTCCTTGAACCTATACTATTATCATATGAATCCTTGGTAAATTTTTGAAAATTTTTCCAAAAATTGTCCGGAGATCCCATTTCGGTGATGTATAATCCACGTTTTTCGGCCAAAAAATGACATCTCGGTGACTTGGCTCTAATTTGTCAAGAATTTATGTCACAACTCACGGTAATGAGAAATGACTATTCCATCAATTTCGGACTCAAATATTAAACATACTGCCTCCTACGAGTTTTTCAACGTTTTCTCGTTGTTTTCTTTAACGGACTCAAAAGTCTGTCGTATGAACTCATTTGGACCTTTAATTTTCCTTGGACCCATTATATTATGATATTATAATATGAACCCATGGTAAAATTTCGACAGCTTTTCCAAAAGTTGTCTGGAAACCTCATTTCATTGAAATATAATCCACATTTTTCGGCCAAAGATGACATCTCGGTGACACGACTCGAATTTGTCCACAATTTATGTCACACATTCACAGTCATGAGATATTATTATTCCAATAGTTTCTGACCTAAATACTAAATAACTGTCTCCTACGAGTGTTTCAACGTTTTCTCGTTTTTTTTAACGGACTCAAAAGTCTGCCTGGGGTGCCACATATTGAGAGGAGCCTAGGTTGAAGGTCTCTTAGCCGCCGAGGTTTGATGGAAAGAGGGATTCGAAGAATCGATAATTTCTTATGGAGTGTTGAGAGGTACTTCAAGGCTATGCACTTGGGTGATGACACATCCAAGATCACTTCACTACCGCCACCATGTATCTTTCGGGTGATGCTATCCTCTGGTGGAGGAAGCGAGTAGAAGATGTCAAGAAGGTGAGGGGGAGTCTCACCACTCAAGAGCCAAGAATGCGGATCATGGCAAGGACAAGGCTGTGTCCAAATGACATTCCAAGGGAGAAGGTAGCAATGGATGTAAGTCATCAAAACCTTTCACTTGTTTCCTTTGCGACAAAGAGGGGCACACTGCTAGGATGTGCCCACAACGTCATAAGTTAAATGCCATGATTACCGCAATGGAGGAGGAGTCGGAAAATGAAGCACGAATGGGGGCAATGCGCTTGGAAGAAGATGTCAAGCTTGCCAATGTCATGGAGAAGCAGCCAACGGGATAGGCGTCCATGACAACACAAGGGACGGACATCAAACAAGGAGGTAGCTTGATGGTAGTAATCGTCTGAAGGGCTCACATGTAATTCTAGCCTCATGTGACCCCTATAGCACCCTAAAACTCGTTTTTTTTTTGTTTTTAAACTCTCGTGGTTATATGTCATGCAGTGACCCAAATGGCCTTCTTACCTCGGGCTTCTACCCTCTTGCGTACTCGCATTTTACAGCCTAACAAACGCCTTCAATAAATTCTGGGGATTTTTTCCCGGACACCAAAAACCCGAAAAATCGACTAAGACTGTAAGAGCATGTACACCAATAATCCATTTCTTCCTTCATCCCTCTCTCTCTACCACTTTCTCACTCATCCCATTTCATCCTAAGACAAATTCTTTCATCTACATCACACCAATGACCAAAAAAAACCAATGACAAATTCTCAAAATGGCACGGTATTTCATCCTACGACGCCGTTTTGATGGCTGGGCAGCGAAAAAAAAGAAGAATGGATGGCGTGGCATTGTGGACCCCACAGAATGAAAGCTTCATCTTCAACGTCATAGAAGGAAGATGAGGATGATTCGTCATCATTTGATTGTTATGAAATTGTGCAAAACCTCGAGGATCTTGTTATGTACACATATCCTATTCATTGTCATCTACTCCGTTCCTCTCAGAATGATTGTTACGTTTGGAATGTTAGGTATAAGGA
>SNQN01000069.1:0-11877 GCA_008642245.1 Bassia scoparia | reverse complement strand
GTGATATTTGTGGTGCCTGTGTGATTGTGCTTTTCATGGTGTTTGGTTTTGATGTAACTTGCCGATTGGTTTTCAGGAGAAAAGAATTGATCCGTTTGAGAAGGGAGGCTAAGTTGAATGGTGGATTCTATGTTGAACCTGAGGCTAAGCTCCTTTTCATCATTCGTATTAGAGGGTGGGTGAACATGTTTCCTTTCCAATGAGCTTTTGATGTTGTGAATTTTGTGTGGAAATTGTGAATAACGGTCTTCGGTTTTGTGTTCAGTATCAATGCCATGCACCCAAGACAAAGTCGATCTTGCAGCTTCTCAGATTGAGACAGGTTTTGTAATTTTTCAGAGTTTCTTTAGTTGGATTGTGTTGCTGAATGAACTCCTGCTGTCTCTACTTGCTCAATCGATTTGATGGTTATGTTTTTTATGTGTCTTCAACTCCTTCAAGCATCACTTTGTAATTATGATGTATTCATATATATATCCCTTAGCATAGAAGGGCTGAAATAAAGAATATTACTGTTGTGCATAAAGATCCTCCTTGTTGGCTAATCGTTTCTGCTGCATCTAACTATTTTTTTTTAACAATAGCCTATGTGGTCTTATCTCATTAGTCTCTTGTTATGATTCTTGAACTGCAATGTTTAACAATAGCCTATGTAGTCTTAACAATAGCCTATATTATGTCATTGTTAATTTCATATTGCTTTGTTGCTGACATTGCCCCATCGCAGATCTTCACGTGTGTTTTCTGAAGGTGAACAAGGCAACATTGAACATGCTGCACAGAGTTGAACCCTTTGTCACCTATGGGTATCCAACCTGACTCTGTCTTTGTTAATTGACCCCAAAGAAAAAATGCCAATGATCTCATCGTAACCTTTTATTCGACAGGTATCCTAACTTGAAAAGTGTGAGGGAACTGTATCTCAAGAGGGGTTTTGGAAGGTTGACAAGCAGAGAGTTGCTTTGACTGACAACTCCATTGTCGAGAAGGTTTTTGTGTTAGCTATCTGCCTGCATTTCTGGTCAATTAACTTGCTTATTATTTTGTCATTGTTGCACCATGTTTGGTTTTCATTTTTGGGTCTCCCAAAACTTGATGTCTCAAAATTAAAGCTGATTGTTTAGAGAAATATTAGAATGTTTGCTGTAATTGTTGTAGCCTAAAGTTGTTAGATCATCAGTATTGGTCCCGAGTCCCGACATATTAGTGTTTAGATTAATGATTTGTTCTGTCAATCCCGATATTTGAAGCTTCAACTTTATTTTCAAGGAAAGCTATTAGTATGTTGCAGTTATTGTTTGAAGCTTTATGTGGTTAATAGATCTTTGCTGGAAGACTTTTCTATTCCTTTGTTATGATTTGTGTTCTTTGAGTCACTGACTTGCCCTCGTGTTTTGACTTCAGACTCTTGGCAAGTATGGCATCATCTGGTGGAGGATCTCATCCATGAGATTATCACAGTTGGCCCTCACTTTAAAGAGGCCAACAACTTCTTGTGGCCACCAGCTCTCGGCTCACTAGGTGGCTTGAAGAAGAAGAGAAACACTTTATTGAAGGTGGAGATGCTGGAACCGTGAGAACTTCGTTAACGAGCTCATCAGGAGAATGAATTAGGTGTAGTTCCCATATTATATTGATCCCTGTTGTTTAGATCGACAATGTCCTTATTAAGGATGAGATTTTGTTTGCATTTTCGTGTTTGCAAATGGATTGAAGTTTTGGAAGACATGAGGTTTTTTGTTTTGTTTTCGCTCTAATTAATGCTATATAGATTATTGTATTGCTGTTTAAATACTGTGAAAGCTGGGCTAGTTGGCTATTTTTCCCTCATCTTGAAAACAAGTACTAAGTGTCTAATTTTAGGTTCTTAACTCAACTTTATTAATTCCTTAAAGGCGATCACATCTCTCCTGTAATAGTATTCCTCAGTCTCAAAGTTTGTTGCATTTATTTTTTACATAGTCCCTGTTAAAGCTTGATATATTTCGTTATTATTATCAAACTTAAAAAAATTGATATTAAAAAGCTATGCATCGAAACGAATCAACAAGATTTCATATGGATAGTTTTTCTTATATATATTGGAGATATTTCATAGTCAAAGTTTTTCTTCCTTAACTAAATTCCAAACGTAACAATCATCTGAGAGGAACGGAGTGATGACAATGAATAGGATTGTGTACATAAAAGATCTCGAGGTTTTGCACAATTTCATAACAATCAAATGATGACGAATATCCTCATCTTCTTCTATGACGTTGAAGATGAGACTTTCATTCTGTGGGGTCACAATGCCAGCCATCCATTCTTCTTTTTTTTCGCTGCCAGCCATCAAAACGGCGTCGTAGGATGAATACCGTGCCATTTTGAGAATTTGTCATTGGTTTTTTTGGTCATTGGTGTGATGTAGATGAAAGATTTGTCTTAGGATGAATGGGATGAGTGAGAAAGTGGTAGAAGAGAGGGATTGAAGAAGAAATGGATTATTGGTGTGACATGCTCTTACAGTCTTAGTCATTTTTCGGGTTTTTGGTGTCCGGGAAAAAATCCCCAGAATTTATTGAAGGCGTTTGTTAGGCTGTAAATGCGAGTACGCAAGAGGGTAGAAGCCCGAGTAAGAAGGCATTTGGGTCACTGCATGACATATAACACGAGAGTTTAAAACAAAAAAAAACGAGTTTTAGGGTGCTATAGGGTCACATGAGGCTAGAATTACATGGAGCCTTCTGACGATTACTACCATCAAGCTACTCCTTGTTTGATGTCCGTCCCTTGTGTTGTCATGGAAGCGCTATCCCGTTGGCTGCTTCTCCATGACATGGCAAGCTTGACATTTCTTCCAAGCGCATTGCCCCATTCGTGCTTCATTTTCCGACTCCTCCTCCATTGCGGTAATCATGGCATTTAACTTATGAGTTGTGGGCACATCTAGCAGTGTGCCTCTTTGTCGCAAAGGAAACAAGTGAAAGGTTTTGATGACTTACATCCATTGCTACTCTCCCTTGGAATGTCATTTGGACACAGCCTTGTCCTTGCATGATCCGCATTCTTGGCTCTTGAGTGGTGAGACTCCCTCACCTTCTTGACATCTTCTACTCGCTTCCTCACAGGATAGCATCACCCGAAAGATACATGGTGGCGGTAGTGAAGTGAATCTGATGTGTCATCACCCAAGTGCATAGCTTGAAGTACCTCTCAACACTCCTAAGAATTATCGATTCTTGAATCCCTCTTTCCATCAAACTCGGCGGCTAAGAGACTTCAACTAGGCTCTCTCAATATGTGGCACCCAGGCGACTTTTGAGTCCGTTAAAAAAAACGAGAAAACGTTGAAACACTCGTAGGAGACAGTTATTAGATTTAGGTCAGAAACTATTGGAATAATAATATCTCATGATGTGATGTGTGACATAAATTGTGGACAAATTCGAGTCGTGTCACGAGATGTCATCTTTGGCCGAAAATGTGGATTATATTTCATGAAATGAGGTTTCCAGACAACTTTTGGAAAAGCTGTCGAAATTTTACCATGGGTTCATATTATAATATCATAATATAATGGGTCAAGGAAAATTAAAGGTCAAATGAGTTCATACGACAGACTTTTGAGTCGTTAAAGAAAACAACGAGAAAACGTTGAAAAACTCGTAGGAGGCAGTATGTTTAATATTTGAGTCGAAATTGATGGAATAGTCATTCTCATTACCGTGAGTTGTGACATAAATTCTTGACAAATTAGAGCCAGTCACCGAGATGTCATTTTTTGGCCGAAAAACGTGGATTATACATCACGAAATGGGATCTCCGGACAATTTTTGGAAAAATTTTCAAAAATTACCAAGGATTCATATGATAATAGTATAGGTTCAAGGAAGATTTTTCCCAAATGAGTCCATACGGTCGACTTTTGAGTCCGCTAAAGAAAAAAAACGTCGAAACCTCGTAGGAGACGTTTGTTTAGTATTTGGGTCCGAAACTGTTAGATAGTCATTTTCACATGAACGTGAAGGTGTCACATAAATTTTGGACAAATTTGAGCCTGGTCACCGAAATGTCATTTTTTGACCGAAAAACATGAATTATACATTAATGCAATGAGATCTTCGGAAAATTTTCAGAAAAAATTGCCGAAATTTTTACATGGATTCATATGATAATATTAGGGGTCTAAGGAAAATTGAGGTCCAAATGAGTCATACGACGGACTTTTGAGACCGTTTAAGGAAAAAAACGAGAAAACGTCGAAACACTCGTAGGATTCAGGATGCAGTATGTTTAGTATTATGGGCTGAACCTGTTGGAATAGTCATTTCTCATCCTATGAAGGTATGAAATAAATTTCGAACAAATTCGAGCCGAGTCACCGAGATGTAATTTTTGACCGAAAAACGTGGATTATTACTTCCAGAAATGTGGTCTCGGACAATTTTCGAAAATTTGCAGAAATTTTACCATGGATTCATAGATAATATTATGGGTTCTAGGAAGATTTGTGTCCAAATGAGTCCATACGACTGACTTTTGAGTCCGTTAAAGAAAAAACGAGAAACGTCGAAACACTCGTAGAAGTTGGTATGTTTAGTATTTGGATCCGAAACTGTTGAATAGTTATTTCACATGAGTAAAGGCGTGAAAAATGTTAAAAAAAGTACTCCTAATATATTTTTACGGTTTTGCCTAAAATATTAAATATGCATACTCGAATATATTAGAATTTGTAGAAGTTTTGCTTGTCACATGGGGCTTTATGGCACAGCCCAATTGCCGAATTCCAGATTAGACTCTGTCACTTTTGAAACAATGAACATCTCAACGCGTAACAAAATTAACAATCTCTTATGATCATTTTACAAGAACCTCATTTTTTGCAACAATTCTTTAATTTTGTTGCGTTGAATTCGAGCATAAAATTACACATTTGCAGTAATCTTCTTTTCTGCTACGAATTTGATCATCAAAGCTGCATAATCATTCCATTGCATCGAATCTGAACAAAGTGCAATTTGCAGAATCATTCCTATCTTTTTGCTAGGAATTTGAACATCAAGTCCGTATTCATTCACTAGAGATAATCAGATACACATGAGTGAATTCAGCTTCAATAGTTACATTGTTGTCATTATCGTCTCTTCTTCGATGAAGAACAGCTTTGCACAGGATTGTTAGCAATGGAATCGCAAAAGTAGAAATAGTCAGAGGAGAGGAATGAATCGAAGAAATTCTAGAGGAAGAAGGTTGAGGGAGGAAGAGAATAAGAGTTAGATCGGAGATTGTTCAGGCTGCTTGCTCAGCCAATTTCAGCTGATCCGATTCGGTTACGTCGATTCGTCGAATTCTTCTTCATCGCAAGGCGCAATCTGGTGCTCGTAGCAGAAATTGTATGAATTTCTTTAATTGAGTTCATTAAGGCTAATTTCACTTATTTTGATTGATTTGATTTCGCTTGTTTTTGGTGATTAAATTTGTAAGCTTTGTTGAATCTTTTAGTAGTAAATTTTGATCCACATAACCATGGTGGATTGTCTGCTTTCGAAGAGTTGACTGTTTAAAGTAATTCCATTTTGCAGTTGTTATAAATAATTTCTCTTGCATATGAATCATATGCATTTTTGCAGTTGATTCTGCAATAATTTATGCCGCAGTTTTCTATAGCATAATTGAGCTAAAAGCATGAACTATACATTGTTGGATCAACTTATGTCGATTTGAAGAATTTCTATATTTAATTTTCAGGCTTGTGTAGTTGTAGGTGGTATTGGTGCATGCATGTGCAAAGTGCAATTGATAGTGTTGTTCATTCATCTGAATTTGGAATGTCTTGTTGTTTCAATCTTTTGTTGCGTTTTTTTGTAGGAATGGCGATGCATGGTAGAGGTTATCGGCATACCGTTAATTATATCGATAGACACGGAATTGGGAGAACCAAGTTTTTGCAAAGCCAATAAGCCACTCTAATCAAAGTTGTTAAATATTTTAGCATTCGATTCTTGTCTTCATTGTTCTTATTCTGATTGCTGACCTTGTACTTACCACTTGTATGCATCCTTTAGAAAAATGAAAATTAAACTACCTTCCCTTGTCCCAAACTCAATTTAGTTTGGCAATGCGTGCCATGCTTGGTTTACTAGTGTCAACATTTGAATTCAATGTGATATTCATGATTCAAATAATTCTGACATCAGCGTTATTTACTGTTGATGCATCAGTGGACGATGGAATGATCTCCCAGGTCCACTTTCTTTTATGTTCGAGGTGACGCTTTGAATTCTAGCAGGGTATGTGAATGTTAGATCCCCATCTTATTTTCTCTATATCTTTGCTGGCTTCTGGAAAACATTTGAGAACCGTGAAAGGGGAAGGAAAAAATAAATTAAACTTTCTTTTTCTTTTCCTCTGCATTAGTAATATGAGCATTTGTGTTTGTTGTTGCTACATGTACCTTGAATATGAAGACTTGTGTGTGTTAACACAAATGTTGTTGTGTTAAAAACAAAAATGGTACTTGAGGAAATGAAAGTTTGAGTAATATAGTTTGTGGACATTCTTAAAATGTTGGAAGGGGTAATCCAAATGTCTATTATCCGTAACTTCTTTACTCTGTTATTCTTCCATAAGTTGTATTCATTTTTAAAAATCAAAACTTTAAGCGATCAAAATTCAACTATACCTTGATACTTCTAAAAGATATCCTGTGCACCAGGCCCGGGGAAGGGGACATGTTGGAGAGCTGATTATAATTTAAAGTGGCTTACAGACAAAACTGTCTGGCTTCTGCTGTTTCACAGTCCTTTTGTTTATAATTGTCATAAAACTTGTTTTTTATTTTGTTATTCCAGGATTCGAGGTAGCAGCCAAGCAAGAAATAGTTTTGGTTCAAGTACAAGTGACGATGACCATCGCCTCTGACAGGATCCACGAAGGAAAGCTGAACCGCTTATTCTTTTTGTAGGAATGCATTGTATCTTTGATCAAGTGCAAGGTTGCAGGTAATTATTATTTGGCTCTATGCAAGTCTTTTATGACAGTGAAACATTGAAAGTAATGCTACTGGTGTTTGGTCTACTTGTAGTACTGTGTTGAAGTTTGGCACGATGAGTTCTGATTTGCCGCATATGGAGCAGCCTGATGATGTTTGACAGTATGGCACTGTTTCAAAACCCTCCTACAGTCATAAGCAACTATTAGGGCATACCAAAAGATGTCACAGGTTAAGTAAATTGTACTGGCTTTCATTTTAATTCTCTCCTGGAATCCCACCCCACCCTTATCTCCGGATCTTAACATGATATCTTCAAGCTTTCTTCGTATGTATGTCCATTTCTATTCAATATTTAAGATGAAGGAATTTAGTCCACTCTTATAGTGTGATTATCTGGACTGAGGAATTTGGTGAGGAAGCTCCTCATGATATTTCGATTTTGTAATAGCTGATTGTGGCCATGATTAAAAAAGTCTTAGAGCTTTTCTTTATAAAAAACACTTTAAAAAAATTATAATAAAAAAATTAAAATGGAAACTTTATTGTTTGTGAGTAGCAGTGTCTGCCAATTGAATGTGAAGTGAAGGGGTGCAAGATTGTTGATAGTTTTGCAATTTGCTTCCTTCCGGTTGTGTGTTAATGGTTGTTTTGTTATTGAGTTTACTGCAATGTTATTATAACTGCGCGGAACATGTTATGAACAAGAATTGGTGCATGAAATTGACTTGAGTCATTTTGTCCCTATTTAATATGGATTTCCCCAATATCGTTTTGGAATGCTAGTTAGGTTCTTCTGTTTTTGATATCCCATGTAGACTGAATAAGTTGGTGCAACTTCATTCATCACCATATATAGTTATGCAACTGAGATAAAAATTCTCTTTTTTGACTAGTTTTGGACTTCACAGCCAACAAACCAGTAATTGCTTAGCAATCATTGATAAATCGGTGAAGAGTCCTGGAATATTCTAAAGGTGTCTGCATCGATTATATGGAATCTCATTGCGAAATGGTGTATACGTTTCATCCTGTAAGTGTTCTTTTAATAAACATCCAATAAATGTTTTACATTTTTATAGGAACAATTTTTTTGTATTTTATCTAAGGAACAATATTCCTGATCCACTCCATCACTGGGAAATGACATTGTGGCTCTTTCAATCTGCCTTTTGGCCTGCCATTTGTGTGGCCCTTCAATTGAATCATTGTTGATTCAATGTCTTCTTACTATGTGGATTCATTGATTCAGGTGAACAATAACTTCCTGTCGGTGGGAAATGCAAACACAGGAAATCAATGTGTAGTAAACTTAAAATATATACTATTAGTGTTTTTTTTTATCAATACTTGGAGATCCGTACGTCTGTAATACTTCTAATGAAATTTGAGTCTTATATTGTGGTTGTTGGGATGATACTGTAGGGTCTACAACTTCAGTACAGGTCGTTTGATCAAGCAAGTTTTTTGATGTTATAAGTTACTGCAATGGACCCATGATCACACTGGCCAGCTACTTTTTTGTGGCGATGCTCAGGTAGTCTTGCTTGCACAGAAGTTCTGTTGATCTCCCTAGAGTGATGTTTTTTTTCTATGAATATAGTTCAGCTGGATGATGTTGGCAGGGAATGTATATATATGTAGTATGAACTCTCGTACTGGAGCTATAATCTTCGGGTGTTCATCGAATCGGAATGGAAGTAAGCGCAAGTCCCAGTTACATGTGTGCGTAAATCGGACCTTCTCTTTGCTGGCACGCGGGTCCAAAACCTGGTTTTCATACTCCTTCGAGTATGCCTCGGCTTTCTTAAAGATAACCTTCCTGTTTACAGCTCTTTTCTTCTTCTCAGCGTCAAGTTCCTGCTTCTTAGCCAAAGCCCATTCTTCCTCCCTCTTCTGTTTTTTCAAGACTGACTCTGGAACAGCGATTTTGGTTGCCTCCTCACCCATTTCTGCTAAACAAATGCACAAGAAACAATTAAGAACTTGAATCATTTACCCCCAAAAATAAGCATCCAACAACATAATAATCAACTAGCTCAAGTATGTATAGTTGAATACAATGCCACATTACACAACACACAAAGATATAACAGAAAACAGCAGATACAATCATCTACAAAGAACAATACGTTGCAAATTCAGTGAAATAAGGTAAAGTTTGAATCGCATTTACAATCTAAAGTAACGCAATGATTCAAATGAAACTTATTACATTACATTACATGACATAATTGACATTGAAATTATCCAAGCAAAAACCTAGCAAACATCGAATAAGTGCAACAAAAACAGTCCACATTTGAAATACAGATTTCACGAAACAACTTAGAAAACCCTAACATGAAYCAAAAATCCATTTCTATCGCATCACATTTCACATAAATAATAAACAAAAAGATCCAGAAAACTCTAAAAATCCTACGAAAACGCAAAATGACGAACAATCAAGCATCAAATTSAAATCTTTAAGCTAATAGTTACCAGGATGAGATCGAAGATGAACAGAAAACTGATAAATCGAAACAAATGAACAATTTCTTATGAATCAATCAACAAAATGAAATTGTGCAGAAAAAATGGGAAAAGTCATACCGATTAGAGTTGCGGCTTCAGCAGAAATAGGTATTTGAGTATGGCGGCGAATTAGGGTTTAAGCTCTGTGAAGCGAGAGGAGAGAGTAAAGTGTACGATGAAATGTTTTATAGCTAGGATATGTTTAGTGAAATAAGGGCAATTTGGGGAAACATAAATCAAGACTATTTATATTGGATGTTTGAGAAGGTAAGAAAAAAAGTGAGGAAATAGTCATTTCACAAGTTAAAATTTTTCCTAAAATGGATGAAGTACAACTGTTGCAAGAATTGTGTTACGACGAAATACAAAAGGTGCAGCTATGCGAAGACGGAGAGAGTAATTTAGAAGTGAAATCTGATATGAGTAATAACTTTAAAATTGTGTTTCGACAAATATAAAAAAATAAATGAGTTATTGGATCAAAGAAATTAGAATCTATACAGAGTACAAAATCAAGTGTGTTGATTGAAGAGAGAACGGACATTTATGAATTACCCGTCATGGGAAAATTTCACATGCCCTACAAACGATTCTATGGACCTATGTAAATAATATGCTGCCCTAAATTGAATAGAGAGCAGTATGATCTTATTATGTCGTGAACGTTCGTTAAAGCATTGGTATTTTCCGTCTTTGATCTAAGAAAGTGAGGTTACTACTCATCCCTAATTACTACTCGCTAGTCGCTCTATATATTTCTTATCTTTATACTTTTATTTCGATAAACTCTCGATAAACTCCTTAATACAGACAATTGTGTTAAATGATGCCAACAAAGGATGCTCATAGGGCTTCTTGTGTGAAAGTGTACACCTATGAATTTTATTTTCATAAACAGTTTTTTCTATTACTGACTGTATTAGATCAAAATGTTTTAACATTATATTGGATATTATTATAATTTCAAGTAGAACTAATTAGCAGGAATTCTTTAACCATCGTCACACCTCCCCTTCCCTTTATTATAACTAGGCATTTGTGTGCACCGATGTGTGCAAATATTGTTAGAATATGATTTGGGCATTTCAGAATGAGAGAAATGTGTTCTATAAATTTTAGTTTGAAAAAATAATAGTTGATTGAAAATCATGATAATTTTAAGAAGAAATTTCGATATTAAAGTTTATATTATAGTTGGGCAACTAACAACCAAGAATAATATTAAATAATCGTTGTGATGACAGACATTATTTTTTTTTTAAATGATAATTAATCATTATGAAAAATTATTTTCAAGTCTAATTGGATTTGACAATTATGGTAATTTTCTTCAAAATTTAACTTGTTAAATTTGTTTGTTGCATTAATTACTTTGACTTATCAGGAATATTAATTATTTATTTTATTTTTTTTTGTTCAATTATTAGTATAGGGTAAAAAGAAAAATCATTGAGGGGACACCATTGCTTATATAATAGAGATAGTCTAACAGATCGATGTCATTGAAGAATAGAAGAAATTATCAATAATCTCTTTATAAACCACTTATATTTTTAAAATTAAAAAATAAGCTTTTAAAATATTTTTTAAAAATCAGATTTTCTTTGTAACCACAACCACCAACTAAGAGCTCATTCAGCATTGATGTGATTTTCTATTTTTTTTATTTTTTTTTGTTTTTAAAAGTCATGAGAAATATAGCATATATTTAGTAAAAGATTAAAAAAAATACTTAGACTCATTGGAAACATGAGAATTTTGAAAACTGACAATAAAAATATGGGATTTTTCATAGGACACCCCTAAGGTTTTACATAATTCATGTGGTACCCCAAATCGGCAAAATAATTCATATCGTGACCAAAAGTTAACCAATGTTATTTTTCCGTTAAGCCTAATTCATGTAGTACCACAAATCAAAAGGATAATTCATGTGGTACCCTAAAATTGAATTTTTTAACCGATTCCAGGCACGTAAATCGAGGCGACGAAATTCGAAAAAATGATCAAATCAATCTCGATCGACGATATGGGGTTGCCTCAATTTGCGCGTCTCGAAATGATTTCAATAATACCCTACTTAACGTGTGTTGGGGTCATTATTGTCTTTTATGATCGAATTCTAGGTCGGAATTCAAAAAATGATTAGATCAATCTCAACCGACGGTGCAGAGTCGCCTCGATTTGCATGCCTCGAAACAATTAAACTTTTCGATTTTGGGGTACCACAGGAATTCGTTTTCTAATTTGGGGTACCATATGAATTAGGCTTAACGGAAAAATAACGTCTATTAACTTTTGGTCACAATATGAATCCTTTTACAAATTTAAGGTACCACCCGAATTTTGAAAATTTTCAGGGTACTACATGAATTATGTGAAAC
>SNQN01000068.1:217303-235200 GCA_008642245.1 Bassia scoparia | reverse complement strand
ATATATAATAATAAAATAATAATAAAAATATAATATAATAATATAAAGTGAAAATAAATATTCAATAATAATAATAATATAATAATAAATAATAATGATTAATCATAAAGAATAAAATAAAATAAAATAAAAATAGGTTTGTTACTCAACAAGTTGTATGAATGAGTTTTAAGTAAAGATAAATAATCATTCACAGTCACAAAAGGACATGAAATATCATGATAAGGATTTATAATATTCTATATGTTAGAGAGCATGCTGCTCACTGTCAAACTCCAAAGCTTGAACTACACTCATTTTCCACCAACAATAAGTTTACTTTTGAACAATTATCTTGAACACAATATGGATTATAATGATTTTTTGTTTTAAGTGGCGCTTGATTCGTGTTGAGAAAAACATAGATTACTGAATGGCAAAGAAAGAATATTATGGAAAGAATGTACAAACTACGTCAAATTTCAATACTGTCAGCTGAATCCAAGGGACATAGCTTCATGAAACAAGCTTCCATATGTTGATTACTTGAGGTTCGCGCATTCTATTGGAGTTGAGGAGGCAGGCGAAATAATAAGGCCGATAATCACCAGGATTCAGTCGTTCGTTTTCAGGCGTCAATAGTATCCTTTCCCTAAACAGTTTGAGACATCGTTGTATGCTGAAAGAAAGCACGCGGCAAATGATGCATTAAACAATCCATAGCATCATTCATATAATGCTCAACATTCCAATATTCTTAGCTACCATGGAGGGGTTGTACAACAATCTAAGAGTGGAATCATTTACTCTCGGGCATTTATAGGTATATGGGGAAAGTAAGGAGCACTATAGAATCCGCTAAAAAGATTGTGTTATTATATCGGCAATAAGAGGTGGGTGCTTGAACTCCCCTTCCAGAGATGAACGGAACTTTCGTACGTAAAATGGTAATAATTCAGTAAACTTATGTAAACATGATCAGGCTAAATTGAACCAGGTGCAGGGACCCTTTCCCGGCTTTCCCTAAAATTTGAACACAGGTGCAGGGACCCTTTCCTGGCTTTCCTAAATGAAACACAGATGCAGGGAACTCCATTCGTGAATTTAAGACGGGCTCTTCATGTCATCTACAGTGAAGCGATTTAAAAACATGATTAAGACAAAATTTTAACCACAATTGCATATGTTTATCCTCAGGTTTCAAATAAGTATTATATGTTCCCAATTTGATTTCATGATTGTCATATATGAATTCGCCTCATACTTCGTATACGATTCACATGTTATGAATAAAATATTACGCTGAGTAACCAAAGATGCTAACTTTTAATTAAAGCAGAAACTGAGAAAATAAGTACAAAACCTATGAAGCAAACTGTGGAGAATCCTTAGCATGTCTATACGTATGAAAGGGAAGTTAGCTGGTAAGATGAATGAAAACGAAGAAGAACAACCAGACGACCATCACAAGTAAGGACATATTGACAAAGGTTTGATATGGGATAGATCATCACAAAGGAGACCATTGATGCAGCATTCCCTACAAAGCTTGCCCACACAAGAAACATTTTCCCTACAATGCTAGCACGGCTTCGCCCTCGCTTTTCTGCAAATTAAGAACAGTCATGTGATCAAATAATACACATCCAATACTCAAATAATTATATTACGCAGCGCCTTATAGTCCTCGTCTACGAGAAGAAGCGGATACCTCTGGATCCGGGTGGCGAAAATTGGGATGACTTAGAGTGTAGAGAGACGCCGGCGAGGGAGAGAGCGAATAATCCCCCCGCGCAATAGCTCCAGCTTTAAAAGAGTCAATAAATGTTACGCGGGAGATCCCATGTTTTACGCTTACGTTTTTCTTCAGTGAGGAAGTTTAAATCAAACACTGTAGGCTTAAGCTTTTGTGGTATTCAAGAACGGCACAATCGGATAAACAAAACAGATGAATCTTGATTTTGATTGCATTCATTAATATAACAACAACGAATTCAGCCTTCAATTGACCACATTAGAGCATGAACATTGTATCCCCTTCAACAAATTATGCGCGACGTCCGACTATCCAAGTACATTCGATAATTGAGAGTAATACACTCTTAATTCTAATAATTTACGATCGTATTACTAATATGAAATGAATTAAAACAATTATTACATAACATGAACTGAATTACTTGGCAGAAGTGAGGCTTTTCCGATTGAATCAATAGGAAGAAGCTGTAGCTCTCGCAGGACAAGAAAACGACAGAGATAGGTTAAACAATTTTTGAACGGATGAGTTTTTCCGCAAATTTCTAATAGTGGGACATGGTTGTCATCAAGGTTTCTGGCAAATGTTCATTTACGAAATAGTAAAATTTTCATTTTCAAATGTAAGAGTTTATTGTGAAAAAAAGGAAGCATTGTATTGGAAATGAACATTCTCGCGGGACTGAGATCATCAATAACCTGGGATGTGATTTTTGATTCTTTGTACATGGGACAAAGCCCATAGATTCAATCATGTTTCAACTAAATCTTATTGGCACAAAGAGACGCGTCTGGCCTCAATGTAAAAAATATTTTTAAAAAATACGAATAAATACTTCGTTGAACATTGCTTCTTTTTTTTTTTAACTTACAATCATTTAGTTTGTTTTTTCGTTTTTTATGTTTCATTTATTCTTACATTCTTTTTTCACTATTATTTTTTTTTACTCATTAATGTAACTTTTACTCTAAAATATAATTACCCTTATTATTTACACATCATTCTGATTTCCACCAAATTTATCCCATCCCTCATTTTTAAATAAAAAAGATTCACTTTAAATTGTTATTGCAGTGCATCTCAAACAATTAAAAGATAATCACAACTCCAAGTAATACTAAGCATATTTATATCCAATACTAATCTAAATTGACGTGCAATTTATACAAACGTAAAAAAACAAAATGAAACGGAGGGAGTAGAAATTGCTCATTAGTGTTAGTTACACTATTACGCATTGATCACCGTATCTTTCAATCATCTAAATTCATGCTACTTTATCTTTGATGTGTGTTACGAGTAACCAGTGTGTTTATTGTCTATTCTGTTTCAGTGCTTCCTATGAAGATAAATCACCAAGTCTTTGCTATTTATGAGGGATCGAGATTTATTCAGCAATGATTCTAATGTAGCAACGATATATTGTATTGAGTCCCAAATAACGGACTTCTATAGGACTTGATTGTTACTACATGTCAATTAAGGCTTTAGGATTGGTCAACTTTAGTCCGGCCGCTGCACTCCATCCGCCGTAAAAAGGTGAGGGGTTTTGGGGCAACAACATCGATTTTAGTCAGAAGCTGGCTCGGTGCGGCTCCGTGCCGCATAAGCCTGCAATGGCCCGCACTTTGGGCGGATTTAAAGTTACTGTTTATAATATCAGAGATCGATCGACCCGTCCATTGGTGAGTCGAGCCTTCTAAGTTATATGACATATAGCGGTTAATGGGAATATTCTTAGATACTGTGGATAATATAGCATTTTGTAAATTATCACTTTTGAACTTGAACTAATATTTAACACAAATTTGGCTTTGCATTTAGATGTACAATCTCTATTCTTATCCACAATATGTCTTCATTTTTTTAAAAAACAGAATTGACTCTTTGATGTGCTATAAGGGTCATTGAAGGATTCTAATTTGCCTGTCTAATTTATGAAATAAGTTGGTACTTCAAACGAACATTGAGCCGTTGAAATGCATACTTAAAGAATAACATACTAGAAGTTCTATATATTAACTCAATCTTTGTCTATAATTCACATTTCATAAGTCATGACATTTTGATATTTGCTTAAATTTAAAGGGATAGAAATGAAATCAAATTTGGATCTGGAGTGACAATGAATCGCTACTTATACAAAAGTTTACTACACATTTCTTTGTAATATTGCCAATGCAATTTCTACTTTCATCATCCATCAGATATAAAATGTGTCTTGGTGAGCGATTTTTTAGAATTTTAAGTGTTCCGGTGCTATCCATTTTAGGATTATCATCGTGATTCATATATATGGAACGATTTAATAAAAGTTTATGTTTTTCGTTTTAACTGATGAGATTTTTGTGTTTTGACTTTAATATCGCCATGAAATCAGGAGTGGATCGTTTGATTTTACAGTGATTAATCAGTGAAATGATGAGCAAGATAAGTGAGCATTAAGAAGGGGGGATACAGTGATAACGTACTGATAAACTTGATGTTGGTTATGTATCATAAAATCAAGTAGCTAATGGAACAAGTGAGAATGGCCTTGTATTAGGTGTTAAATTTGGAAGCAACTGTGGTTCTAACTTTGGAGATTAGCCGACCCACAGATGCAATTGAGATAGAGAAGTCTTTTCATTCAATAAATTGTTGATGCTCTCTCAAGTATAATTACGGCGTGTTGAATGCACAACTCAAAATCGTTTGTGTCTTTGGCCAAATATTTTTTTCACTTTGTAAGTTACTTGAAAATTGCATCATACATATTATATATATTAAGTGTTTTTTGTAAGAAAATGGACTATAAATTTTACGTGACAGAGAGACCTAACAACAAAAAAAAAATGTTGGGAGGGACCTTAGAAGACTATTTTCCGACGTTTGACTCCAGTCCTTTTCAGGCTGACCTCCTAAATACTAATTGCCTCCTTTATATCATTTTTCAGCTCACATTTAACGAGTTCTTCAATGATGTTCAAGCAAACATCAATGTTCTCTCTCTTACATCTCTTCTAACTCATCTCCTCCTTTACTTCCCGGCCTGGGTCTGGATGCTCATCCTCAAATGGTTTGCACGCTCTTTCCTCCTTAAGCTAGCGCACCGCCGGACCTTCACCATATGATCCTAACCTTCACACAACTCTCCTACCGCTGTTGTCGTCCCTCATATATCTCCTCACGTCACCTTTCTCTCCCGCCCAGACATCCTCACTCACTCTTCCCCCATCCTCCTCACCGCCATCCGTAGCTTTAATCTATCGTTTCAACTCGACAAGAAACAACAACAAACCTCATCGAAACAACAAAACACAACAAATACACAAATAAAACCCAATTGTGGGCAAACAAAAATAGCATAAAGTAATAATAAGTTTGTGTTTGATTTTTTCAAGTTAGTGTTTTCAGCACTTGCAGTTTGTTTGATTGAAATTCTTAGCAAGTGGGGCATTGTGTGTTCAATGATGGGTTTGGTTGATTTTGGTGTTATTTGTAGAGTATTATATACAGTTTTCTGTGTAATTATGGAATTGACTGTTTGAGAGTGAAGAGTTAATTTGAGAATCTGAAGAGAGGAGAAAGAGAATAAGGAAAAATTTTTTTAAGAAGAATCAGATTGTCAAAGTGAATTGAGGGAAAAGAGAGGTAATTAGAAGTTAGGAGTGCAATTTGAATAGATATAGGTGTCAATTGGAAAATACCATGGTCAACACAGAAAAGGACATTAAGGGTTCTCCAACAAAATTTATTTTTTGTTAAGTCTCTCTCAACAAAAATTATAAAAGTCTTTTCTTACAAAAAAACATTATAAAAGCTCTTTTCTCGAAAGTTTCCCTTATTTATTACAATATACCTTACTCTTGTTACATATTTTGTTTCTTTGGATGAACTGGTCCTGAATTAATTAACTGAAATGAACATTTTGAGAAAGGAAATTAGATAAAATAATGCAACGATTTGAAGTGGATCGAAATTATATACGAGAAAAATTCGAAAGTCATAACACTCAATAATCACTTCATATTGAAGTATAATAATAATATACTCGTGCAATATTTACTAATTACTTTTCTCTTGTACACTAAATTAATTTTACTTTTAACATAATCTTATTTATTTTGAACCATTGAGTATCTAAGTAGTAAACATTAAGATAGTACGAAATAAGCTATAATTTTAGAAAACAACAAAAACAGTTAAATTAAATGAGGTGGCTTGACAGTCCCATTTTAAAGAAAATAAGAGGGACATACTGAGCTATCAGTACATCAACTAATGTGATGCGGTAAACATATAGGATTAAGTAGACAAACACAATTATTTGTACAATCAATCACAAATCATCAGAATTCTGCGTATCTCACACGAATATATATACGGAAGTATTCTGACTTATAACTTGTCTTCTTCTTTCTTTCTCCTGCCTTCATTTAAAGACGTGCTCCTTACCCTCTAATGAACGTTGACATAAGTAATCACGCTCCTCATTAATAGTCTTTCCGCAACAATACTATTTTTTAAGTATTATAAGATAAAATCGGGAAAAATTAACTAGGCGTTTTAATGGCCTTTCAATAATCTAATGACAAATCTCAAATGTCTAAATATTAAATTGTATGATTTTTTTTTTGTCAGAAAAAACCGTTTTGAAAATATAGTTTTTTCGAGAAAAGACTTTTTTAAAAATTTTAATGTTAGAAGAGACCCAAATATTTGTAAGTAGAGAACTTTGTTGTGCATTTTCTATGTTGACCCCTCCAATTATATATACTAGCATCTATTATCTATTGCACTCGTACATTTCCCTCCTAATTGCCTTATTATGATTCTTCTCTTTATTTTCCCATCCTTCGAAGTTATCAAAAAAACTTGGACATGAAGCAGAAAAGGCTAAAACTCAATCCATAAGTTGACTTTATCAATTATCAAGATCATTAAAGTTTCCTCCGCAAAAATCAAACAAAGGAACTTTATTTTGACAAACGAAAACTAAGAACAGCCTGTGGTAAGGTCTAACATCTTAATTTATTATCATCTAAAAGTTACATTACACAAATAGGTATGGAAAACTATTAACAATCAGCAATCATGAAAAACAAAAGCTATTGAAAAGTGGGGTAAATCTGAACTTTGATAAGTGTCTTTCTTGAACCGCTGCGATATGCTTGGGGAAATTTGAAAGCGAATCATAAAGACATACAAGCTGATTCAATTGAAAATTAAAGAGGTAAAGTTCACTTCAGGACTTAATGACAGGCTTTGAATTGTTGGTTTGTTGTAAATTAAAAGGATGAGATTTTAGAAAAGGGAAATGAAGGGAAAGGATATAATAAGGTTTTGGGAAGTTGGGTGTTGTGCAAATAGATTTGGAGGGACAAGAAAAAGAGTTGGAAAAGAAACAAGGAGTGCAACGTAATTAATCAGGGCGAGTAAAAGATAGAAATATTCCAGTACATCGGAATAAATGCCATGAGGTCTTTACGTCAAAGTTTTTTTCGAGTCCTTCATTGCATAAATCATTCAAAGATCATTCTTCGCAAAAGAAAATAAATAAATATTTTTATAATGTCTATTTTTGCAAAATTCATGTAATTCTAAATTGTATAAAATAAAATTATTTTAACTACTGCTCGAGGTTTTTCTAGCGTAATAATTTCTTGAATAAGGAGAACTAAATGGTTAAATTTCTTCCGACTCACAAATCATGAAATCGGTTCTCATACACGTCCTTACAGTATAGCTCCAGTTCTCAGTAACCTTAATTTACTCCGTAGATAAGTTTTCAGTAAAAAAAATCAGTTCGGTAAGTTAAAAATAATTTTTTTCAGTAGTAATGAATTTAAATTAGTAAAATAATTTAAGTTTAGTAGAATAGTCAGTTTATTAAAAAACACTTAAATTTATTAAAATCAAGTAAAATAAATTTCGTTATTAAAAATAACTTAATTCACAAATTCAGTTGACGACAAAAAAACTTAGAAGGGCCAACAAAATAAATATGACCTGACAAGGCTGACATTGTAAAATTATGCATGTACAGTGCATAGTGATATATTAAATTATTTTAATTAATAGTCCGAAAGAAAGCATCTACCCCATTTAATTGACTCCTTCCGTTCTCCCCTCTTCCATTACGTGCTCAATTGTCTTCTTTCCTCTTTTGAACCATCCCAAACTCATCTAATCCATATTTAAAAAAGAAAAAATTTTAAAAAAATATATTTTCTGAAATGCATGCAAAAACCGACTCCTGACATAACAACTTGCCGGAGTCTCCCAACGCGGTCCCGCCGCGTGGGGCGGGTCAGCATGGCCCGGAATACTACGTTCATAGCCCGTCGAGGACTCCACACTCCCACGAACGCGAAAGACAACAAACTCTTCCATACACCCCGGTATCAGGCCCATGGGGTCACCTCACTCCCACTCGAACTCGTCGTGGGCCACATTCAGGAGTCGTCCCCACCCCTTTCCGGTCGAAGCCCAAGGGAAAGGCCGCGGGCCGGGGAGCGGGTGGCGGAGAAAGCACCACCACCAGACATCACCACGCGTTTGCGCCATCGAGGAGGAAGGTCATCTAGGGCGGGGAGGATGAGAGGTGAGAGAAGCATAGAGGAGTGTGTTGGATTTTTGGCTTCGTCGTTCCTTTTTTGCGTGTTTACTTTCTTCTCCTTGGTTGTTGTGGGTGCTAGTCCTAACCAAAAAGCTGTCATCACTATCAGGTAGTTATCTTTTATTTTTTTCGCAGTCGGGTAAAATAAGTTAATTCAATATAGATCGACAAGATGTGGGATGCCATGTTGATATTAGTATGTGTGTGGAATCCAGAAGCATAAGAATTGATCAGTTGAGGGAAGGGGGCAGATAACCACAGGAGTACCAACAGGGTGGCAACACGTGAAGGCAAGTGAGATGTTGTACAAAAACACTGGTACTTTTTCGGAGTACATGTAACTCTACGCTCTTGATTTCTTCTACGAGAACCAATCTTAGCTTCTGAAGGTAAGTACGTTCTCCACCTCACTCTACTACATACACTGTCAGGTGTTCTGTCTGTCTTATTACTTCGCCAAATTAAACGACAAATCGATTTCGCACTCTCTGGAAGTATTTCCTAGCCTTTCCTCTCATGAAACAATGACGATTTTTTTAAGTAAAAAAGATATGTTGGTTGTACTCAGTCTTTTGCTGATTCTGGTTCCTCATTTCTCGCCCACAATCTAAGTTAGAAAAAAACAGAAGTTTGGTTGATTATTTCACGGACATTGCAAGGTGTTGGTGTGTTTTGGCTTGATGAAAAACGTTACCAAAAAGCCATGTAAACTCAGTAAAAAAAAATTGTTTGGTTGATTAAGTGTTATACAACGATGTATTACCATGAGTTAATGTTAGGTATTTGGGTGTTAAACTGTTATATTGATTAGTCATATGATATTAACCTTAAAAGGGATATATTTATTTAGGTGAAATTCTCTTGGTAGGCACCAGTTTCGCAAAATTTCTTTAGTACCGGAGTTTTTTTTAATCCCGTTTCATAGTACGAGTTGTTCTAGGGGTTTCAGCTAAAGTAAATAAGGATTCGTTAAAACTTCCACCCCCCGTACACTACTCTCCACACCAAACCACTCATGCCCATTCGGCCCGGTAGTGTGAGTATATATTGCAGGGAGGTAGGAAGGGAGTCCGTCGAGGGTATGTGACGGGCCAGAGAGATAGCTGAGATCCGCAGTGCAGTTTGCAGTTAGTCGGGCGGTTCCGGTGGCAGTGCGGGGTAGTAGGAGCGGGCGATATAGCGACTGTAAGTTGCAGGGATAGACGATCGGCGCGGGAGGTGCGGCGGCCAGTGCTAATGACACACAGCAGGCGTAGGCAAAGAAGAACCGTTTCGAATATCTGCTTAATTTTAAGTACGAAAGCGATGTGCAACGGGAACTGATCAGCTACAAAGAAAGAACGTACGGTACCTATGAGAAGGGAGTAAACAAAAACTAATGAAGTGTCTTACCAACAGGCAGTCTTTGCGAAAGATTGCGTAGGCTTACAAAAAGTAATTTCCCTAATCATTTATATCAGTTTCGTTAAATTGTTTGAAAAGGGATAATATCGGGAGTGGATGCCGATAGCCACATAGGATTAGACTAAATAAGGACGAGAGTGGTCGGAGAAACTCCGTAGCATGCTAATGTTTACAACATTCTTAATGCGTCCGAGTTTATGTGTATTGATCATATCTGTCTTACGCTGAGGCATGGGCACATATTATGTAATCTGCACAACTAAAGTAGTATAAAGTAAACTTGTATTACATCGTAGCATGTAAGATCTGAGTTCCGAGATCAAGTAGCAGCCGGAGAGTAGGGGAGAGGAGATCGGGGAATAGGAAATGACGCGGAGATTCGGCGGGCGGGGGTGCCGTGTAGAAGAGAGGAATGATGTATTAGAGTGGAGTGCGTAGACCGCTCAATATAATCGTACGTAGGGCGGGTTGTGGACGACGGGAAGTGTTAGAGAGAGGTCCCGTAGAGTACACGGACCAATGGGGGAGATAGAGTGGTCGAGAGAGAGGCGGGACACGCAGTAAGAGAGGGTGGCGAGACGGGAGGGATATTGAGATACAACAAGGGCGGGAACAGATGGCGGAGAACAGGCGAGGTAAGGGGAGCTGAATGAGGCAGAGTAAAGTAGGGTGTAGGTCCTGGAGTCCGAGGAGAGGAAATATGACCCTTAGTAGCTCAAGTAGGGAGAAAAGTGTCCAATCGGCATTATAGTTTATCGGTTGGAGTTTACGAAAAACTCAGAAATTATTATATGCATCAGATGCACAATAAATTAAATTGCATCAGCCAATAATTTTTCTCATCGATTCCATCTTGAATCGATTCTCGATACCCACCCGTGCTCTCGTTAACACAAAATAACCAGTTTTAATGTTTATTAAGTTAGATGCTGAAAGATAAAAGTCTAATCGACGAATTGAAATTAAAAGGAATAAAATAGATTAAGTGTGAATAGTTTTTGGCCAAACGGTAATAAGCAATTGGAATTCAAAAGTTTTTGTTTTTAATATATTCTGACAAACAGCTGAAAACTATGTTGCATTTTGTTTTGTTAGTAAATCCAAGGTAATATGTCAAATTGCCAAGCTACATATATTAGGAAGGGAACTACGCGTGTTTCTTATATCATGTTTGCATGGAATGACATCATCATAATATACGATTATATACGTAAGGTTATATTAGTTTGCTAGCTTTATCACACACATATATATATTAGACTATAATAACATTCATAAATAAGAACGCTTCCGCAATATAGTTTTCCATCAACATGTGCCACAATCTGGTCGATATTAATCTTCAACATTGTATAGTCAACTGAAAACTGTCTATTCGTTATGTGAACGATATCTAGCTACTAAGATGGCGCCAAACTTGCCCTCAACATCCCGACGTGATAACACCGTTTCCTACCATGTTTATGGAAGTATCTGAGAATTGGTTAAAGATTTGGGAGAACCTTGTAACATAGAGAAGAGAAGACTTTCAGTTTTGAATTCGTAGGACCTGAGTTGTAGAGAAACTCATGTTCGGCTATTAGGTTTGTATTATTAAGAATGAGAGATGACTCAAGTGGTTAAAGCTTGGGATCGATTTTCAGTCGTAACAAAGTTGGTAATAAAATGAGTTTAGTCAAATTAAAATTAATCATTCACCACAAAAGGACATGAAAATTCATGGATGATGGATTTATAATAATTCTATCATGTTAGAGGGCATGGCTCTCACTGTCCAAACTCCAAAGCTTGAACTACCACTCATTTTCCAGCCAACAATAAGTGTTACTTTGAACCAATTATCTTGAACATGCAATATGGATTTATATGATGTTTTTGTTTTAAGTGGCGCTTGATTCGTGTTGAGAAAAACATATATTACTGAATGCAAAGAAAGAATTATTATGGAAGAATGTTACAAACTACGTCAAATTCAATTACTCTACTAATCTCAAGGATGACATACTTCATGAAAGCAAGCTCCCATATGTTGATGACTGAGGTTCCGCGCATTCTATTGGAGTTGAGGAGGCAGCGAATAATTAAGGCCGATAATCACCAGGATCAGTCGTGTTTCAGCGTCAATAGTATCCTTTCCCTAAACAGTTGAGACATCGTTGTATGCTGAAAGAAAGCACGGCACAATATCACTAAACAATCCATGCATCATTCATATACATGCTCAAACAACTTCCAATATTCTTAGCTACATGGAGGGGTTGGTACACACAAGTCTAGAGTGGATCATTTACTCTCGAGGGCATTTATAGGTAGTATGGGGAAAKTAGGAGCATCTATTAGCATCCGCTAAAAACATGTGTTATTATACGGCAATAAGAGGTCAGGGTGCTTGAATCCCCCTTGCCAGAGATGAACGCATACTTTCGTACGAATAAAATGGTACATTCAGTAAACTTCATAAACATTATCAGGCTAAATTGAACACAGGTGCAGGGACCCTTTCCGGCTTTCCCTAAAATTGAACACAGGTGCAGGGACCCTTTCCAGCTTTCCCTAAAATTGAACACAGGTGCAGGGACCCTTTCCGGCTTTCCCTAAAATTGAACACAGGTGCAGGGACCCTTTCCGGCTTTCCCTAAAATTGAACACAGATGCAGGGAACCCTTCGTGAATTTAAAGACGTGTGTTCTTCATGTCAATTACATGTGAAGCAGATTTAAAACTATGATTTAAGACAAAATTTTAACCACACATTGCATAGTTATCTCTCAGGTTTCAAATAATTATCYATATGTTCCCACCTTTGATTTCAGATTGTCCATATAGTAATGCCTCATACTTCGTATACGATTCACATGTATATGAATAAACAATATTGCTGAACCAAAGAAGCTTAWCTTTTAGATTAAGAAATACACTGGAAAAATAAGCTAGCAAAATCATATGAGAGYAAACTAGTGAGAATCTTAGCATGTCTTATAGTATGAAAGGAAGTTAGCTGGTAAGATGAATGACAAAACGAAGAAGACTAACCAACGACCATCACAAGTAGGACATTGACAAGGGTTGATATGGATAGGATCATACAAAGGAGACCATTGTATTGCAGCATTCCCTCTACAAAGCTTGCACACACAGAAACCTTTTCCTCTACATGCTAAGCACGGCTTCGCCTCGCTTTTCTGCAACATTAAGACAGTCCTGTGTCAAATAATACACATCCAAACTCAAATAATTCATATTACGCAGCGCCTTATAGTCCCTCCGTCTACGAGAAGAAGAGGAAATTACCCTCTGGGACCGGGTGGCGAATTGGATGACTTTAATGGTAGAAGACGCGGCGAGGGAGAGAGCGAATAATCCCCCGCCCGCAATAGCTCCAGCTTTAACAAGAGTCAATAATGTTACGGGAGMTCCCATGTTTAGCTTACGTTTTCTTCAGTGAGGAMTTTTATCAAACACTTGGTAGGCTTAAGCTTTTGTGGTATCAAACGGGCAACAATCGGATCAAACAAACGATGAAATGCTTGATTGATGCATTCATAAGTCATAACAAACAACAATTCAGGCCTTCAATTGACCAGATTTAAGCATGAACATTGTACTCCCTCAACMAATTAGTGCCGCGACTTCCASAACCTATCCAAAAGTAACATTCGATAAATTTGAGAGTAATACACTCTTTAATCYAATTAATTTTACGATCGTATTACTAATTATGAATGAATTAAAACAATTATTACAAACAATGAACTGACTTACTTGCWKAATGAGGTTCCGACTGATCAAAGGAGAAGCTGTAGCTCGTCGCAGGACAGAGAAAGAAACGACAGAGATGAGGTTGAAACAATTTGAACCGGATGAGTTTTTCGCAAATTCTAATATGGTTTCGGGACCATGGTTGTCATCATGGTTTCGGGCAAATGTTCATTTACGAAATTAGAGTAAAATGTTCATTTTCAAATGTATAAGTTTATGTCTGAAAAAGGAACACTTGTATTTTTGGAAATGAACATTTTTATTTTCGGAAATGAACATTTCTCCGGGACTCGAGATCATAATAGACCTATTGTGACTTTTTGGGATTTCTTTGTACATGGGCCAAAGCCCATAATTCAATCATGTTTCATACTAAAATATTTTGGCACAAAAGACCTTGCTAAATTAAAATATTTTTAAAAAATAAATAAATAACTTCGTTGAACCATTGCTTCCTTTTTTTTTTTAACTTACATCATTTCAGTTTGTTTTTTACGTTTTTTTTAGTGTTTTCATTTATTCTTTACATTTCTTTTTTCATACTTTATTTTTTTTTACTCATTAATGTAACTTTTACTCCTAAAATAATTAATATTACCCCTTACTTATTTACACATCATTCTTGATTTTCCACCCAAATTTATCTCATCCCTCATTTTTAAATATAAAAAGATTCACTTTAATTGTATTGCATGCATCTCAAACAAATTAAAAGAATAATACAACTTCCAAGTAATACTAACATAATTTATCCAAATACTAATTTCTATTAATTGACGTGCAATTATACAAACGTAAAAAAACAAATTGAAACGGAGGGAGTAGAAAATTGTCATTAGTGTTAGTTACACTATTAATCATTGATCAACGTATCTTTCAATCATCTAAATTCATGCTACTTTATCTTTGATGGTGTTTTACGAGATAACCAAAGTGTGTTTATGTGTCTATTCTTGTTTCTAGTGCTTCCTATGAAGATAAATTCATCCAAGGTCCTTGCTATTTATAGAGGGATTCAGATTTTATTCAGCAATGATTCTAATTGATAGCAACATATATTGTTATTGAGTCACCAAACTAAGGACCTTTAATAGACTTGATTGTTACCTAACCATGTCTATTAAAGGTCTTTAGTGCATTGGGTCAACTTTAGTCCGGCCCGCTGGCCCGATCCGCCCGTAAAAAGTGAGGGTTTTGGGCAACTAAAACATCGATTTTAGTTCAAAAGCTCGGCTCGGCTCGGCCCGGCCCGCATAAGCCTGCAATGGCCCGCACTTTTGGGCGGATTTTAAAGATACTTTTTATATACAAGAYCGATCCGACCCGTCCATTTGATCACCTCTAGTTTGRARTATAYGGTTAATTGGGATATTTTAGATACWTGGATTAATCATGCATGTTTTGTAAATTAATCAACTTTTGAACTTGAACTTAAATATTTAAGCACCAATATTTGGCTTTGCCTTTTAGATGTACTAATACTACTTCTCTTATCCAACAAATCGGCTCTTCATTTTTTCAAAAAACAGAATTGACCTCATGTTGATTGTTGGTCTAGTAAGGGTATTGAGGGATTCTACTTTGCCTGTCTAATTTAGTGAAATAAGTTGGTACTTCAAAACGAACATCGAGCGTTGAATGCATAACATTAAAGAATTACATACTAGAAGTGTCTATATATATCAACTCAATTCTTTGTCTATATTCAACATTTCATAATCATAATTTTGATATTTGCTTAAATTTAAAGGGAGTGAGAAACTGAGAATCAATTTGATTGGAGTGACAATAATCGCTATTCTTATAAAAGGTTTACTACACAGTTTCTTTTGCTAATTTATTGGCCAATGCAATTTCTACTTCCTCAATCCATCAATATAAAATGTGTCTTGGTGAGCGATTTTATTTAGAATTTTAAGTGTCGTGCTACCATTYTTTAGGATTATTATCGTGATTCATATATATTGAACGATTTAAAAAGTTTATGTTTCTTCGGTTTTACTGATGAGATTTTTTGTGTTTTGACTTAATATATCGGCAATGAARCTAGGAGATGGATCGTTTGATTTTACATGATTACAAGTGAAGATGAGCAAGGATAATTGAGCATGTAAAGAAGGYGGGGATAGTGATAACGTACTGATAACAAAGTTGATGTTGGCTTATGCTATCATAAAAAAACAGAGAGGCTAATTGGAAACAAGTGAGAATGGCCCTTTATTAGGTGTAAAATTTTGGAAGCAACTTGATTGGATTCTAACTTTGGAGATTAGCCGACCCACAGATGCTAAATTTGTGATATGAGAGTCTTTTCATTCAATAAATGTTGATGCTCTCAAGTATAATTTACGCGTGTTGATCATGCACAAATCAAAATCGTTTGTGCTTTGGCCCAAAATAGTTTTTTAACTTTGTAAAAGTTACTTGAAAAATTGCATCCAAACATGACTTATATATATTAGTGTTTTTTTGTAAGAAAGGACCTATAAAATTTTACGTGAAGAGAGACCTAAACAACAAAAAAAATGTTGGGAGGGACCTTAGACTATTTTCCGACGTTGACCAGCCTTTTCAGGCGTTGACCCTCCCTAAATTACCTAATTGCACCTCCCTTTATACATTTTTCACTCAACATGTTCACGTTCTTCAATGGATGTCAAGCAAACCATCAATGTTCTTCTCTCTTACATCTCCTTCTACTCATCCTCCTCCCTTACCTTCCCCGGCCTGGGTCTGGATAGGCCCGTCATCCTCAAATGGTTTGCAACGCTCTTTCCTCCCTTAAAGCTAGCGCACCGCCGCGTACCTCACCATCATGGATCCTACCTTCACACAACTCCTCCTCCGCTTGTTGTCTCCCTCACTCTATCTCCTCACGTCACCTTCTTTCTCCGCCCCAACCATCCTTCACGTCACTCCTTCCCCCATCCTCCTCACGCGTCAATCCCGTAGCTTTTAATCATGTCTTCAACTCGACAAGAACAACAACAACAAACCCATCATCGACAACAACAACAACAACAACAAATAACCACCAAAATAAAACCCCAATTGTGCAAACAAAAATAGCAATAACGTTAATAATACTAGTTTTGTTTGATTTTTCAAAGTTAGTTGTTTTCAGATTGCAGTTTTGTTTGATTGAATTTTTAGCAAGTGGGTATTGTGTGTTCAAATGGGGTTTGGTTGATTTGTTGTATATTTTGTAGGAGTATTTCATGATTAATTTTGTGTAATTTATGGTTGGAATTGACTGTTATGAGAGTGAAGAGTTAATTTGAGACTGAAGAGAGGAGAGAGAAATAAGATTTTTTTTAGAGAAATCAGATTGTAGAAGTGAATTGGGAGGGAAAAGAGAGTGTAATTAGAAGTTTAGGAGTGCAATTWGATAGATATAGGTGGTCAATGCCGGAAATACATGGTCAACACCGGAAAAGGACATTAAGGTCTCTCCCAACAAAATTTATTTTTTGTTTAAGTCTCTCTTCACAAAAAAATTTATAAAAGGTCTTTTCTTACAAAAAACACATTATAAAAAGTCTTTTCTCGCAAATTTTCCCTTATATTATTACAATACTACCTCCTTTGTTTACATATATTTTGTTTCTTTGGATTGAACTGGACCTGAATTGAATTGAACTGAAATGAACATTTTATGAGAGAAGGAAATTAGATTAAATAACTGCAATTGAATTGAACTGAATCGAAATTATATACCAGAGAAATAATTCGAAAGTCATAAACTCATAATCACTCCATATTGAAGTATATATATCAATTACTACTCCGTGACAAATCATTTACTAATTACTTTTCTCTTGTACAACTAAAATTAATTTTACCTTTTAACATAATTTATTTATTTTGAACCATTGTATATCTAATATGTGGAAACATTAAGATAGTACGAATAAGCTATATATTTATGAAAAACAACAAAAACAAGTGTAAAATTAATGATGTGAGCTGGACAAGTTGCCCATTTTACTAAGAAAATGAAGATGGTACATACTGTACTAATCAGTAATCACTAATGTGATGCAGGTAACATATATGGATTAATTAGACAAACACAGATTTTTGTACAATTAATCACCAAATCATCAGTAGATTCTGCGTATCATACACCGAATATTATTATACGAAGTACTTCTGATCTATATACTTGTCTTCTCTTTCTTTCTCCTGCCTTCATTATATTAAGACGTGCTCCTTACCCTTCTAATGAAYCGTTGACTAAGTAATCACTCTCCTCATTAAAGTTCTTCCCTAACAATACCTATTTTTCTAAGTATATAATAAAATCGGGAAAAATTAACGAGYGTTTTATGGCCTTATATATAAATAATAATGAAAATATCAAATGTACCTAAATATTAATTGTATGATTTTTTTTTT
>SNQN01000068.1:160825-192234 GCA_008642245.1 Bassia scoparia | reverse complement strand
TCATTGTACGCATAGCGTGCAAATTAGGCTAATACTTATTATACCTATATGAGTTATGCTCGTAAATTGGCCTATGAACGCATGAACAAAGTCGAAAATGATCATTACACTCCGGGTAAAATATCCCTTTTTTTGCCTAAAATATACAAGTAAAAAGATTGAGAGTAGTGAACAATGAGTTGGTGGAATTAACGATTGAAAGGCTAAACTAAAAAATAAGTTTAATGGTGAAAATATTGTTATATTTAAAATTATTTGGTTATTTAATTATAGGGGAAATTTGTACTATAATAAATATATGAAACGTTCATTAAGCAACTAGTGTCATCGTTCCATTGCTCTTGATTTGGTTGTACTCATTTTCTCTCAAATGTATTGTACATCTTATAAACAACAAATTATCTCATACTAATAGAATAACACATGTCACTTTCATCTCTGCTCCATTTAGGGTCTTGGTTGATTGACACGTGGCTTCCTTATAGCTATTGATCACTCGGATCATATTCTAACACATTGTCAAATAGTTCGTTACATGTAATGTAGCATCCTTATATGGCATCATTGAGCATACACATGACATATCGACGGATGACATTTCCATATCCATTTAGGTACTTAAGTGGTCAAAATTAACTATTGCATAATAAGTAGATTAATTTTATCGTATACTCAAGACTGCACGCGTCGTACAATTTACCCGGAGTGAGGTAGTAATTACACGACAAGGTTGGAGTAGTAAAAATGATTTATGGAAATGTGGGCATGCATGATAGTGAATGTCCAAGTAGTCTAATTGATAATGTATAGTACTTCGTATAATTGATAATGTTGCAGTTGCGACTTGCGAGTAATATAATTGCAAATTGCAATGCATGATGCTGATTGTTGAGAGGCTTGAAAAGTTGGAAAGATTCATGTGCGAGGACTCGGAATCCAAATTGAAAGTAATGAGCAAATTGGGCATGTGATGGTGTGACAATTTGCCCAATTAACCGTCTCTCGTGCTTTAACCGCTCATTTTCTATCAGATGAGAGAGTAGAAATGATAAATTAAGAGCTGCTAGAGAAATAGCGCATGACACTTTGGTAATTTTTTGCTACTGTTCAAGTAGTGATTAGGTAYTGTTYACCATTTTTTTAATGTAAAAAAAGGACAAATTTCGTATAAATCTTAACATTGTCCAATTGTATTGCAAAGTTTGTCTTGTTAATTTCTAACATTGTCTTACTATATGTCAAACCTTGTCTCACCGCAGCCTAACATTATCCGTCAATTTTAAGTATGTTGACCAAGAATTGACCTACGCTTTGTCTTTAGCTACGCTTGCTCTCTACTTCCTCGATGAGAGAGAGAGAGACCGCGTAAATTCATTGCCAACATGACTGCAGCCTGCATCCTTCAGATTTTTATAGCAATCAGGTCCACTGACTCCACTCGTCTAGCCCTATAGGGGCATAAGGAACTACATACGAATTAAACTAACCAAATATTCCTTGATATAGTACTTCGTAACACTTTCCTCCTACTTCTAGAGTTAGATGAGCGGGGATGAAAATCAATTCTGAAAATTTTCGAACCCGTTAGGGATCGGAAGCTCTAAATAATTGAATTAGTCATCCCTCTCTTTCCTTTAGTTAACCGCTACATTTTGGACTTGTTTCCATTAGCTGAAAACAACTGAGCTGAACTAAATGAAACCGAATCGAACTGAAATGAATTGTTTACGAAAGAAGGAAATTAGGAAATGAAATGAANCTTAACATTGTCCAATTGTATTGCAAAGTTTGTCTTGTTAATTTCTAACATTGTCTTACTATATGTCAAACCTTGTCTCACCGCAGCCTAACATTATCCGTCAATTTTAAGTATGTTGACCAAGAATTGACCTACGCTTTGTCTTTAGCTACGCTTGCTCTCTACTTCCTCGATGAGAGAGAGAGAGACCGCGTAAATTCATTGCCAACATGACTGCAGCCTGCATCCTTCAGATTTTTATAGCAATCAGGTCCACTGACTCCACTCGTCTAGCCCTATAGGGGCATAAGGAACTACATACGAATTAAACTAACCAAATATTCCTTGATATAGTACTTCGTAACACTTTCCTCCTACTTCTAGAGTTAGATGAGCGGGGATGAAAATCAATTCTGAAAATTTTCGAACCCGTTAGGGAAGCTCTAAATAATTGAATTAGTCATCCCTCTCTTTCCTTTAGTTAACCGCTACATTTTGGACTTGTTTCCATTAGCTGAAAACAACTGAGCTGAACTAAATGAAACCGAATCGAACTGAAATGAATTGTTTACGAAAGAAGGAAATTAGGAAATGAAATGAATGAAACCGAACTAAACTGAAATAAATTGAAAAAAAATTGAAGTAAACAAATCATTTAACTATTTCTTAAAAACTTACCTTAGTAAACAGATCATTTAACTACTTCGTAAAAACTTACATTAATGATTTAGATGTCGATTGGTACTCATTATCCAAACACTATATTCTCCATAATGTACCACATTCAACACTGTATCAAAGCAAGTTAATTTAAATCGTTACTCTAATAAATTCTTTTATGATTTACAGTTGAATTTTTTAGGAGAATTACTGGTTCATCTCTGAGACGACCAATAAAATAGGATATCTCGTATCATTTGCCCATTTGGTAATTTTGGTTCCAAATCAAACAAATGACATCTCATGTGGGATTGCAATTATAGAGCATTAATTTACAAAAATGTCAAGAGATATCCTATATTTTGGTCATCTATGACATAACCAGTTAAACCTCAATTTTTTATGCGATATGTATAAAAATGCATCACGATTATTCCGTATTCAAATCGAACTTGCTTCGTACATTTTAATATAAGTAGAGTTCAACTCATGACTTGATTGGGGACACAAATTCGATCCCAATTCCCCCAATATCTAGAACTCTTAATCAAGGGTGTGAATTTCATGCTCATTATAGATAAAATCTTGCATAGCAGGGTCTTGCTTCGTTCATGCACATTTTTCATTAATCATTGCCAAAATAACAAAACAAAGTATTAATAATAACAAAATTATACATCTAATCTGATAATCATATACTTTTGTCAGATATATAATATAATTGTTAATCAGTCAGTCTCATAAAATTAAGCAAATAATGAATCAAATTAGTGAAAATTCAGTCAGCTACAGTAGCAAATCCTTCTAGAAGACAAAGAAATACAAATGTTTGGMCAATTTTTAGCTTTCCTATTGCTTCAAGTTAACTAGAGTAGATTTGATATCATATCAACAAACGATTTCATATATTATCTTACCAATTTAATTATATGGCACGAGGTTCATGTTGTCCAAACCAATTAAAATTCACAAATCGACTAGAAAGCTACAATTCTTGTTAACTTTAATTTAATTGAATCAGACATTTTGATATATCTATCTACATACCATACAAGCAAATACATAAATATTTATGAGATTTGACGTTTGATAAAATTAAGTTGTATACAATATGTTACATGTTCGAATATGAAATTTCATCTCTACATCCAAAGGCAGACCAGAAATCGATATTCGACTTGACCCATTCCTTGACGATTAATTACTATTATATAACTATATCAACTCCACCGCACATTAAACTGTTAAAATACAACCAATTAATTTTCATCTTAAGCTAGGTCGTGACCCACCAGCTCCCCTTGGCTCTGCCCACCGCTCTTATTTGTAATTATGTATGTATCGCTCTATTGACTCATTCGCACCAATATGTAATACACTATAAACGACCATACAGAAGCGAATTAAAGATGTTATTAAAAAAAACACTATCCTTATAAAAAAAAATAAAAGTGAAAGTGATGAAAACCGTCGGTTGTATTGGACAAAGTTGGACGATGATAATGACAGTTAGGGTGAAGTGAAAGAGTGGAGAAGGTGTTCTCAAGGATGAGGCCGAGCTCCTCTCATGAAGTTATGATCTTGACATTCATTTTAATATTATTTATCACTTTGGTATGCACTACTATTTTGTGAATAGAAACTCACAGCTGTGGTTTTGGCCATAACTTCATTTGTGTGCTTCATCCTTTTGACAAAGTACTGTAGAAATCAATATGACATGCAGAGATCCAAGATTATGTGTGTGTCTAGTTGGATTGAAATTGCTTTAATATTTTACCAACAATATTGCTAACTACTCTCATCGCTACTTTTTTTTGGTGTAAAGGAGTCACGAGGGCGAGGATGAGAATCGGTCGCAAGATCAGCTGAAACCGGGAGGGAAGTTTTAACCACTTGAGCTATCATCAGTCTCGTTCTCTATCGTTACTTTAACATTTACTGATTAATACATTCTCAAACTGATTCAAACCTTATAATACATGTTAAAAAGGCGTGTCAAATGCTGCAATTTATGTTTATTTCGATTTAATATTGATTTTTGGCTAATCGTCTAACGTTGTGAAAATGTTCATTAGCTTTTGACTTATGCAATTCAATGCTTGTTAACTAATTTAACGATCSACAATATTCATTGACTTTATACAAAACCATCATTGTTGTATCAGTTAAAAGTGATTTTGTTTGATTAAGAGGAGATACTAAAATACTTGATTATTATAGAAGTTTTGGACTAAATACTCTTTTCATTGTTGGAGTTCAATATACAACATGACATTGTAAGAATCTGTACCATCGGATCAAATTAAAAAGCATGATCGACGGCTCTCATGTAACTAACCTAAAAATCTACTTAAAAAAACTAATTAATGTCCTAAATAATGGAATTTTTTTTATCTAACAGTGACCCATTCATCAGAATCACTCCATTCGGGTACTTGATTAGAAACCAATTCATCTTCCAACAAGTCAGAAACGGGGCTCCAGGATGAAGTCCAACCATCATCCGAAAACCCGAAAGACGAGACCGAATCGGAATCCGAACCCGAGCTCGAGACCCAATCAGGGAACTCAAACGGGCACCTAGGAGAAACTGTGGGCCGTTGATCGTCATCCTTTTCGAACCCGGAAAGAAACGGGTGATCCAACAACATCTGAGCCGTCCATCTCTCATTGGGATTKTTAACAAAGCACTTCCGAAGAAAATCCTTTCCTTCCTCGCACAAATTCCCGGGAATCTTCGGTGATTCCCCGCCAACCGCAATGCGGTATAGCAGCGAGCTGACGTCACTCTCCGGCGACACCTCCCACGCCGGCTTACCGGTGAACATCTCAACCACCGCGCAGCCCAGGGCCCACACATCCGCCGGCGCCTGAGCTTTTTTCCCGGCGACAATTTCCGGCGACATATAGAGAGGAGTCCCTCTCAATTGGGACCCACCATCATCATCTTCCCCTCTTTTGGCCAACCCAAAATCGGCGATTTTGGCAGTGCCATCTTCGAAAAGCAGAACATTCTGAAGCTTGATGTCGCAGTGAACGAATCCGCTCCGGTGAATATGACACAGTCCGTTGAGCACTGAGCTAGTGTACCTCTTGACGTCGGCGTATTCAAACTTGCCTCCCTCACTCTTCAAGTGATCGGCTAAGCTCCCTTTGGAAGCGTACTCCAAGAATAGATTGTAAAACTTGGTGTTGTTTTCGGTGCTGGAAGAATCACCCAAACACCGGACGATGTTGGGGTGATTGTTGCTGAGCTCGGAGAGAACCCGTTTCTCGTTRTGAAGCGAAACAGAATTCSACGATTGWGACGATTTAACAACAAATTGGTTAACATTGTTKGTGTTTGTGTTTGTGTTTGATTTGGGAATCACTAAGTTAACAGTTCCAAAGCTTCCTCTTCCTATCACTTCACCTCTAACCCACTCCATTATGATTCTGATTTTCTGAATTTTTCAAAGTTTTTTGTGATGCTGTTTCTTGACAACAATGAGGAGGAAAGTCCTATTTATATAGGGGAGGAGTTTGGTGTGAGTTGCGATATTGATATTGATATTGATATTGATATTTATATTTATTTTTCACAACAATAAAATAAAATAAAATAAAATAAATGAAAGAGAGAGAGAGAAATGCGGTTATGAAAAATAGGAGGGGAGGAATGTAGCACGTGATGGAAAAACGGCGGACGGCACCAGTAGGAAAACGGTAAAAGGGGTGAGAGAAAACGTGGTTAACATGGGAGAACACTTGAGTGGTACTCTACATGTATATGAAATATGAATGTAGCACACGCCTTTTCTCTATTTTGTGGTTCTTATTCTGAAACGATGCTACTCCTATTCCATTCAACTAACTTGATTACTGCTTAGCTATTTCTTCCGTACCTTTCTTTTTAATATATAAACAGTTTTTTTTTTGTTTAATTGATTTTGAGCTCGTACCTAAAACATATATTATTATTATGATGATGATGATAAATTAATTAATGTGACAATGTATGTTTCAATTTCATTTGCGTCATTAGGTTATTGTTACTTGTTAAACGTGGTTATGTCATGACATTTTGCATAACATAACACTTGCTACAATGCACGGAAGGTGATCTGAAGCATTGTAAGGCCTTCTATGGTACGTTGTTAAAGGTTTATCTACTATCCATCAAACATGTAAATCTGTTTTATGGAATAAATTTGATTTCTTGCCCGCTTGAATGTACTTTTGCCAATTGGATTAGAGGTTGTATGTATATATATGAATGTTGAAAATTTAACGTGAACGTGACAATGTTCTCGTTACAATTGCGTAAGATTGGTAAAAGCTATTCTGTTTTGATAATACTCATAACAATTGCTACTATACAATCCACAAAGCGTGAATTATTGTCAATTTGTCATGCTTTCTAGCATTATACGAGTAACGAGTAAGATTTATCCAATCAATTAATAAACTCGTGAATTTTAATTAATATACGAAGTATATAGATTCATCTCCCTTGAGAAATCCTTCAGTAATCTCATTTCATGTTCTACTATTTTGATATATTCATCGCCCTAAAAGATCACTTGGTATGATATTCGATGATTTTGATTTTTTGACACGTCGATCAAAAATAAACTTTGTAATCAATACAATATATTAATATTAATGTATGTGTATTTGATTATTTGTAGTATCAAACCATAATTACTCAAAAAAAATTACTACATGCGTTTTAAAACTTTTAGTCTGAACATATTAACACTAATTTAAACCCATAAACCTAAACTGAAAACTAACCTAAAGTAGTAAAGTTCACAATGAAGTGAAGTAGTTAGCCCTCATTTGAAGTTTCCCAATCAAAATCAAGAATTAAAGCAAAACCAAAGAATGAATAGTTGTATAAGTTATTGATTAGACTTGCAATCGATTCTAGCTATGATATGAAGCTTGACAATCATAAATTGACAGATGCAACTAATCATTGAGAGGTACACGTATGAGTTGTATAAAAAGTACAATAAAACAAACCCCAAATAGTCAAATTAATTGAACTTAAAAGTTACGTTGTAAGTAATCAAATAAATGCTGAGATAGTGAAATGATCTACAATCACTAATAGTCTAGAAGTATATACTATATATGCCCTTTTGCATGATTCCTTTGGCGAAAAGATGTACCAGAGCTCAGTTGGTAAAATCACAGTTTTTCGGGGTTAATTATCCGAAATCGATCCTTACCAACAATAATTGTCAGGTCCTTTTGTTGTTATTCGCGACCTTAAAATATGAACTTAACTATTTGTAATCGTGTACATTTTCTATTAAAAAAATGATCCTTTCAGCAAATATAGTAGTAAAAGTGAGTGGATCGTTGAATTTAAGCGTATTTGCTTATGTTCTATTTCATGCACTTTTAAGCTCTAAGATATCATGATTCACTTTGGCACTACTTAATAAAACTTAACTTAAATTAGAGGATTGGAAGGTGGGTAAGTACGTCGCACACCAAAATCTTTCACATCAAGCCAAACTTATCATTGGAGTTTCCTATTTACGTTGTGTATGATATGAAATTATTTGATGCATTTCTCGTGCCAAAAATGTTTATATTATTAAATTAAATATATAATATGGTTTGGAATGCTATGTATTTGGACAATGAAAAGTGTGAAAGCAACGTCCTCGACTGTGGGAGTTCTTTGGAAGGAATCCAATTCAAAAAGTCAGAAATGATAAATCTGGTCAATTTCTCTTTCACACGGTTTCTTTAATAGGAAACTCCTTGTTATTACTACTACGAGTATTTGATCGTTTATGGCAAAAGCTAACAAGCGCTCCTGTGGCGTTAGATAAGATAAACAAAAGTAGAAATATTAAATGAATATAAACATTAATTATATCGATTGACGTGTGAATTTGACATACATTCCAAGCTTACTAATACCATTTATAACTTATCTAATGCCCCGGGGCGTCCGTTAGCAACATCGTTTGTTTATAATCATCAATTTATACTCCATTCAATTAGGAGCTAATGTTTTCCCACTAGTTCATTACTAAGTATATAGTTATGGACTGGATTATACTAGCTATCAACTTGTTTAAACAATAATAGTAATTGACTAATTGTTATAATCGCGGTTGACATACTGGTGGTTGGTAACCTGTCTCTTATACACATCTAGATGTGTATAAGAGACAGGTATATAGTTATGGACTGGATTATACTAGCTATCAACTTGTTTAAACAATAATAGTAATTGACTAATTGTTATAATCGCGGTTGACATACTGGTGGTTGGTAACGGTTGCACACTTAAACTAACAAATTAAATTTCACGCATTTCGAGGTTGAGATTTAACAATGTAAATGAGCGAATTAATCAAAATAATTTTAACACAATAAAGTTATAATCTCATTCTTTATTGTGTTAAAATTATTTAGAATAATTTGCTTGTTTACATTGTTAAATCTCAATATCGAAATGCGTAAAATTTTGTTTATTGCGTTTAATTTGATACGAAGGAAGTATTACTTATATGTTGTCGGAGGTGAGTGTTAGGATTAAATTAGAATAATCTTGCATATCATTTTCTGTTTGTTTGAGGGTTATAATGTTAAACAATGATAATTAGTAAACAAATAAAAATATGAGGTATTAGACATACGGAGTACGGTGTATTATTAAAGAACACATTGTCTTTACATTGAACCCACAAATGTCGTATTATTTAAAACGATTGTTCGTACATTGTACAATCGTTGCTCTTTGACAATCAATACATACATTTCACCCTGTAATTGCTTGCCAATTTGTCATATATTAATAAAATACGGAGTATGAATTTCTTGGCTAAGGCTTTTAATCAAATTATTATAAATTACTCCCTCTGTAACATAATTATCGCAATAGTTGACTTTTTACGTATTTTGAGGAAGAGATTTAACCTAGTAAACGATCAAATTAATCAAAATAATTCTAACATAAATACATAATGAAGAATAAGATGATATGTTTATTGTGTTGAAATTATTTTGATTAATTTAATCGTTTGCTATGTTAAATCTCTACCTCAAAATACGTGAAAGGTCAAATATTGCGAGAATTATGTTACGGATGGAGTATATGGAGTGCACGAGTAAACTCAAAGTTAGTTGCACCCCAAATTTCTTTTGTTTTTTCTGGTAAAAAAAAATCTTTTTTTTAAAAGCTAGCTTATGTGAAAAATAGTTGGGCTATACATAGACTACCAAAATAGTTGAGTACAATTAAATCTTGTCAAAATTGAATCTCATTTTAGATCGAGTGTATGGTCGTTCAAGATCATAATTCATCACTCGAAAAATCTCAAAAGACAAGACACTAATCCATTTAGAAGGAAATCATGTGTTACTTCGTAGACATGCAAATTGGAAGGAATGAATAATAACGAGTGATGGATTATCAATCCTCACAAAACATGTGCTCAATCACTCCTAATTAAACAATAAGCAAGATTGAGATATATCCGCATTTTGTAAATGGATACTTATTTTAAAAACAAGATTATAGGATAAACTCAAGAGGCTACTTTGACCCCGTTTCGTTCTTTAATTAAAAATCTAATCCACGTTTTAAAATCAAAGATTTGACYAACAAAATCCAAAACTAAATACGTTGTGGAGAGTACGGACAGTTACAAATTGAGATTTTTTAGGGGAAGAAATAATATCGTTTATGTTCCTAAGAAATATCTCGTACGAAAAAAAATGGGTGATCTAAGAAAAAAAAAGATGATTGAATCAACTTGGGATTTTTGGTAATTGGTCCAATGGCGTCGTGAAACTCACCAATCGCAAAAGCCTTTGTCAACATGCGGTATGGGCTAACCACACAACCATTANTTTATTGTGTTGAAATTATTTTGATTAATTTAATCGTTTGCTATGTTAAATCTCTACCTCAAAATACGTGAAAAGTCAAAAATTGCGAGAATTATGTTACGGATGGAGTATATGGAGTGCATGAGTAAACTCAAAGTTAGTTGCACCCCAAATTTCTTTTGTTTTTTCTGGTAAAAAAAAAATCTTTTTTTTAAAGCTAGCTTATATGAAAAATAGTTGGGCTATACATAGACTACCAAAATAGTTGAGTACAATTAAATCTTGTCAAAATTGAATCTCATTTTAGATCGAGTGTATGGTCGTTGAAGATCATAATTCATCACTCGAAAAATCTCAAAAGACAAGACACTAATCCATTTAGAAGGAAATCTTGTGTTACTTCGTAGACATGCAAATTGGAAGGAATGAATAATAACGAGTGATGGATTATCAATCCTCACAAAACATGTGCTCAATCACTCCTAATTAAACAATAAGCAAGATTGAGATATATCCGCATTTTGTAAATGGATACTTATTTTAAAAACAAGATTATAGGATAAACTCAAGAGGCTACTTTGACCCCGTTTCGTTCTTTAATTAAAAATCTAATCCACGTTTTAAAATCAAAGATTTGACTAACAAAATCCAAAACTAAATACGTTGTGGAGAGTACGGACAGTTACAAATTGAGATTTTTTAGGGGAAGAAATAATATCGTTTATGTTCCTAAGAAATATCTCGTACGAAAAAAATGGGTGATCTAAGAAAAAAAAAGATGATTGAATCAACTTGGGATTTTTGGTAATTGGTCCAATGGCGTCGTGAAACTCACCAATCGCAAAAGCCTTTGTCAACATGCGGTATGGGCTAACCACACAACCATTAMAATACAGTATCTTTTTTTGTCTTACAGAGTATATAAATAATTTAACGGACGTCCCGAGATGTTAGTTAACTCCACTTAAATATATTTCCTAGATTGGTATAAATCTTGGAATGTATGTTAAATCGCACATCAATCGATGTAATTAACGTTTAAATTCATGTAACTTTTACATTTTTAGTTAATTTATCTAACGCTCGTTAGCTTTTGACAGAATAATGCATCGGTTTCTTTTTTGAGAAATTTCATAATAAATGCATCACTTCCCTTCCTTTCCTTCTTTTTTGGAGTGGAGACCACAATTAAAATATTAATTCTTCTCTCTTTTATGTGGGGATCACAAATAAAATACTATTTTTTCCACACCTACTTTATTAAAATATTCATCAATATACCTACTTTAATCCTTTTTTCCTATTTTTTGGCCCCCACCCTCACACACCTCATCATCCTACCAAATTTTACCTCAAAAACCGTATTTCTCAAAGTGATGCATTATTTGAGAAACGGAGGAAGTACTCCGTAATAGTGTAGTGAAAAAATGTTCAAGTTGCAGTATGATTAATTAATTGCATTATTTCAAGTGTTTGGTATCAGATACACATGACAGTAATTCACAAATTGAGGCTTGGAATCTCTGTGTTATTGATKGTTTCTCATCATATGGACTGATTATTGAGTGAGTGCTAGCTAGCTGCAAATAAATGTATAAAATTAAAATATACATCATGAAATGGATTACGTTCACATGATTTTGAATTTGCAAGTTGGAATTAATGTTAGCAATTAAGCTCAATGTGCTATCATCATGTGATTATACATCTTTCCAAAATCASTGAGTGAACCATGAGGGTTGATTGTGGAAGACGTGAATATAATTTTGCATAAATGTAGTTGTGCTGGGACCCATAACAGCTTATTGAAATTTTCTAATAATCAAACATTTTTTTGGTGAAGTTCAAAGTTCTCAACTAAAATAAAATACTCGTAGCTTATCAATAAGAAGGAAAAAACGATCATTGACGTACGGAATAGAATTATAAAAACGATGTTTGTTTCAGGGCATTAGTTATGGTTTAAATATATTTTCTAAAGTGGTACTCCGTATAAATTTTGGAATGTATGTTAAAATCACACGTCAATCGTGTAATTTATGTTTAGATTTATTCAATATTCTCATTTTTATCTAACTTGTCGAATTCCCGAGGGTGGTCATTAGCTTTGGCCTAGAGGTCAGACAGGCTTGTGCACAAAATAGTTATGCCGAACCTCGCCCAAAAAAATACTAGTTTTGTGGGTCATTGTGGGTTTTTGTGGGTCGAATTCAGACTTTGAACTAAAATTACATGTTTCTAGCAGGTTTGGACCGGGTCAAATTCGCTATAAATGATCGCATTTGCTTTTGCCTTATAAGAATATGTTTACGTTGTATTAATTTTGCTTATTTATTTTTCATACATCACTAAAAAAACATCATCAAATTAAAGTTTGAAGTATATAACAATGTATACATGGATGAATAAGAGATATTCTCGAAGTTTAATGAGCGATGAATCTATATAATGCATGAACATAACAGCACAATTCAATATCTCCAGTACACTTGTGAATAACTTTTCGTGTAAGTGCGGCCAAAATCATGATTAAAATTATGTTTGAGAAGTTATAATAAATAAGTTGGAATAAAATCTTGAAACTCGATTAATAAATAAGTCTAACTAACTCGAACAATTTGAGATTCAACTCGTTTAGGCTCGTAAACAACTCGATCATGTTATTTAAAACTTGTTTAGAGCTCTTTTAAACTTCATATATACATTAATATATAGTAAGTAGAGATATCTACGAGTTGATCGAGCTGAACAGAGTATATACCTGTTCGAATTAAACTTTACTAATGTTAACAAAGGAAGAACAATTTTTTCCATTAAAAAAATCCACAAGCATCCATGCCCAATTCAATAAATTGTTGAATATGCTAATCATGGGAAAATGTTTTTTATAAGTATAGTAGTTTTGCCAACATAGTTTTAGTAATTAATTACTTCGTATTATTTAAGACCTCGTTTAAAATGATTGAGCCCGCCTAAAGCTTGAGTTTGAATATAAACAAGTTAAGTTTGAACAATGAAAATTTAAAAGAATCAAGTACGAACATGAGTTTTAAAACCTTTACATTAGCAGGTTATGCATAATAATTTTTGGCTCAACTTGGAAAGCTTGAGCTTTTATACATACTAAGGGCCTCTTTACATTAGCTTATTTTCAATTCAGTTCAGTTCTTAACCCAATTTTTCTCTCTCATAAAATATCAGCTCCATTCAATTCAATTTAGTTCGGTTGATTTCAGTTAAAGTAAACGAACCCTAAGTTTGATTCAAGCTTTAGTAAATGGATTAATTAAATTGAAACAAAACACATACATACATATTCATCATCGAACAAATCATAAAATAAAACTTAATTTTTCCGTATTTTCAACTATAAGACCAACCATTATACAAATTACATGGTTGACCATGTTTTTAATTTTTTTTAAGGTACAAGACCATGTTTTAACCATTATAATAAAAATAGTCAATGTATAGTCTAATGTATCGTTCACACCACACCAATATGGACCACAACAGAGGATCATTCATGACTTAGCCTAAGTCATAAGCAATAAGAAGGGGGGCTGCACAATGCACATTATGATTTTACTCTTGTGCCAAATACAGTGGAGTTAAGATGCCGTTGTTCCYGTTTTTTCTGTTGCCTCATCCCTTTCTCTTTTACTTTCGGCAATACTACTCCTCAAATTGGAGGGTAGCAAGGTCGCACACGAATCTTTGTTTGTTTCATGGTGTCTTCGCAGATTGTAATGGTGTCAAATTATATACGAATAGTATCAAATTTTGATGGTCGCAAAAAAATTTGGATGGTGTAAAATGATTTTTTGACAATGTAAAATTTTTGATGGACTTCAATTTTAGGGTTTTTCTACACGGTACCCTTGAAAACACGTGTTTTCTACAATATACTCCATTTTTTTACCCTTCTTATTATACCCCTAAATTATATAACCATTCTACATTATAACCTTAGCTTCATAGTTGAACTTAACCACACATGGTTAAGTTTATTTATTTTTTTTTTTGTAAAAATAAACAAATAATTAAAACAACCACCCCACCCCACCCCTAATCTCCCATAACCACCACCACCCATCATCACCGACACCAATGCCCCTCACCAACACCACCTCCCAATACCAACACCGCCGCTTATTACCCTCGCAAGTCGCAACCACCCTCGAATCCCCACCCTCGAACCCCACCACTCCACCCACCATCCTTGCAAACTGCCCACCCTCCCAAACCTCCCACCATGCACGAACACTCCAAATCAAAAACTCAAAATTCGCGAAAAAATCAACCCTAATTTCACAAATCGAACCTTAAGCTAATTCGAAAAACACAATTGAAATCACTATTTTGCAATTAAACTACAAATGAATCAAAGCCCTAAATTGATTATTGAATTGATTTAAGGGTTTTGAATTAATTTAGGATTTAAGGATTTTGAATTGAGTTTGGAAATGATTTAGGGGTTTCGAAGGGGGTGGTGGTGAGTTCTGGTGCGGTGGCGCGGCGGTGCGTTGTGACGGTGGAGTGGGGCTGCTGGGGGTGGTGGTGCAGTGGTGGTGTAGTGGGGCTGGTGGTTGAGGTGGTTGTTTTGTTATTTTGATTTTTTTTGTTTTTATTTTATGTTAAAAAATTAAAAAATAACCTTAGTTTTGTTAAATAAAATCATTAAGGTTAGAATATGGAAAGTTTTCGAAATTCAAGGGTATAATAAGAAGGGTAAAAAAAAAGAGGGTATATTATAGAAAACGCGTTTTTTCAGAAGTACCGTGTAGAAAAATCCTAAATTTTATAATAGTGTAAAATACGGACGAAATTACCAATTTATCCTTGTGTAAGGCGAACTGGAGCCCAAGCTTGTTTGAGATCTATCAATTGAACCTCAATAACTTAAGGCCAGGGTGCTGCTATCCCAAGTCAACTTGTATAATGTAAGTTGCAGTGGGCCCCATTTGTGGGTAAATGACGTCCAATKGGCTTTAGTTGTTTGATTTTCACGCCTTACCGTTTTCTTACAAGGTTGTTATAACTTTTAAGAATAAAGAATAACATTAACATTATAACAATAATGAATCATTGGTAATTGTGAGCCGCAGATTTGACTCTTATTTGGAGATGTCTTCACCTTCAGGGCTTTAGGTGATCATATCCTTAATAGGCTAATTCCCAATGATCACGTGATGCTCCCATCAACCGGAACACCAACTACAATCTCACCCAACGTGAGAGTGAGAGATAGTTCAAGTGGTTAATACTATCCTTCCGATTCCAGGAGATTTTGGGGTTGATTCTCACCCTCGCGGCCTCGCCCTTGTGGAGGAAGTATCAGGCACACGCGGCATTTGGATAAGCCAACCTAACTACACAATAAATAAATATTAAACTGAATAAAAATACAGGAAAAAGGGAATTGATGAAAATAAATAATCAAAAGCATGAATCAAGTCGATGTAAATTCTATCAAGTCCTACATGATATAAATTAAGTCCAAATACRATGTAGATGAAGTCCCGAGTTGATCCTAAATCCAAATAAATAATCAGAAGCGTGAATCAAGTCGATGCAAATTCTATCAAGACTTACACGCCCTTAGTTGTTGTTTAATTACAAAAATGTCCCCAAAATTGGGTTTCATATCCCAACGCAGCGTATGATTTATCACGCCCCCTTCGCCCTCGGCTCTTTTAGGCTTCTTAGCGCAAAAATAAAATAAAAACACAATCTCATCATGTGATCATCAAGTACTGTAATATTTGCAAACCTGGGCCCAAAACATTCATTTCATACTGGGCTTTGCATCAAATGGCTTATGACTCAGCTCGCTAAATTTTTAGTATTATATCAACTTTTGGCTTAGTGTAGTGATCTTGTGTTTTGTTTAAGATATTTGGTTTATTTATTTAAGATATTGAATTCTTTCACTGTGTGAGAATTGTGTACCTTTATTTCTAATATTCATCTTATACCCAAAAATTAATATATAAGATGTGATCATGCATTAATAAGATGATATATATATATATTAAAAGTATATATTGGTTCTTAAAATTTCTCATAACGTACAATAATCTTGGAGGTAATTTTATCTGTAATTGTGGAGCAAGCAACTTTCGGGTCATTCCTTCTTTGGGTTGTTGTGCTTAAGTTGTTTTTCATGTGTTTTGAGACTTACTTGTATTACACCGGGGATATTTTCTATTGGGTGGGGAAATGATTGTGATTCTATATATGTACTTTACATGAACTAAAAATGGAAGAAGGTTTGTATTTTTTTTATTATCAAGTAATTTAATATTAATTTATTTAAAAATAATCAATTTTTATAAATATAATCAAAGATTAGGTTTTTAAAATATAGATAATGGTTTTTTTTTTATTAAAAAGCTTAAAGATTTAAAAAATCTAACAATAATGTATTAATATGGTGGGGTGTATATTGAAAGTAGGGTGAGGGTCTACTTAATAATTTGCACTCATAGAGTGTTGAGATTCTTGATCATTGGATATTAATAGCATATACAAAGGCCCAATAATAGTAGGATATGACATCTCTTTCAATTCCATCTTTAATTTTCTTCATGAAACAATAAAAAAAGTAAAACATACGTAGTAAATAATAAAATGAAATACTCCCTCTATAACAAAATTATTGCAATAATTGTACTCTATACGTATGACGAGATAAAAATTTGAAGATTAATATCTCTAATTATGTAAATGTAAAAATTATAAACACTAAATCATTAAAAGTACAAGTTGAAACGAACCCAACAGATCTCAAACTATTTCATAAGGAAATCATTTTCCATTAAAAAACAAAGGAAAACAATTTTTCCTTTCTTTTCTCAAGTAAGGTTTTTTCAAACAWACAAAGAAAAATGAGTTTTGAAGAAACACTTTTCCATACAAACAAACAATGAAAAATAATTTTAATTTCCAATTTTCCTCTGGATACTCTAAAAACGGAGCCTAAATATCAAATTTTAAGATTTTAATCAATTAAACTAATTTGACATCCACTAGTTTGTTGATGGTAAAGTTGACTATATATTAGAGTTGAGAAATTGGACCCCGAGTCCCCAATGTAAAATTTTGAAGGACATTCGAATGTTTTATTGTAGTTGTTAATTTTTTTAACTAATTGAGCTATCACTCATTCAATTTTAAGAAATTGATTTGATTATTGACAACTCACTCTAATGTGTTAATCTTGTCCCATATGATGATGTATTGTTCGACCAAAAACATGGTGTCTAGTTCTATGATAAACCCAAGGATTTTGTCCATGAAATTAATCCTAACGTTGGGTAACATCTTGTATATAGTCCAATTCGCTTTAATGAGTCACATTCAATTGCGAGTTGGGCCAAGTTATTGTTCTGCTGAATATAGTGGGCCAACCATAAATTGGGCCGTGGACAWTATTACTCGTTGGATGTTGAGATCCTTSACCCCAAATTCTACTATGRTCCCGGRACCATGGTCCGCATTATGGTCCCGGACAAATATTTATTTTCGAAATTARAAATGTTCATCTCAACATGTAAAATGTTCATTTTCAAATGTAWATATTCATATCTGAAAATGAACACTTGTATTTTTGGAAATGAACATTTACCCGGAACCATGATGAGGGACATGGTCCCGGAACCATAACACACCTATTCATTCTTGACCATTGGATATTATCACTCATAAAGGCCCAATAATAGTAGGCTATTACATCTCTTTCATTTCCATCTCTTTAATTTTCTTTATGAAGCAATAAAAAAGTAAAGCATAAATAATAAAATGAAATACTTCATCCGCAAAAAAATTGTTGCAACAATTGTACTTTTACACGTATGGTGAGAAAAATCTGTAAATATTAATGTCTCTAATTATGTATTTGTGAAAATTATAAACATTAGATCATTTAAAATTACAAGTTAAGACGAATCCAACGAGATTTCAATTTATCTGACTATATTTTTTTCCTTTGTAGAAATTACAAATCACGGGAAAATATTTTTTGCTATGTATAAGTTTTAGTGGAAGAAATCAAAACTGAGGTTAATGCCAAGTTGGAGCAATGTAGACAAGGGTTGAAATCTCGAGGATTTAAGTTAATTCGGAGCAAAATTGAGTACTCCCTCTGTTCCAGTAAATTTCTATCACTTCTACTTTACACGTTTGTCAATGCACAATTTACAAATGAAATATCTTTAATTATACATGAATAAAAATTATAAAAATTGGATTTTAGTAAACTACTTGTTAATATGATTCTAACAAGATCACACTTAACTATATTTATTCTTACATATTGACGAGAATTTAAAAAATTCTCATTACTAATAAATAGTTTCTACTATTCATTATGGCATGGATTTAGTGGAACGGATGGAGTATTTGGGATGTTGTTTCTGTCACAACGGAGGACAAATGATGGATTGGTGAGGTTAGATGGAAAAGATCTAGCCATGAGTGAATGCTTTAAGTATCTTGGGTCAATCATCCAAAAGAATGGTGATATCGACCAAGATGTGGCTCACAGGATTAAGTCAGGGTGACTTAAATGAAGAGCGGCAACGGGAGTGTTGTGTAATCGAAACATCCCTTGCTCTAAGGTTGAAGATAAAATTCTACAGAACTGTTATTAGATAATACATGAACCAAAATTAATTATTTCGAGAAGTCACCCAGGTAAATTTTCCTCTCTACTCCCTCCTTTTTGTTACCTTAGGAAGTAAATTAAAATCCAAATAGTACTGGCAAAGTGACATTTTTTTAGTATGCGAGGTACATTCTTGCTTAAGAAATATAGCACAGTTACAAAGTCTAAGAGGGTAATCATCCCAAAACTATATATATATATATATATATATATATATATATGGCAAAATGAGTAGTAACCCACTTAGATTATAAACTTGAGACTATTATCTCAATCTTTCAATGTGGGACTAGAACTCACTCTTGCATATCTAACAATAAGCATGGAACAGATGAATTATATACTGAGAGAGGGGGGATAGTTTTTTGCTTGATTCGAGAAGATCCTGAGATCGATTCATATCCTCTTTCTCGTGCCTTGCTTAACACCATATATACTAGATTTTTTTAACACGTGATGCATGCAATAACAATTTTTTAATGAAATTATGTTATCTTAAGCATTTAATTAAACCTAATACGTATGGTAAAAAAAATATATTAATTTAAATCATTATTGTTAACGTGATTAACAAAGTGCTCTTGTATTGTCACGAGCGTTTCGACGATTGAAAATTTGATCCCATGCGGCCTCAAAAGTGACCTCAAATGTTCTAGTTTTGGTCCCATACCTTGTGTGGCTACATTATTATATGGTTGTGGGAACAAACCACGTAAGTTTCGGTAGTTTCGAAAAAATCTTTGTGGAAACCTCATTTTCATAACTAATAATCTCCGAAAATGGACCATTGGAGTTGTCATTTGGCAACCGTTTCATATTTCCCCAAAATTGTTCCCGCGGGTCAAGGGACACAKATTATTGACCTATGCCAAACTTCAGCTGCAAAAACACCTTTTAACATCCCAAAGTCCCACTACAACGTTTTTGTTCAACAAACAAATGAGCTCCCGCTACAACGTTCTTGTTCAACAAAACAAAGGAGCCAATGAAAACCACCTCAAATAGAGTCATTTACACTTCAAATTTTGCGTTCCTTCATCAGATGATCATTGGAACTCAATGTACAGTATTGAAGTCTATTTATCCGTAGACTATAATCTTCGATTTTCAGGCCCAAAATCCAAAATAACGTCAATTCAGACTCCATCTTATTTTTCCTTGAAAATTGTACGACAATGCTAAAATTTCATGAGAGCATATTAGTAACTGTGTATAAGGAACACCATTGTTCCCCCGGCTTTCACCTATATAATAGAAATACATACCTACACATATAGCATATATGTATGTATCAATTATTCAATTAGTTGAAATTATCACGGGCTTCAATTAATCCTAAAACACCCTCACGTTAATATTAATATTATATTATATGTAACTCACACGATCACTTCTTCACTATCTAGTTTATCACACAAATACACAATATAAAATCGCACATACTTGCTCTCCAAGCATATGCTAACAACACTATATATAGATTCTTAGTACATACTTTCCTTTCTTACACCAAAGGTCAAAGCTAGTGTACACTTAGATAGTGATTAGAATATTACTACTTAGTCGGTCAACTACTTCTCCTTGATCCCCAAGCATCCAAACATTCCTCCACTAGACGCCAATTTTCTTATAATCCATCCGCAACATATTAATTGTATCGATTTGTAATAAAAATATACCGGCCAATTTTATAGATGTAACAAACTAGCAATATCCAATATGAACATAGCTATCATCAGTCCATTACACGACTCTATATACTGTAGCTAGGTCTAATTTGACAGCTTCTCAAGTTATTAGAATTCTTGTTGTTGAAATGAAAAACTAGTGCATTATTTAAGATGTTTATAGTACATCTAAGTGGTCGACAATAATTCTTGGTTGACAACGATTTTCCTTGCGTTTTTGAAATTTTTGTGAAAAAAGAGATGCATTAACAATTATTAGGTATTTAGGTGGTCGAAAATCGAGTACACGATTCTGGATCATCTAATTGGACAGCCACTGTACTGGTTGAGAAGTACGTCAGATTTTATGAACCAAAAAAATAAAATAAAATTGTGAATTACAGTAAATTATTTTGAGTTATCAATTCGAAGAGTGGTACAAGCAAATAACTGACATTTGGCGGTTTTGTGTTGAGAAGATTAGATGATGCATTGATGCCTGTATTATGTTTACACGTGTTGATATGAGGTTCATCGTGTTCATTTTGCTGTTTTGTTCCCTTGCATCACTTGGATATAGTTGCATGTATCAATGATGATCGGTTTAAGACAAAGGGCAATTATTGTATTGTATGGTATCGGGAGAGTACGCACTGGCAGAGCTAGGATTTCAAAAGTGGGGTGACAAAATTATTAGGATGTTAGGTGAAAATTCAAAATTTCAAGTTARAAATTGCAACTTTTTACATTTTGCGAYCGATTTTTTRAACTGAACYRAAYTGAAYTGAACTGAATATTTTATGAGAGGGAGAAATTGKGTTAAGAACTGAACTGAATGRAGCCGAACTGAACTGAACTGAATATAAACTGAATTGAAAATAAGCTAATGTAAACAGRCCCTTAGTGGGATKAAGGGAGACTTTTATTGAGATAGAAATTGTAATTATATACGAAGTAATCACATAAAAAATGTGAATAAAATATTAGTTTGGTAAGAGTTGGCAAAGGTTAGGTCAAAAGTTTAAAGGAACCAGAGCGAGCTAATAAGTTAAGTTGCCATGATGTGTTGTAGCGCAGCTTAGCTTTGTGGGTCAATAACTGATCGCGACTCATGAGTGTGAAGCCATGAATATATCGAGTAAACAACGAAAATAAAATGATGAGAGAATAACGAGGTAAAAGTGAATATCTGGAAAATATATACTTGTATGTAACTTGTATATATACGAGTAATATATATTACGATTTTTCTAACGTATGCATGCATATTAGTGCAACAAATTTATGATATAATATTCGATTGTATCAAAATTCAAAGTTAAAAAAGTTAATATGATAAGAGGGAATATTTACAATTTACCTTATTTAAGAAGATAATATCTCTTTGTAATCAATAAATAAAAAATTTACCTTTTTAATTTCAAAGATTTTGAGATAATCAAATATTATATGATCAATTTGTTGCATTAACGTATATAAAACCCTATATATTAAAATGCATTATTAAATCATACTCCCTCTGTCTCTTTTTTATTGCAACATTGTTCTTTTCACCAATGCCAAGGAAATGGTGGACCCCAGCTAAAAGTACAAGTGTTTATGAAAAAGCTTGTAAAGTAATAACCCCAAAGAGTGCCTTAAACATCCAATTAATTTTACATTTCCCATTCTGAAATTTTACATTATTGGAGCCAAAAAGTTGAAAAGTGAAAATTTGGAGCCATGGGTCAAAATTTCAAAAGTCCCTCCACTTTACAAGTTGAAACAATTGAAATATTAACTACCTCTATAAATACACTTCACATTTAATACTTCTAGAATTTATTACAATCCTCCTCAAGTCCTCGAGCAATACTCCAACGTTAATTATCCTCTGCTCCTGTTCAACATTTATTCAAAAATCAGATTTTTTTTTTGTTGACAGCATTAATTGAAAATTCAACATTATTTTTTGAGTTAAACACAAAACAGTTTTTTAAAACTTTTTTTTGGGAAGGCAGAATCACTCTCAGAAAAAATTTCATCATTGAGTGATGTAACTTACCTGATATTTAGGGGAGATAGGCTTCATTTGAAGAAGTTGTTGCAAGATTTTTCTCATTCAAATGTCTGGCAGCACAAGCAATATTGCAATGGCCCCCCTAGACATTTGTCAAGAGACCCTACCCACAACCTCAACATCAGCAATCAACCTCAATGAGCCACCTTTACAGTTTAACCTCAATGAGCCACCTTTAGAGTTCAACCTTAATGAGCCTTCTTTAGAGTTCAACTTCAATGAGCCTCCTTTAGAGTTCAACCTCAATGAGCAACCATCAAACCAAGAGTTATGGGGTGGAGGCAACGAATTTGATAATATGCCTGCAAATGAAGATGAAGAGTTAGTGAGTGGAATGGCTAATGAGTGACTCAGATGTAGATGTGGAAGAATATGATTGACAGATTCTGAATCAGAGCTTGACATTGAAATCCAAGTACTCGAGCCTCCAACTCAACAAGTACAACCAGCCCAACAAGTAGTTGAGATTTCAAGGAAAACAAAGATAGAGTTGAATAATCAAAACAGAGCAAATGTAGCAAAACAGCTACAACAACATTCCGACAATTATCATACACTGCCGTATGGAACTATCAACAAATTAGCAACAGAATTTCAAGTGTCTAGATGGACAGTTGGTAGACTTTGGAAGCTCGTCCAATCACAAATGGCTGCTGACGAAAAAATAAATGTTGAGAACAAGAAAACAGGAAGAGTTGTAGAAAAGAATTCAGTTCAACCCAGAAACGCTCAAGCAAATACCACTGAGAAAAAGAACCAGTGTAAGGGCTGTAGCAGCTGCACTTGGAATACATAGGTCTACATTGCATAGACTTGTAAAAAAGGGGCAATCAAGAAACATACAAATGCAATCAAACCAGATTTGTCACATGAGCACAAGGTAGCAAGGGTTTTGTGGTGCTTGCAATCTGTTATACCAAGTACTGTAAGGACAATTCCCAAATTCAGCACATGTACAATGTAGTACATGTGATGAGAAGTGTTTTTATGTCCAAAATCAGCACCAACTACCTTGCACCAGATGAAAGAGAGCCTCACAGAAAATGCAAAGCAAAAGATTATTCATCAAAATCATGTTCATTGCTGCATTAGCAAGACCTGTCATCACACCAAATGCGAGGTTGCCTTTGATGTTAAAATAGGATCTTTCCCTTCATTGAGATGGTGCCTGCGAAAAAAACAAGTAAAAATCGAGTTGCTGGTACATTAGAAACAAAGCCGATCAAAAATGTCACTAAAGAGGTCGTCAAAGCAAAGATGATCAACAACATTTTACCAGCAATTCGAGAGAAGTGGCCATCATGGGGAACCAAACAAATTTGGGTGTTCAAGATAATGCAAAACCACACATTGCAGATGATCTAGATTTTATGGAAGAGGAAACAAAGATGGATTCAACATAATGCTAATCAACCAACCAGCTCAATCACCAGACATGAATGTGGCTAGATTTGGATTTTTCCGAGCAATTCAGTCACTAAAAGACCAGCTTGCACCAAAAACAGTGGACAAACTTGTCAAGCAGTGGAACAAGTTACAATGAGTATGATCCAAAGCTTTGCAATCACATATTCTTAACATTGCAACAGTGCATGAAAGAAACAATGAAGATAAAAGCAACAACAACTACCATATTCCACATATGGGCAAACAATCACTCGAGGCCAGAGGAGAGCTGCCATATGCAATTGATCTTACAAAAGAATTGGTTGAAGAGTGTCAATATTGGGTTGAACAAGGTCATAGAGAAAGCAAGTGGAAGTACAATTGAATGAAGCAGATTCAGATTCCGGTCAAACGACGGAATTGGTATATTTTAAGTGATTCGGCCTTAGTTTTTAAATATGCATTGCAAGTATGATAACTTTTGTGAATGATAGTTATCTAGTAGTATGTCATTTAAATCTTTTGGTGGTAGGACTTATGAACACATATCAAAACTTTGGGAATAGCAACAATCAACACATGTAAACCTTTTGAGATTAGTATTACAAAGAGTTGTAATTACACCATTTTATAACCTTTTGTTGGTATTTTATGGTCATGACTAGTTGTTAATCCTCATAGCTTACATTTATTTGTTGCCAAAAATATCAAAATCAGTAAGCAAGTACTATCATCCCAATAATATTTCTACTCACTAGCATTTACACAATCGATCAAAGTGAAGTTCCAACAAAAATCAAATCATTATCCCAGTAATAGGACAACCAAAATAAATCAATTTAAGCATACCTCCAAATACCACAACAACATACGCAATTAGGCAGTGATACAATTAGATAGCTTTTCTCCAAATTAGCAAATAAACAAAACAATACAACAACCATACATAAGCATGCACCAACTACACTGAAACAACACCAAGACATCACGTAATCATACTCCAAATACAACCATTAAACAAAAAATAAAATACTTATCTTTGACTTCCCTTTTACCATACGACTTTGGCATGAGGATAGATAAGCTTTCCTCCACGATTGACTTACAACAAGCCTCCTCCTGGGGGTACGAAAGGAACAACAAGACTCATCAAATTTCAGCCTCCTCTTTCGTGATTGTGAGATGTACAACGAAGGGTCAACACCCTCTCTTTCTGGTGTATCCTCGACCACTGGTGGTGGTGCAGATCTAGCTTTTTTCCAGCTAACGGAGAATCAAATTTTCCTCCGAGTCCAAAAACATCGCCATCTCGCTTTGAACTCAGTATCTACGAATTTGGACTCTTGGTTGTCCACTTTCAGGGAAATTTCATGTTAACACACTTGTTAACATCCATGGAGAACTGCAAAAAACAAAATTATAGATCAATTTTTTCCCCCAAAAAAAAAAACCCTAAAATACAGAGTAAATGACCCAAAAAAGTTTTAAAAAAATTACAGAGAGAAATACATACCGAAATGTTCGCCTTGTCGAGAGATTATTAAGATGACATTATTATAAAAAATAAGTTACATTTTAGAGAAAATCTGGGTTTTTTGGTTGAATAAGGAGAGAGAAGATGAAGAAGTAAACAAGCAGAAGAGAGAGAACGGAAAGACAGCGACATATGGTTAGGGATTGGGAGGAATAATTATATATGTGGTTTAGATAAAAAAAATGGCTTAATTGGCTAGAATAGTATTAGTAAGTGAATGATGACAAAAGGTTGGGTGTAAAAGTTAGATATTGAGTGGGCCCATAACTTAAAATGAAATGTAGCAAGTAATTGAGACGGTCAATATAAGAAAATGTAGCAACTAAAAAAAGACGGAGGGAGTATAATAAAAGGTATAAGCAATCTATTGGAGTACTAATCTTTTTAAGACAATGCATATTCATAGTTACACTTGTACGAATTCTTAGTTCTGACGTAGTAGCCTAGTAGGATAGAATCCCAAGCAAACAAAGTCCTTCAATAATTGAAATTATTGCGTACGAAATGACACAAAATGATCGGAAGATGTTTACCAAGAAAAAAAACCTTATTTTATTTTGGACTTTGGATCCTTTAGCATGTTGATTGATTGAGCTAAATGATTAGAAAGTTTTAGTTCCTGCATTTGGTAACCTCCATCGAAAGAAAACAACCTTAAATTACGCTTTTCGTACATACATACTGCATATGATTACATGAGTTCATACGATTATATGAGTTCAAATAGCATACATGGACGATCAAATTTAATCCAAAAATCTCATGAAATCGGGAAAAAACTTTAATAATCACCCGAATTATCCCTTACTCTTGTATATGATTACGCGAGTAATTGTCCTTCCTACCCGGGAAGGAATAGTTTAATTTTGATTGCTCCACAGTTTATCTATTATATATACTTTGTATTGCAATTTCGAAAAAGTGAAATTGAAATGAAAATATTGAAGGAAATTAATTAAACAATGAATGCTGCGAAAGGTTTAGTGATTTTACCATGGTGTTGATTAAAGAGTCTTCATTACAGTTTAATGTGTGATATTGTTTGTCATACATATTAATAATATAAAATTCGTAAATTTAAATATTATGTGCAGAGTCATACATAGTAGTCCAACTCTCGAGTCCATTATTTTACTATTCAATTTTTCAAACGGCTCGTTATTTAAACAGATGAAATTATAAAAACTATCAGAGAACGAAAAAGGCCACACCCTGTTAGGATCATCAACATTACCTATGAGTCATGATTACCTAATGAGATGAATATTACATGCATGTGACTCAGCTCATACTACTCATGATGAAACACGACCGAATAAAATTTCAGTACGTAGGGTTAGTTATATGTAGCATGCACATCTATTTCCTCGAGGACTAGAAATGCTTTATAAAACAAGTTTTATTACACCACAAAAAATCCCATTTATAAAATAAATAATAAAAACACATGTAAAAGACAAAAATGAGGCATGTGCAAAAGCACAAATTAGTACTGCTACAGTGCTACTCTTAAGTCATAATCATCAATTTTGAACCGCAGAAATTAAACAAGGATAAGTATTTTCATGTACCATATATATCGTATTATACTTTCTCCGTTTCTAAATAAATGTTTACTTTGATTTTTGCGATTTTTTTTGGCTAAATTTGATAGAGTGATGAGGTGTGAAGGTGAGGGCCAAAAGAGAGATAAATTTTAATAAACTATGGGTAGAAAAAATACTTCCTCCGTATCAAATAAACGCAACGATTTGATACTTTTTCTCTCTACTTTATGTCAAATCGTTGCGTTTAATTTGATACGGAGAAGTATTTTAATTGTAGTCCCTACATAATTAATGAGAGTAAAATGAATTTTAAGAAACGAGAAAGTACAGATGTACAACTATTCTTTACTACTAATTAATTTGAACGAGAGAGATGAATAGTTCATCTGGTTAAAGCTTCTCTTTTGATACTAAAAAATCTCAAAGATCGATTCTCATCCTCGTGGCTCTCTCGACACCATAAAAAATAATAATTGAACGTAACAATCATCACTAGATTGTTTTGACTTGTGTTCTCTATTGCGTATTGCCTTTTGATTAGATATAGTTGTGTGGAAAATGAGATATTATATATAATTGGAAAAGTTGGACTTACGGTTAAAGAAACAATTATATTATTATAGGTGTGAAAATGTTGGATTGTGTAATTCTATATATAGAATAATAACAAGTGCGATTATACTAATTTGCAATACATGGATTGTTTTTTTTTTTTTTTTTTTGACGATGCATACATGATTGTTGTACTATTGAGAGGTGAATGAAATTATAATAAGTAAATAGGTACATAGCTTATGAGGTAAGAAAATACTCCAATAAAGAACACTAGCGGATTGAAGAGATCATGCATGTTACTCTAGGTCAAATTTCATCGTTATATAGTGGAGTAATATATATTATAATTCTCAAATTTGTACTCCTTCGTATCATAATTGAGCAAACAATTTGATACGAAGTTGAAAGAAAAAATGTGAAATTGTTACCAGAATTATGATACGAAGGGATATTTGAAAACTATATATAAACCTCACATGATTGTGTCAGTAATTTTTTTTTATGGTACATTGTAGCCAATAATAACATCTAGTTATCCATATAATACAAGAATATTCTCATGAGTCAAAAAGTATATTAATAAAATTATAAAAATCTAGGGAATAAATAAATAAATAAATAAAATACAACCTCAACAAAACCTATAAAAAAGTTTACATTTCATTTACCTTATGAATACTAATAAAAAAATTATCTAAACACAAAAGATACATCAGGTGGCCACGCACACCCTATTTTTCAATAAACATAACAATATTGTCAATGCATAACACGTGTTATTAAACTAGTTTTACAGTAATAAAATTTAGAAGCCAACCAGCACCATTCTTGTGTTTTTATGAGACACTATATAAATTCATTATGAAATTTATTTTTTTTGACGAGGGTAAAATAAAATCAAATACTCCGTAGAACAAATATATAAATCAATAGAAAATGATTAATTAAAAAGACGATAAATTGAATTATTATGATTATTTTTGGGTGGGGATCGGAGAAAAACCTTTAGTATATATGTACGAGTACTTCCAAAATACATTGCCTTCATCACCCATGACGTCTTTCATAATTTACTAGCATACACTTATAAATTACACAAAATAAAATAGTCATATAAGCTTAGTAAGTATACTACTCAACTTCATTAGCTTAGTAAGTATACTACTCAACTTCATTCATTGAACGTTGTTTATTTCTCTCTTCTCTTCTCTCTCTCATCCACGGATTCACCACAAATTATCTCTTTTGTACACATAAAATATGTCCAATAAATTAGACGACGAGAGTAAAGTTCCATTTTTGCAAAAGTACAACAATGAACATGAAGTTGATGATTATATTGCTGAAAATGGCACTCTAGTAGGAAGAGTGTGGCTCGAATCCAAGAAGCTATGGCACGTCGTTGGCCCTTCTATCGTGAGTCGTATCGCTTCGTATACCATGTTGGTTGTCACCCAAGCCTTTGCCGGACACCTCGGTGATCTTGAGCTCGCTGCTGTTTCTATTGGTTGCAATGTCATCGTTGGCCTYGATTTCGGTCTCATGGTACTAATAATATAACTACTTTTTACTATACGGGTTTTTATCACATATATGTTCTTTTTTATTTATTTTGTGCGGCAACCATTAATTGAAACTTTTGATTGTTTTAAACTTTTAATGATTTCGGATTTTATAAAAGGTGTTTGGATGGTAGTGGTTTCGTGAATTACTAGGAAATTAAAATAAAGTATGCAACTTGATATATGCATGATTGATTAGGGTCTATACCTTAATCTCTTCACTTCAACTTTTACAACGACTTTCTTTAAATAAGGGTTATTAATAATTGTATGGTAGATGCAGATTTGAAATGATTTTTTTTTTCTTTAATGATTTTATCAAAGATTACTTAATTCTTTAAGCATGATTTAGCATGATGTGTGCCTGTTTGTTTGTCTACGTAAAGCTACAGCAGACAATTGTCTAATATACATAAATTCTTAATTACACTTCTTTTCAATAAGATGAAATCTTACAATTTTTTTTTTAAAAAAAAACGATAGTGTTAATGGGCGCTCCAGACGTTAGATAAGAACTAAATACATGTCCTAAACTGGTATAAATTTTGGAATGCATGCCAAAATCACTTTTAATTATCTTATCTAACGTCCTGAGGTGCTCGTTAACTTTTACCTTTTAAAAAATGGTTGTATTTTAAACTTGGGAAATTAATAAAATGATGGAAATGATATAGTTGGGAATGGCAAGTGCATTGGAGACGTTATGTGGGCAAGCATATGGAGCAAAGAAGTACCACATGTTGGGAGTGTACATGCAAAGATCATGGATAGTWCTATTCATATGTTCAATCTTATTACTACCCTTGTACCTATTTGCGGCCCCTATAATGAAGCTCGTAGGCCAACCGGACGACGTGTCCGATTTGGCCGGAGTGGTGGCCCTATGGATGCTACCACTCCACTTCAGCTTCGCGTTCCAATTCCCACTGCAGAGGTTCCTACAATGCCAGCTTAAGGCCGGGGTTGTAGCGTGGGTCACGGTCGTGGCCCTAGTGGTACACTTGTTCGTGTCGTGGCTATTYGTGTACGTGTTYAAGTGTGGTCTTATTGGAATCGCAGTCACYCAGAATTTCGGGTGGTGGGTGTTGGTGATTGGGCTGTTTGGCTACACGGCCTTAGGAGGGTGTCCGCAAACTTGGGCTGGATTTTCAGTGGAGGCGTTTTCTGGTCTTTGGGAGTTTGTCAAGCTTTCAGCTGCTTCTGGTGTCATGCTTTGGTAATAATTCATTCATTCATTCATTCATTCATTCATTCATTTGCCTCCTCTTCTTTTTTGTTATAATACTCCAAAAAAAAATTAATTAATCACCTCAAATGTTAACATCAACAATCTAACATCATATCCTTGTTGTTTTGTGTGATGTGTATAAATAATCAAGCTCCCAAATGTTGACCAATCATTCTTTGTTTTTATTTTTAATTTTCCTTGTTAATTAGCATCACTTCTTATAGTAATTAACTAATAAGGAGTAGACAAATCTAGCCGAAAGTAGAATCTTAAAGACGTGGATGAGAATCGATTCTAGGATCTCCTGAATACGAAAGGGGAACTTTAACCACATGAGCTATCCTTCATCACTCTTATAACCTTTTTAGTTTTTAATAGAGTTTTGATCTTTTCAGTTCAAATAAGTTCAATTATTGATTAGTTTTGTTACGTTCACAGAAATTCAATTAGGTGCGATAAGTCAATATTGGATGATCGATAGAATACCTCATGAATGATAATCTATCGTCCCTCTATTATTATATGATGTATAGGAAACATGCACAATTTAATTTGCACATTAGATTGATGAGTTTTTCTAATTTGTTGTCATAGAAGGACAGAAGCATATGGGAACGATCAATACTATTAATTACAGCATTATTTTTACTAATATTTGTCAATTTTAATTATTTTTATATTATTTATATCTAATATAAGTTGTTTTATATAAACTAATCAACAGCTTGGAGAACTGGTACTACAGAATATTGATTTTGATGACTGGAAATCTGAAGAATGCAGAAATAGCCCTTGATGCTTTATCTATCTGGTATGTTGTTTTCTTTTCCTTAATATACGGAGTATAAATATTCGAACATGCTAATGGACGAGATCTTAGATAAACATTAAATATATTTGTGATGCTACTATGTTTAAACTTGTGATGGATAGTGATACACACATATCAAGTGTATGCGG
>SNQN01000068.1:124300-153879 GCA_008642245.1 Bassia scoparia | reverse complement strand
GTCCGACCTATGGAAGATTAACCTCTAATTTTATCTATTATATATTTTTTTCTCTAATAAATAATGATTTAACCACATAAATCTCCTAAATATATCAATTAATTTCACTTTTGTTTTTAATTGGCAAAGGAAATCTTTCCCTTATTTATGAAAAATAAATTTTAGGAGCATTTATATAATAAATTTTGCTTGAAACCAAAAGTTAACTAGAGAAGGCTCAAACATTACATCCTGATTGTGTGGAACATTTTTTGCACGACCATTGTAAATTTTCTATAGGGCATTTGGGCTGGTATGATTTTTGGAGGAACAGCCGTTCAAACATTGATATTAGCCATCATCACGATTCGATGCGATTGGGGTAAAGAGGTAATGAAATTCGTTAAATAAATTTATTTTGATAAATTGTTGATTGCCTAGTTCTTAATCAATAAAACTAATCATGTCACTTAGGGGTCGTTCGGTATCTTTTTTGTTTTCATTTTTTTTTTTAAAAAAAACAAAAATTAAAAAAGAAACTAGTGGTATAATTTATTTTTTTTTTGCTGTCAATTTTCAAAATTATCATGTTTTCAATAAGTTTAAATAATTTTTGATCTTTTATATGCTATAGCCTATATTTCACGTGATTTTTAAGAAGAAAAAACAAGAAACCAGAAAACCACAACAATGCAGAATGACTTTACTTAAATAGTTTAACTTGCATTTGCTTGCTAATAGCACATCATGTTAGTAATAATTTAGAGCAATTCACTAATTTGATTAGCTTATTATAATTTGATAGATAATTAGTGTGTTGTGTGTAAAACAAGCATCATAATTTGATGATCATTCTACGGTTTGAATTGCAGGCTCGAAGAGCAACCTTACATGCAGAAAAGTGGGCTGCGGGTATCCAAGACCTAAAATCTTGATTGAGTTGATCATTTTTATTTTTTATATTTTAGAAATATAATTATTTTTTTTATATATATAGGTATTAAGGAACAATAATCTTAATTAATTTTAGACTATACTACGAAAAATCTCAAAAATCGCCATAYTGAATTGTAATCAATCGGTCTTCATTTTGAAATGATATTATGACAATTTGAGTAGCGCCAACCCCATAATATAATTTGTACAATACAAGTGTACGTTTTCCATATTTTACTTTGAAAATTTAAAATAATTCTTCAATTCCAATAATATACTTAATAAGTGCGAGAGTTGAACATATATTTTTCGCTYTTCATGCAAGTCAATACTGTCAATTATTTTGGCAATGATCCTTTTAACAACATTGTATGTATTGACTATGATTAGTCAAATAGATTTTCCTCCCCCGCTTCCGCCCATGCTTGTTAGCAAGATCAAACAAGTTGCGGTCGAAATTGGATTATACTATTAAGTGTTAATGTTAGATCTGATTCTCCACGCTTTAATTACATTGTTCATATCTGAATTAGTAAAATTAAAAGCACACTAGATTTGAAGTGGTTAAACCTAAGTTAAGAATAATAAAATGAGACAACACTACAAAAATTGAATCTAATCATCAAAACAAAAATGAAGGGGGAAAACTAGGCCACTTGCAATCTTGCATAGTGTTCCTTTTTTAATTTTGGCATGAACAACCACGAACTTTAAGTGTTCAAAATGGTGTTTAATGAGTAAAACATGCATAGGGGCCAAAATTATTGATGGTGCTAGTAGACTAGACCCCATGTTATTTGTTCTTCGAAGTACCACTTAAAGTTTTTATCGTATAATAATCACGTGTAATAACGTATTCTGGATATCATCGTTAGGCCACTTGTGGTGTTAAATAAAACGATCTTGTTAAAGAGTGTCTTAGAATAATTTTAGTTTGGTATTCAATATATATCAATATACATATCTTTTTAAAATGGTTTGAACTTTGGATTATTATATGTCATTTTGAAATAGATRAAAATTATTGATTTTTATGTAAGAAATTAAACTAGGCTTAAACACTTACAAGTAGCGCCGAGATACCTACAAAACCTTTGTCGGTAACTCGGTGGTACCGTCTATATATTGGTTATGAATTTATGATGCAGTCCGTATGTCAAAATGAACATGCAAAGTCGTTGTTTTATCATCATGCTATATAGGTTTACTCTCTATAGAATTTGCTCTCATAAATGATTTGAAAAGGAAAGTGACTAGTGACTAGTGACTAGTGAGTCGTAGTAAAACAAAATCAACTACTTCATTCGTTTCAGAAAGCTCGTTATACTTCTCAAATCACGGATTTCTATATAGTTTTTTTGGAGAGAAAAGAGATAGAGAGAGTTTATTTCCTAAAAAGGAAATGTAGCAAGTAATGTGAAACTTTCTAAAATAACAAATGTAGCGGACTTTCTGAAACGAAGAAAGTACTAAAAAGGAACGTGAAATACGAAGTAATTATTTCGTACAAGTATCAAGCAGGCTGTAGATGAGCAAATGCAAGAAGCTCCATTGCTCAAGGCCCATGTTTAGCAAGGGCCCATCTTTTTCTTTGTTTATGTTAATACTTTAAATTTCACTTCTTGCTTATTTATTACTTGTATGACATGTTCGTACATGTGTATCAATGTATGCAAACAATATGTACAGTTGTACGGAGTATCTTGTTTCCCTTTTTACCTTATTCCAATAGGCAAATTGTTTACGAGAAATGATAAACATATAGCAGCTAGGAGTATAACGCGGTTATTGTTCACTGCTTTTTGGCACTGTTCATATTTTTTAAAATGTAAAAAAAAGAAGATAAATTTCACACAAATTATAACATTGTCCAACCATATGCTAAACTTTGTCTTGTTAATTTCTAACATTGTCCAACTAAACCCCAAACTTTGTCTCAATGTAGCCTAACATTGTTCGTCAATTTTGGCGTGTTAACCACGATTTCACCTGCACTTTACTCCTAGCTGGTATGAGTCTTTACTTCCTCAGTTGTTTACTCCATCCTTTCGATTTTTAATGAAGTGTGTATTTACTATTTGTGAGAAAAACCAGGAATAATATATGGAGTATTATAATGTGAGTGATGTCAAAAAGTATGAGAGAGTGTGTGTAAAAGGTGAAAAAAAATATGAAAAAGTAGGGTAAGCGAGGGAAGATGTGGTTAAAAAGTAAGAAAGAGAGTGTCCCAAAAATAGAATAAAACAGAATGCACATAACATTAAAAATTGTTCAAATGAGAAAATTGCACATAATATTAAAAATCGGAGGGAGTATTTTTATTTTCCATTTTACTTAAACTTTCTATTTTTCCAATCATAAATGACATTGACTTGCTTTTATATAATAATCAAAACTAAAGTTAATTGATTTTCATTAATTCATGAAGATTTGAACGCTTTCACTATACGTCACTCTCATGCCCGGCCTGTTCTCGTTTCAAAATTAAAGTTAATTGATTTTCATGATTTCGTGAAAAATTGAAAGCTTTCGCTATACGTCACTTTTTTGTCCTGTTTTCGTCTACTTATTTCAATTAGTTTCTGTTAAAATAAGTTTAATTCAGTAAAATAACTTCAGTTCAGTAATAATAACTTTGGTTCAGTAATAAGAAGTTCAGTTCAGTAATAATAAATTCAGTTCAATAATAATAAGTTCAATACTTAAGAATTTCGTTAAAGTTTCAATAAAAATAAGTTTAGTTCTGTACTAACTATTCAATTCAGTAAAAATAAGTTCAGTTCAATAGAAATAAGTTCAATGCAGCAAATTTCAATTGACGAGAAGTCGAGAACAGAGCTTTAGTAATTGTGTTATTAATGGAGAAGAAAATATAAGTTCTCTCATATAAAGGACCTTGAATATCAATAAAATATTTTACAATGCAAAAAATACTAAATTTCCCCATTTCACATATACCATTAGCGTTAGTGACACTTAAAAAAATTCATAGTATTTTTTTCTCCGATTCATGAATTCGACCCCCTTTAATAATTATTTCCGACTCCGCCCCTGTATATATAGAAAGATAAACAGGATTACAAGTGATGGGAGTATAAGACAGTTTTCTCTCAATACTATAACATAACCGACAAAAACTAAAACTTAATTATATGGACATCGCTTACAGATGCGCACATGTCGACTTGAATGCATCAAAGTAATGCAATAACGTTTGCATGTAGCCATGTAGGGCTTTTTTTTTTTGTGTGTGTGTTTAACGTGCTTTGATTTGAGCTTTAGCATGTCGATTGTTATATACAGTACTACCATTTTAGTGATGAATAGTCGTAACTCATGTACTTTAGTGAAGTAGTATAAAAAAGGTATTTTACAATTCTCTAAATGCCTTATAAATTATTTGAAGTATTTGGATTAGTTGTTATAAAATACTTGAAACTCATAATTTTTTCCTCAAATGGTAACATGTAAAAAAACAAAAACAAAAGAGGAAGTAATTTTTCTTTATAATAAGCAATGGACTCAATAATTATTAGATGATCTAACATAAGACATTTCAAATAATGTGATTTCCAAAGATAGCACATGCTTACAATAAATATGTACATATAAAATATTTAATTGTATCAAATTCTTGAAAAGTAAAACAGAATATATCCTGATGAGAGACACAAAGCTTACCTTATTTAGAGATAATATCTTTTAATGCAAAGAAAATTTCTTAAAAAACTACCTTTTAACATTAAGATTTTGATTGCATCAAATACTTTCTTCTTAACAAATTAATTACAATTTTGCTTTTTGCACGTATTTTAAGGAAGAGATTTAAAGAGATAAACGAGCAAATTAGGTAAAATAATTTTAAGACTAGAAACATATAATCTCATTCTTGTTTATGTTAAAAATATTTTACCTAATTTGCTCGTTTATATCATTAAATTTCTTTTTTAAAATGCGTGCAAAAACCAAAATTGCAATTAATTTGATACGGAGGAAGTATTAAACTTCGTATACAAAAACCGTATAAAAAACAATTTTTGTGGATCAATAAGGCATTAACTCACGTAATTGGGCCTTGGGTCAACCCAATAAGTCGAGGCTATTTTGTTAAATACCAATTACTCTTGCCTAGACCCGGTCCATGCAATTTTGCATTAGCCCAACACATACAAGTTTCTTTTTCTTTTCTTCTTCTTTGTTCTACTTACTATTTTTTTTGGAGTATTTAGTTGTTTTTAATTTTTTTAAAGTCCATCTTCTTTTGTTCTTTTTTTCCTAAATAATTTTTTTATATTATTAAATATTTTATTCTTTTGTACGAATTAATATATTGTGAAATATTCAAATTGTGAGGAAAAAAAAAATGAGAGAATGAATTAACAAGAAAAGAAGGAAATACTAAAAGAGAGGGAGAAAACTAAAACTTAAAAAAATGCTTACAAAAAAGATTTAAAAAATCTGTACAGAAAAAGGCAAAGAAGAGATTAATTGATATAAAAAAACAGAAAAAAGAAAGAACAAAAGAAAAGAAGTAACATGCCATCAGCGCATAGATGGATCCAGAGTCTATACAAAAATTTGCCTTTAAACATGGTGGCTTTTTAACCCAAAAAAAAACTTGTTAATGTTTAATTTCACTGACAAATTAGGAGGAACGTGGGCCCATCTCCGTTAAAAAGTAGCGAAATTTGACAAATGGGGTGCAAACTAAACACGATACAAATGTTTGTGGGTTTAGAATTTTTTTTTTTTTAAAAAAAAACAATGGAGGTTTCTAACAAAGGAAGAAAAACATATGAGAGTTTCTGACAAAATTTCCTTAGTTATTTTGTTGTTGTTGTTGTTGTTGGAATCTTTATCATGTTAGAATGCTGAACTGGCTTTATAGTCACGACTCATGAGTATTATTGTATTCCTATTGGTTATAAGCTTTGGTGCTGATCTTCTATTGGTTAGCTAGGTTAGATTGTGTTAGCATTTCCCTTGTGGTAAAAATGCTTGTTAAATTCTATAAGTTGAAGTATGTAACTATTCATCAAGTTTGATTGCATTTTATTAAATATACTTTCATAAAAATTTCGTCGTGTGAGATCTTAATACTCATAACCATCAAGTACCTTCTCACATATGCAATTTTTTTTCGTACATATAACTTAAGATATATAACATTCAAATTATTTTCGAAAAAAATTACAGAAAAAGAAAACAAATGTACCAATTATTTTGGATCAAAAGGACCCTGGCTATACTAAACATCGCCCCTCATTATTTACTTTACTCGCCCCTATTTCATCTTGTTCTTCCCATTTTACCCTTGCGAAACTAAATCCATTTTTCTCGTTTCTCCTCCGCTCCATTAGCCTGAAGCGACCACGCAATCGCCGGACTATTGGACGATATGTCGGAAGTGACCCCGAACCCACTTCGCCGCCACCTGACCTCGCCGGAGAGAGTAAATTTTTTTTTTTATGGAAGTTGAAACCTACGTCTAACATTTAGACGTACGTTCCCATGGACGTACATTCTAGAAATTCCACGTCCCATGGGACTGAGTGATATTCCCAGACGTACGTCCATGGGACGTACGTCTACATTAGACGTGTGTCCCATGCGTACGTGTCTGGGAATTCCCCACGTCCCATGACATGAGGAATTCTAGACGTACGTCCCATGGACGTACGTCTAAATGTTAGACTGGTAGTTTAATTTTTTTTTTTTTTTTTGCAAATAAAAAAATTTAATTTAATTTTAAAAAAAATATTTGTGAAACTACGTCTGAGATCCAGACGTAGTCCCATGGGACTCACGTCTGACCAGACGAAGGTCCCATGGACTCACGTCTGATTCAGACGTGAAGTCCCATGTGACCTTCGTCTGGATCAGACGTGAGTCCCATGGGACTTGCGTCTGATCTCAGACGTAGGTTCTCGGAAAAAAAAAAAATCGCCATACCCGAAAGCTAGAAGCAGAGCCAACACACCGACGCGTCATCCACCACCGATGACCACCTTCGCCTGCCTCCGCCGCCTCACCGCGCGCCGCTAGGGTGAATGGTGAGTATAAGTGGAGGTGGTAAGTGAGGGTTTATTTACTTTTGTCAATTTACTAAAATTTTGGGGCGAAAATCAGTAATTTGGGGCGACGATTAACAATGCCTTCAAAAGGAAGTACAATAAAGGAGTAAGATAAGTCAAGCCTTGCCAATCGAACAATCACTCAATCAAATAATCAATACAGCATACATTTCACGTTGTTAAAAATCTAACCTCTCTGTTTTATTTTTTTGGCCGTTATCCCTGAACCTTTAGTTACTTATTAAAAATTGTGATTTTTCTTTTTTACTTTGTACCAAATAAATATGTTCTTTTCGATTTATATTTAAACTTTTTTTTATACTAGACGATTTATTGAAACTTATTCGTATCTGACTAATCTTATCTAAATTTATTTTATTCAATAAATAATGAAAAATAAAATCATGTTCAAATTGGTTGAGTGTTTAATAAATTGAATTGAATATGACCTAAGTTGGAAGGATGGATACTTTTATACTACTCACGTTGTTGAATTTATATTCACAAACTCACAACAATCAGCATTTAGCCACAACATCTAGTTTCCCTCATGGACCCACTTGCTAGTTCTATTTGAGGAAGTATTGGTAAGGTCATGTTTAATTTTTTTGGGCTTAATTATATGGTACGAGTACTTCAATTCAGTTCAGTCAACTTCAGCTCTTTTTACTTCGGTTTAGCCAATTTCAACCCACCTAACTTCAACTCTTTCCTAATTATTTTAGTTTTATTATTACTGTGTGGATGTGATAAACCCCGGCCCCCTCATATGTGATACGAGTATATGGTTGTTCTTATGTGATAAACTAGGTAATACCCGAGCAAATGCCCGACTTTTAAATAAAATAAAAATTATCGTAAATAAAATCAAAACATATTTTTTTAAAAATGTGATTATTATTTCATAATATTATTTTATTTGTGATAATAAATAGAGTTATATATGTATATCAATTAATAAATATTTAAAATTTTATCCAAAGTACAATTATTAACATTAATTAAATTTTTTCTTATAATATAATGGTATAATAATTTTTATGCATTAATAATAATTTTTATGCATAAAAATTATAATAATAATGGTACAATACGAATTCTCAAACACGAGAGTATACTACTTTATTACACGCCCCCAATCGATATTCGATAGCATCTATATACTGTATATTTTCTCCGTTTTTATTTACTGGAAACTTTTGCCAAATTTGGAAAAATCAAATTAGTGTAAACTATTTTTTCTTTCCTTTTTTACATGTCATTTCTTCCTATATATATCTCTCTGAATTACATGCTTCGTTTTCTCTCTATTTCACTTTCACACTCAGTCACTCGCAACTAAATTTTGCTTAGGAGTCCGAGTCACTCATAGCTCCCAAGTTTCCACTAAAAAGAAACGGGTGAAGTATATAATTTTTTTTTTACTTTTTTTGTGCTAAGAGAGCTACAATGACAGGGATGCGAATCGATCCCAAAATGTCCTAACAAAAACGAGAGAGAAACTTTTACCACTTGAGCTAACCCTGATTCTCATATACTGTATATATAATTGTTTTCGATTGATCATTTTTTCTTCCTCTCATCTTCATCACAACCTAGCTAACTTTTATACAAGTAGATTTATTTTTTATTTTTCATAAAAAAAGGCGGTATGTTGTCTAACGAAAATAGGTGTGCTGAATCCGGAGACGAAAGGCTTCCACTATTAGAGAAATACAACAATCAGTCATCATCTAATTACAATGAAGACGACGTTCAATCATCAATGCAGTCGTTATTAGCTGAAAATGRAACTCTTACAACCAGAGTATGGGYTGAATCGAGGAGGTTATGGCAAGTTGCTGGACCATCGATCATAACCCGTATCGCTTCGTATGCTATGTTGATTGCCACCCAAGCAATCGCCGGACACCTTGGTGACCTTGAGCTTGCTGCATTCTCCATTAGTTGCAATGTCATTATTGGCTTCGACTACGGTCTCATGGTACTCTCTAATGATCTAATCATACCTCTCTCTATCCATACTTATTTTATTACTTCCTCCGTATTCAAATTAAAGGCTTGCAACAATTATATTTTTTTCTTGAATTTTAAGTAAATATTTAAGAGTTTAAAATGACAAATTAGAAGGAAAAAAAATACATGCAAAAATAACGAGATTAAGACTCTTTGTTCACCCTTAAATTATTTTATCTTTTAAATTCGCACAATTTGTATTGTTACAATCATTTTAGGGGAATGCTAATTGAAGTCCAAAACAACTAGAAATAAAGTCCATATTTCAATATAATTTCCCAAATTACTCTTGCCCCAAAACAACTACCCACCACCAAACCACCTTTGAAACACCACCAAGCAAACTCTCAACCACCTCCAATTACCCAGCCACTTAACACCCTTCACGACACCACCCAACCTACAAATAGGGATGCAAACGGGGCGGAGCGAGGCAGATATTGCAATTCATATCCCCATCTCCACCTACTTATGGAATCCCCATCCCCGTACCCATCCCCGCGACGGGTATTTCTTTTATCCCTATCCCCGCCTCGGCGGGGACATATATAGAACTATCCCCGCCCCATGACCCAGGTGGGTTTCCATACCCACTTCATACCCGTGTTCTCCGCCCCGCTACCTGCCAAAATCTCCACCTAAGACCCACGTGAAATTCCCACAAGGCCACAAGACATGTAACTTAAACAGCCCAAATAACACAAATAATTCAAAGGCCCAACTCTTAAAATACATCAAATAGCAAAGCCTAAGATATGATAAGACCCAATAAGCAATATTGTTATAACATGAACTATTATTTGCAAATCATTATTCATTTATTCTACTTTATACAAAATTTTCAATTATTAAGCCAAAAAAATAAAAATTCAATTATTAGTTTTAAAAATGCGGGGCGGGACGGGACGGAGGTAGCCAAAAAACTATCTCCATCCCCGCGGTGGGTACAAAAATTTTCATCCCCATCCCCGTCAAAGTTGGACCCATTCCCGCCTCATTGGGGCGGGGATGGGGCGGGTTTTCTACTTGATCCGCCCCACATTTTCTGGTTAAAATTATAACTTAATTATGTTAAAATTATTTTGATTAATTTGTTCGTTTAAATTGTTAAATCTCAACTTCGAAATGCGTAAAATTTGGTTTGTTAAGATTAAAAAGATACGGAGAAAGTATAACAATTGCAATAATCTTTTAATCAAAAGCGGATTATTATTATTATCGTTTTACAGTTAAGTGACAACCAATTGATAAGCAATTGTACTTGGTACGGCCTTGTTCTGATCGACTAAGTTAAAAAATGAAAACGAATTGATAAGCAATCATTCTCCCTCACTTGTTTTTTTCCCTCAAACTTTACTCTAGCTTATGCCCCGCAACATTAGTTTTCCGCTAATTTTTTGCTTTCATGATTAATATCAATCAAGATTGTTACAAGTATTTTATTCCAAGATTTCATTCAAAATTCACTTATTTTTATGTAAAAAGCCAAAAAAATTAAATTTGATAAAAAGAAAAAAAATGTCCAATCAAAATTACACATGTGTCCAAGATGAATTTTGAGTTGTGTTTTGATTTCCAAAACTCAACTTGAGACTCCRRTGAACCTTAAACAACATTGTAGCACAAGATTCACCAAAATTTCAACTCGAGACTTCCTTTAAAATTTACCGTGTGTCACATGGAGAGTAAAACTAGAAAGTGACCCGAGCAACCCTGGCCTCTTGTTTATTTTGAAATTTCCCATCACTTGTTTTTTCCTTCATACTTTATTTTAGACTATGCAACATTAACTTTCCATTAACTTTTTTTTTTTTACTTTCTAGATTCATATCGAGATTTTACAAGTACTTTACGGACTTTTTTTTTTGGGATATGCTGTAGCTTGGGCTAGCAAGTGCATTGGAGACGCTATGTGGGCAAGCATACGGGGCGAAAAAATACCGCATGTTGGGAGTCTACTTGCAGAGATCATGGATAGTAACATTCATTTGTTCCATACTTGTACTACCCTTGTACCTATTTGCGGGCCCTATATTGAAGCTATTAGGCCAACCGGACGACGTGTCCGACTTGACCGAGGTGGTGGCGTTGTGGATGGTACCATTTCACTTCAGCTTGGCGCTTCAGTTTCCGCTGCAAAGGTTCCTACAGTGCCAGCTTAAGACCGCAGTGGTGGCGTGGGTGTCGGTGGTTGCATTGGCGGTGCAAGTGCTCGTGTCATGGTTGGTTGTGTACGTGCTTAAGTGCGGAGTCATTGGTTTAGCCGTGACTCATAACGTAGGGTGGTGGGGTTTGGTTTTCGGGTTGTTTGGCTACACTGCCTTTGGAGGATGTCCCCTCACTTGGGATGGTTTCTCATTCGAGGCCTTTTCGGGTCTGTGGGAGTTTTTCAAGCTTTCGATCGCTTCTGGAGTCATGCTTTGGTAATTTCAAAATTATAAACTTCTCAATTGTTGACACCGTTAAGTTTTAAAATTAAAGTATATTGACAAATGCTTTCGATAAAAATAATTCTAACACTACTATGACATTAATCACCTGTAAACTTAACTTGATTTAATTTTATAGACTTAAACCAAAATGCAATTATCTGAGTTCTTATTTGATTTGTCTTGATGTATATTTATTTTCAAAGATATTTTTTTTATTATTATTTCATATTCACAACTCCAAGATATATTTCGATTTAAATTGGTGTCTCGAATATTATAAAAAAAATACAAATGTAGCAACTAATAAATTAAAAATAAGAGGGAGTGAGTACTATATATGTAAACGTTGTTATAAGAATTTAGACCAAAAAAATAAAGAAGCAAAGAAAAGGCTAAAAATGACACGATTCAATTTAGTTAAATTACAACTTGAGTTCAATTCCGTTTCTCATAATTGGAAAACGATGGAGGACAAAGGTATTTATAATTCGAGCACTTTTGATACCAAAGTAGTTTTTCCCGTGACATTTTAAGTAAATAAGTTGTGATCAGTTCTTCTGGAGAGATATACTAATAATTACCCCTATAATTCATGACATCTAGTTGAAAATAATTTTCGATGCATTCGTCACGTACTTGTTCTACTTGGATGCTCATCAATGCTAATGATGGTCATCTGATGGAAGATGGAAAGCAAAATGGAAAGATTTTTTATACGAGATTATAGTAGTTAATTATATGCAAGCATGATTAATTATGAACACATACATTACAATTTGGTAATTAATAGTGTAATTTATTTATCAACAGTTTGGAGAGCTGGCACTATACAGTGTTATTACTTATGACTGGAAATCTGAAGAATGCAAAGATAGCCCTTGATGCTTTATCTATATGGTATATCACTCCTTATTAATTACTCCCTCCGTATCATAATTATAGAACGATTAGACATTTGTTTTTTCTATTTTATGTCAAATCATTTCTAAAATTATGATACGGAGGGATTACTACTTTTCTTTTGAATAGAAAACATCAAATTATTCATATTGTTAAACAAATTTATTAATTAATTAATCTATTTATTTTCTTCTCTTTTAAATAGCACGAATCTTAATTCTTGGGAGATGATGATTTCAATAGCATTCTTTACCGGTGTTGGGTAAGTAGTTACCGTTTTATTTAATTTTTCATTTATTAATTTTATTTTAACGTATTATTATATTCGACTAAAACAATTGAAAATCGATTTGAATTTCACTCAAATTACTTCGAATTTGTTTGCTACTTCCATTTCCAATTAATGAAAAATTGAACTCGTCGGAGCAATATGTTCTTGCACATAAGCAACTAGCAACTAGTGACATTGCCAAGAGGCAAGAGCCCAAGTGATTGTTGATTTTGATGTGTTTTCATGTCCTTATTTACGTGAAAATGATAATTACATGTATGTGATACATAATATGAATTTGTGTGTTGGCTCGGGTATTGTTTTAAGTGCGTGTTACCTTATTTTGCTTCTCCACACTTAATAAATATGTAAAATTTTCAATCTCGCGGATTGTTTTCGAAAAGAAAATAAAGTATAATATTTAGTCTACTTTATATTTATATTGAAGAATAATATACGAATATATGATTATGTGGGGTTTTTTTTTTTTTTTTGAAAAAAAGCATTGAATTCTTTTTTCTAATTGGATGAAACATTCATATTGACATTTCTTGGCAGAGTAAGGGTTGCAAATGAGCTAGGAGGAGGAAACGGAAAAGGAGCTAAATTTGCAATCATAGTAGCCTTGTCGACGTCGGTTGCTATAGGGTTATGCTTCTCGTTGTTGGTTTTGATATTTCATGACAAGTTAGCTTTCATTTTCTCCACAAGCCCCCTTGTCGTTGAGGAAGTTAATAAACTCTCCGTTCTCTTAGCCTTCAGTGTCCTTCTCAATGGCATCCAACTCGTTCTCTCCGGTAACTCTTTTAACTATTTAAAGACAATATTGATAATTGACAAAATTCAAAAAATAAATCAATCGAACTATTTGACCCGTACAATAACTTATTAAAGAACCCTAATTTTTGTAAGAAGTACAATACTCATAAAAAAAATAAGTTGAAAAGGATTTTCACTTTTGAGAATATTTTTAATAAGACAAAGTATTAGGTACATCGAATGCACAATAAATTTATTATGCATCAGATTATAGTGACCCTTTTGGTTAATATAGTAACCCTTTTTAGCAATATAGTGACCCTTATTATTTATCACTATATTGATGTAAAGTGAACTGTTAAGTTACTATATTGATATAAAGGGTCACTATATGTTTGATGCATAATAAATTTATTGTGCATCTGATGCATGTAATACCTTTTCTTTTAATAATCTTTTATACTCCGTACGGGCGTACGTACTTCATATATATTTTATTTTAATATCCAAAAAACTTTTCGAACATTGTTTCAAAATACGATTAAAAGAAAATACACATTTTAAAAAATAAAAATAATTTATCAAGCTTTTCGTATCAAATAATCTTGTATATTTTATTTTATTAAGAATAAACACATAATAAATGAGTAAAAACTTCGTTTATATACTTTTTACATTGGAGAGCTTTGCATATAGGTGTCGCGGTAGGATCGGGGTGGCAGAGCACGGTGGCCTACGTTAATCTCGTTTGTTATTATTTACTCGGCTTACCTCTTGGGTATATATTGGGGTGGAAATTTGGTCAAGGAGTTATGGTAATTAATTATCATTACAATTTTTTTTACAGTAATTTTCTAATAATACATAATTAACAATTAGTTATTTTCATTTAATTTAGGGACTTTGGGCTGGAATGATTTTTGGTGGTACACTGATTCAATCAGTGATTTTAGTTATTATCACACTTCGATGCGATTGGGAGAAAGAGGTAATGAAATTCTATAATTATTTGCACTGTTTTAAGTTCAATTTGGAAATCGACTCATTTAGAGCATCCATAATGACGAGTAATAAACCTTGTAATTTTGTCTGACACATCATTTTTTGAGTTGCATCTTTTTTTAAGTTACAATTATTCACAATGTCAAACTATAAATCTTGTAACGTTGTAGTTAATGTCATAGACATAGTGAATGAAATGACCGGGGCTTAAAACCTCGTAGTTCAACAAAGCTAAAACATTTTATATACTACTCCTTATAATAGTTGAACTTGTTTTTTTTTTTTTTTTTTTTTTTTTTTTTTTTTTTTTTTTTTTTTTTTTTTTTTTTTTTGTGACGAGAATAGTTGAACTTGTTGATTGAAAGTTTACTTATTTACAAGATGATCTTTTTAGTAAACCATTGTTGATGCTCATACAACATTGCATTTTTCTGCCAATTACTAAATAACTCGTTAAAGTAATTTGTATTAGTAACACAGTTAAATTCTTAGTGTGTTATCTTCCCTGTCTTCTTACGATTTGCAGGCTCGAAAAGCAAGCATGCACGTGCAGAAGTGGGCATTATCGGAAACTTAACCTACCCCTAACAATAATTATGGGGGAGTGAATGTCGTAAGTGATAGAGTATATATATTATTCACGGTCTACCTCAAGTATCAACTTAAAATTGATATGAAAACAAAAAATTTATAATGATGCTTCTATGAATTGTGTCATTTGGTGAGCAAGTATGTGTTCTATAAAATTTATGGTTTATTTCGTACAAACAATTGTTTTATAAGCATATGAATAGTTTAAAAGTTTTTTTTTAAAATAGTTGCAAGTATTTTGATATAGAAAATATATTGTAATAGGATAATACTCCTTGTTGGTTAATATTTCGTATTTAGGTAATTTATCAAGTGTTATGACACTTTTAAGGAATAATAATGGTGCTTAATTTATCATGAAACAATGATCAGCTGCCTTTATAATCATGATTATTGTATTTCTATTGGTTGTAAGCTTTGGTGTTAATTTTCAATCGGTTATGTTAGACTGTGTTATCAAATAGTGAAATTTCTCATGTACCCCCGAGATATGGTCTAATAGTCGATCTATATACCACCAAGATTTAAGAAATAACTCATATATTTATGACTTAACGGGTTAATATATAGCTCACATGTCCTTACTAGTTTATTTAATCTGTATAACTGTGTGTGTTCTTCACAATTTATTTAAACTAATTTTAATTGCTACCTAGATAAACTTGTCTTTATTAAAATAATACTGAAAATAAGTTGATAAGATCGAAATCGATCTTTATAGTCACGTTGTTAAATTTATAGTCACAAAAAGGAACATTAAGCTACAACGTTCAGTCGTCCATCATCATGGACCCGCTTGCTAGTTGTATACCTGTATTGTAGCATCATTCCAGTCTACATTAGAATGATTGCATATATAATTGATGCAACTGGATTTTGGCTTAAAATTGTAGACCCTCCAATTCGTCAGTATTGTTACACTCATAGTACCTAGTACGCATACCTTAAAACCTTAATATGTATACTTTTTTTTTTTTTTTTTTACAATAATGTGATTATACCATAAAACCGATGGTACGATATACATCCTTGCTTTCAACTGATCCTTCTCTTCGTCATCACCTACTTAACCTTGTTCTATATATACAAGTAGAATTTTTGTTTTTAATAAAAAAGGCGGTATGTGTATGTGTTGTGATAAAAATTCCATCGAAAGAATTCGAGAGTTGAGACCACTATATAAAGTTAAAGGACTTAGCTACCCCCCTCATTGCCATATGATTTTGAGGTGAAACCTCCTTGATCTTGTAATGTGGACTTGCACTCCAGTGACGGATGCGGCTCAGGCCCGTTTGACACCATGACAAACGAAAAATAAGTGTGCTGAATCCGGAGACGAAAGGCTTCCGCTATTAGAGAAATAGAACAATCAGTCATCTAATTACAATGAGGACGTTCAATCATCAAAGCTGTTGTTATTAGCTGAAAATGGATCACTTACAAGTTACAACAAGAGTATGGGTTTACAACCTTTGTAATCAAAAGATTATTGCACCGATTCTATTTCAACGTATGCTATATATGTTATATCATGTGGGTTCGGATTAGTTACATCAAAGGAAGTAGATTTAGCAAATGTTACAACCGAATTATAACATAAAATAGAGTTCCTTGCTGCTTTGGCTATACCTTCCATGAATTGTGAGTCCAGATCCGATAGATTAGAAAGTCGAAGATGAACCCCATCCGTTTCTAAAAATTGTAAAATTTATTTTCAAACAAAATTCGACTAACAAATTAAAGCAATAAATGCTTAGTTTGCCATTTAGGTATTTAGCCATTTACAAATAATGGTGCCTAACCTTATCATGTATTCTCGTTGAGGATAAACAATTCAAGTCCCACATGGAAGCTAAGAAGTAAGGAGTTGAAGAGCTCCTTATTACGGGGCAAATTATTTTATACAATCTCCCACCTAGCAATATACAACCCCCACTAATCTTTCACGTAATGTTTTGGTTTCTTTTAATTATATCATTTTATTTATTAAAAAAATTTCCTTGATTGTCCATTACATTATCACGTGAGGGAGGATTGTATGTAACAATATACGGGAGAGTTGTACAATAGATGTGTTGCTAGTTCACCACACTAGTATGAGTTTTTTTGGGTTGTGTCAAAAAAAATAAAATTTGTGAAGGTTTGACTGGTTCAAAGCGGACAATATCATACTAGTGTGTGTGAACGTTTGACGGTGACCCAACAGACTTTGTGATCATGAGCAAATTAAACCTCGTTACTAGTCGGGTATCAAACCTTAAAAGAAAAAATAAAAATTATTGGCAGACGAACATGAAATTTACCCTAATCCTTTAATCATTCAACAACCTTGTCCATTAACAAATTTAATTATTTTTTGATGTTTTGAGAATCACAAGGGCGGAATGACAATCAATCATAGAATCTAATTACGAATATTGAGGTTATCCAATTATAAGTGTTGTATTCCATCCTATTGATTTTCTATTGGTTAGGTTAGATTGTGATGATAGCTTGGTGAGTTGAACTTCATAGTATTAGACTATTAGTATATGTGACAAGCCAAGCGAATTCAACCACTCAAACTCGTCTCAAACAATCAATCAACTACACACATTTCACGTTGTTAGTTAAAAATCTCATTAAAAAATGAAAAGTAAGGACTATATAAAATGGACCCACTTGATCAACCCGTTTGCTGTTTCTATTATAGCTTCACGTTACAAAAACAATTGATATCTATCATTATTTTTAGAATTTTGTTATTACTAAATCAGTATATATATAAGTTACGTGTTAGCACACCTTTTAGGTATGTTTGTATGAGTGTATCTTCGGATTTAATGTCGTAAATCACGATATGATTATATAAAATTGGTGGTACAATGTACATCCGTCATCATAAAATGATATACGAAGTATAATAATCCATTATTTGTATCCTTCTCTTCATAATTCATTTTTTGTTGGTTTAATTAAAAAAAAGCAATATGTCGTGGAACGAAAATAGGTCTGCTGAATTAAGAGACGAAAAGGTTGCCCTATTGGAGAAATACAACAACGAAGACGTTCAATCATCTAAGGTGTTAGCTGAAAATAATGGAGCTCTTATTAATTAGGAGAGTTTGGGTTGAATCGAGGAAGTTATGGCAAGTTGCCGGACCATCGATCGTTAGCYGTATCGCGTCGTATTCTATGTTGATTTCCACCCAAGCTTTCGCCGGACACCTTGGTAACCTTGAGCTTGCTGCTTTCTCTATCAGTTGCAATGTCATCGTTGGCTTCGACTACGGTCTCATGGTACTCTCTAATCACAACTCTAATGGCTACGTTAATAGAATCTTTCATCCAAAACCAATCATTTGAACATTTTGATTTTGTTATGCATTGCCAAACATGTAAACATTTTAAATTTGTTACGGATGTCAAACATTTTTTTTAGAACGAGCTTTTGAGTTTATTACACCTTATTCTCGTCAACTAAATTCTATTCAACAATTTTTTTAATAACCTAATTAAACATAATTTTACTATTTATTTAAATTTATTTTTGTTGAACTTTTTTTATATATGGAGTCTCTTAAAAATTTATTAAGGATTGAAACCAATATTTGCCAAATTGAATTTTTTTGATAGTCATGAACCTCGTGATTCATGAACATACTTTTATGAGCCATCTATCTTATCTTTTTCATCAACTTCCTTTACGAGTCATTGAATTTTCATATGATGACAAAATTCGATCTGATACACTGGGCATCGCCTCCCAAGAGTTTAGCCAACTAATCTAACTTACTGTAAATATTCAAAGTATTACTTACATATATAATATTATGTTGTTTTAATTTTTTGGGAGATAATATAGCTTGGGATGGCTAGTGCATTGGAGACACTATGTGGGCAAGCATATGGGGCAAAAAAATACCACATGTTGGGAGTATACATGCAAAGATCATGGATAGTATTACTCATTTGTTCCATCCTTTTGTCACCCCTATACATATTCGTGGCCCCCATGATGAAGCTACTAGGCCAACCGGACGACGTGTCCGACTTGGCCGGGGTGGTGGCGTTGTGGATGTTACCGCTTCACTTCAGCTTGGCGATTCAATTCCCACTGCAAAGGTTCCTACAATGCCAGCTGAAAACCGCAGTGGTAGCTTGGGTCTCAGTAATTGCATTGGTGGTCCAAGTGTTTGTGTCATGGTTGGTTGTATACGTGCTAAAGTACGGAACCATTGGACTAGCCGTGACTCATAACTTGGGATGGTGGGTTTCGGTTTTCGGGTTGTTTGGCTACACTGCCTTAGGAGGATGTCATCTCACTTGGGCTGGTTTTTCAATGGAGGCTTTTTCAGGCCTTTGGGAGTTTGTCAAGCTATCCGCTGCCTCCGGGGTCATGCTTTGGTAACTATTCTCTCATACTTTCTCCGGTCTTTTTTATTTGCCATCGTTAACTTTTTGACTCTTCACGGTATCGAAAACTAGGGCCGTCTCAATAAGTTTGGGGTCCTGTGCGATATTTATCACGACTCACGAGCGTTATAAACAAGAGGAATTTTTTTTAAAATATGGAACATTTATGATATACTCACTATTTATAATATTTTATAAAAGCAAGTGTATGGGTTCGAACCCAAAATCATTCTTTTTCTTCGTGCAAATATCAATCACTAATGATCTATACTCAATTCATAGTAGCATTTTTGTTACATAAATTAAAAGAAATTTCTAAGCAAAAATGGACCCTAGAGAAATTGAGGCCCTGTGCCGTCGCCCGTGGAGCACATGCTACGGGCCGGTTCTGTTGAAAACTGATAACAAAAAAGGTCGACCAATCATTTTTTTCCTTATTCATGGTACGGTATTTTGTTTTGAAAAAATGGAAATAAAAAAAATCACCAGTTGAGTTGTATTTTTCTATTTTTTGATTTATTATTTTTGAAAGTCACACGATAATATTGAAAATTGACCAATGTTAAGTCACTTCATTATCTAGGTTTTTTTTTGCAAAAAATAAGTTCAAATAATATCGAGTTATAAAAAAATTGAAAAGGACAAACTTATTATTATTCTCATATATTAAATGAGTAAAAATAAATTTAGATGTTACATTACTACGAGTCTACCATTATGTAAAGGGTAACTACATGCTTGATGCACAATAAATTTATTGTGCATCTGATGCATACAATACCTTATGTTCGTCTAATTCTAATGTATATTATCTAAGTTAGAGTTATAATTATTAACAGTTTGGAGAACTGGTACTATAAACTAATGTTATTAGTGACTGGAAATCTGAAGAATGCGAAGATAGCCCTTGATGCCTTGTCTATATGGTATGTTACTTCTTACAACCTTTCTCATGAGTCGTAAACTCCTAATTATTCAATTCGTATCTTAAATCAAATTAAGCTTGTATTTTTTTTATGCACTCTTTAAAACAGCATGAGCTTAAACACTTGGGAGATGATGATTCCTTTAGCGTTCTTCACCGGTGCCGGGTATGTAAGTCGGTGCCGTTTAAATTATTATACGGAGTACAATATATTTCATATATATCGGTATTCTATAATTTGTAATTTTTTTTATTGGCTACATTTGACGACCAAATTAAAACATGTGTAAAATTGATTTCAACTTGTTCAATTCGATTTTTTTTGGGTTTGCTAATATCATTTTCAATCAATGAAAAATTGAATCGATGGGAGCTTGTCCTAGACAAAATTCAAGAGTGTAGGGCAAAAAAAGTAGGATACATTTATTCTCATAAAATCAATAATTAAGGAAGCTGAGAACGAAATTATTATTGTTTTTATTATTGTTTTTCTTACAATTTTTTATGCAATCAATAATTAAGGAAGTTGAGAACGAAATTTTGGAGAAAAAAATATGGATAGGCGGAAGTCACTTTAGTAGTAGTACGTTAAGGATATATTTTTGACTTTGATGTATTGTCCTCATATCTTTGTAGGTACATATGATATGTTTTTAATTATGATTTTTTTTAAAAAAATTTGAACTTATTTATTTTATTTTAGAAGAGGATAAAAAATTAATTTTTTTTATTTGAACCTTTTTTTTTGGAACACTTATTATTTTTGTTAAATGAACACAAACAAGGTGAGGAAAATAGGGTGGTTGCCAAGAATTTATAATTCATCTATTTATTTATTTTGTTATTTGTTTAGCGATGAATTTTGTTTTTCTGTTGGATGAATTGTGTTAAGGCAAGAATAATGTTAATATGGAAAATATATACTGTATGTATTTATGATGACGATGATACTGTTACAACATGTATGAACAGAGTAAGGGTTGCAAATGAGCTAGGAGCAAGAAACGGAAAAGGAGCTAAATTTGCAACCACGGTAGCGGTGTTGACATCGGTTGCAATAGGGTTATGCTTCTGGTTGTTGGTTTTGATATTTCACGACAAGTTGGCTTTCATTTTCTCCACAAGCCCACCCGTTGTTCAAGAAGTCAACAAACTCTCCATTCTCTTGGCTTTCACTGTCCTTCTTAACAGCGTCCAACCTGTTCTCTCTGGTAACACTATAAATAATTTAAAGACAATATTGAAAATTGACGAAACTTCAAAGAAATTTAATTAATTGAACTCCTTACGACTTAATTTTGAAATACTTAAAATTAATTTTGATTTTTTTTAATAATAAAATGTGCAATTTGTTTACTCTTGTACCACAACCTTCTTTAACTTATAACATGAATTTCTTCCTCCTCCTCCTCCTCCTTCTACTGTTCAAATATCCATGCATTTCTATACACTTTACATTATGGATGGTCATAAAATAAGTGAAAATTTTATTTCGGAAAAATTGTCAACCACTACCCACTTTTTTTCTATTTTTGAAAACAACCACTCAGATTGTTTTATATTGAAAACAACTACTCATATTTTCAATTTTTTTTGCGAATCACTACCCACTTTTGGATTTTGGTCACTCAACACCGTATTAGCCACCCCAACGTGGCATCTCTATTGCAAAACCACCTAACTTTGTTGTTTCCCACCTTCAAAACAATTCAACACCCACCAAAACAACTCAAAAACTCAAACCTCATCACACTTAGTTTTTAGCCTTTTCTTAGCTATCCATCCGTTTTTTTGACATGGTTCCTTTATATATATAAAAGTTGTAGATCTCGGAAAACACATGAAATAGGCTCAAGAATCACGTGATTTGGAATTGTTTTCAAATAGTTATGCCTTCTGCAAGTTTGAAATTCTGAAAGTGGGTAGTGATTCGCAAACAAAACATAAAAAGTGGGTAGTTGTTTTAAATAAAAAACAATTTGGGTAGTTGTTTTCAAAAGTGACAAAAAAGTGGATAATTATTGACAATTTTGCCTTTTATTTATTTATAAAGTCTTTAATTACATTATTTGATGGCGGTTTGCATGTAGGTGTTGCCGTAGGATCAGGGTGGCAGAGCACGGTGGCTTACATTAATCTCGGTTGTTACTATTTACTCGGTTTACCTCTTGGATATGTGTTAGGGTGGAAATTTAATCAAGGGCTTATGGTAATAATTTTGTACAACCACATTTATGTTAGCATATTGTTAAATTTCTTATAATGTTGGGAAAATTAATTAATAACCTATTTTTCATAGGGACTTTGGGCTGGAATGATCTTTGGGGGAACACTGATTCAAACGGTGATATTAGGTATCATCACACTTCGATGCAACTGGGAAAAGGAGGTAATGAAATTCGTTAATGTAATACATATTTGTGCACTATTCCAAATTCAATTCGAAAATTTATTCATATAAAATCTTTTGATAAAGTATTAGGTACATCGGATGCACAATAAATTTACTGTGCAACAGATTATAGTAACTCTTTTGGTTAATATAGTAACCCCTTTTATCAATATAGTGACCCTTATTTTTTATCACTRTATTGATSTAAAGTGAAATGGGTCACTATATTAATATAAAGGGTCACTATATTGATATAAAGAGTCACTATATACTTGATGCACAATAAATTTATTGTGCATCTGATGCATACAATACCTTCTGAAATCTTTTATTTTGTTCCAATTACCAAACGAGTCGTTAATGTTAATTATTTAATTAAGACAAAGTATTAGGTACATCGGATGCACAATAAATTTACTGTACATCAGATTATAGTGACCATTTTCGTTAATATAGTAACCTTTTTTTATCAATATAGTAACTCTTTTCGTTAATATAGTAACTTTTTTTATCAATATAGTAACCCTTATTTTTTTATCACTATATTGATGTAAAATGAAATGGGTCACTATATTGATATAAAGGGTCACTATATTGATATAAAGAGTCACTATATGCTTGATGCACAATAAATTTATTGTACATCTGATGCATACAATACCTTCTGTTTAACTAATTTGCTACAGAAGGTATTGTATGCATCAGATGCACAATAAATTTATTCTGCATCAAACATATAGTTACTCTTTATATCAATATAGTGACCCTTTACATCAATATAGTGACTCATTTTCACTTTACATCAATATAGTGATAAATAATAAGGGTTACTCTATTGATAAAAAAAATTACTATATTAACCAAAGACAAAGTATTAGGTACATCGGATGCACAATAAATTTATTGTGCATCAGATTATAGTGACCCTTTTGGTTAACATAGTAACCCTTTTTATCAATATTGTGACCCTTATTTTTTATCACTATATTGATGTAAAGTGAAATGGGTCACTATATTGATATAAAGGGTTATTATATTGATATAAAGAGTCATTATATGCTTGCTGCACAATAAAATTATTGTGCATCTGATGCATACAATACCTTCTTTTAACCAAAAGGGTCACTATAATCTGATGCACAGTAAATTTATTGTGCATCCGATATACCTAATACTTTGTCAATTTACTATTAGATCCGTTAATTTATTATTGTGTTATGTTCTTACGATTTGAATTTTCTATGTTTTGAATGATAATTGCAGGCTCAGAGAGCAAGCATGCATGTGGAGAAGTGGACATCAGACACATAAGACTAACATGCATGCAATTTATTTGAAGTAAATGTAATATACTTCCTCCGTTTTTTAGTTGTGAAATTTGGACCAAAAAATTCTTACATTTTTTGTCAAAGTGTCACCACTAAAAAAATAGAGAAAATAGTAATATTCATATAAATAATACATTTTTTTAAAAGACATCAAATTAAAGTGTTTCTTTTAAGTTTAAATTGTCGATTAAAATGATAATTTATTTGATCTCCTGGTAAATGTAGGATCAAATGAACAATTCATATTTTTAGTTAGGAACATCAAAGTGTTTCTTTACTTCGTTTACGTATAATTTTATCATGAATTGTAAACAAACTATGGAAACAACATTACAATGTGATTATATATTGTTGACAACACAAGATAATTAATTAGATTTGTGGCTTCATTTTTTTCATTCTTCTCAAAATCAAAGTTTCGAATCGAAGCTAGCTGGAACGCTTGGCCAGTTCTACAACGGCTTGGGGATCGAATGGGTTGGTGTTTTGTTTACATGATAAACTCGAGCTTAGGTCACACCCGCAACTGAGAGAGGGAGAGAGAGAGAGAGTCCATTTAACAAGATCACGGGATCACCAAATGAGGTTTTATCCTAAAATCATATGGTAATAGAAGGAGTAGTTCCTTAGCCTTATAAAGTAATCAATTCTCTCTTCTCCAATCAATGTGGAACACTTACATGTGATAAATTCGAAAAATCTACTCTTTAACATTACACTCTATTATACTCGTTCAATTTAAGGCTGGGAACTGGGTTGATTTTATTTGAAAAACAATGTATAAAAATTGACATTGTGTTTTTTTGTTGTATTGTAAGTTGTAGTATAGTATACTATACATCTATTATACGAAGTACTTCATTAGTTCATTCGTTTCTGTAGACCAAAAAATAAAATACTGCATCCTTTTTTTTTAAATGGCAATTTTTATTTTCACACATATTTTAACAGATTTCAGAATGTAAATAAACAAATTAGGTAAAAAAATTTTAAGACCTAAGCTACAAAAATACAAAAATCAGACGTACGAGATCTAACCTTTTTTTTTTTACTCCATTCATAACAAAATAAACGCTCGAGACTGAAGTGTAAAGTTAAGGGAACACTAGATGTCAAACTTGTTTTAAACTTATTATATTAATTAAAATAGATCACATCTAATAACCTTTACTAAAGCAATCCCCACCTCCAAAATTTTCCCTCCCAAGTACACTATTAATTATTCCATAAAAAATGTAAAATATATTTAATGAAGGTTAATAAATGTGTATTGAGTAAAAGTTTATAAATGTATTAATTCATATATAACTATAAAAAATATTTTTTGTTGAAAATAAAATCTTATTTTTAAATAATTAAATTTTAGTTTAGTTTAGAAAAATTGTATTTTATTTAAAACCGAGCATATGCTCGAGGATTATCTAGTTACCTTATAAAATAGAGGAATATGGGCTACAATGCAAAATAGAATTACAAAATAAAACATATTCCTCTACTCAACAACGAATCGTTTTTTGTTTTCAATTTTCAGTTTTTGTTCAATTATAAAACTAGATTAATTAGAAACTATTCTCTCTTAGATTTCCTTTGTAACCTTTTTTTTTTGCAATTTTCCAACATCTATTTACGTTAATACACAAAGGAAATAATGTCGTCTAACGAAAAGGTTGCGCTGTTGGACAAATACGACATCAATCAGCCATTATTAATCAATGAAGACTTTCAATCATCAAAGCAACAGATTCTTATTACAACCAATAATTATGAAGAGATAGTTGATGATCATGTTGTAGCAGCTGACGATGGCAGTCTTGTGAGTAGAATATGGCTTGAATCAAACAAGTTATGGCACATTGCTGGTCCTTCGATCATAAGCCGTATCGCTTCGTATACTATGTTGGTCGCCACCCAAGCCTTCGCCGGACACCTTGGCGACCTCCAGCTTGCTGCTTTCTCCATCTGCTGCAATGTCGTCGTCGGATTCGACTACGGCCTCATGGTACTCGATCGATCTCTTAATTATCACTGCTTTATGATAGATTGATAGAGAATATATTATATTTTTATGCTTCAACCATCAGCTTAGCTTAAGTTTTTGTTTGGGATGATCTTGATGGTTGAGTCCCTGAAATATAATATATTCAGTATCACTCTACATGTACATGCAATTTTTTTGTGCGTAGTGATATTTTAATATTGCTAATAATAATATTTGTAGCCACTATATATAATCTTTCAATCAAAACCACATATTTTTAAAAGTGAACACATACATATTATAAATATCTTCGTTATTACTCCATATAATATGCTTGTGAGTGTGACAAAACTTAATTCTTTAGTGATTACCTTTTATTCTAGAAGATCACGAGATCGATAGATTCTATATAAACCCTACAATTATTTATCTAAGGATTCAAATATCTATCCTTACCTTAAAAATAATGGGTGCCATCTCAAAAAGACCTTAAAATATTGTAAGTGGATACTTTTCTAGCATCGAATGTTTTTTACTATTGTCCACTCAATTTTGTTTTGGATGGGCATGGAAGGAATCGAGAAATAACCAAATTTCCCTTTTGTCGTCTTTTCCTAGTCAAACATGCATATAAAAGCTTGAAATCAAATAAAATTTTATCCTGTATCCTTTAATAAAATCAATGTATAGATACTTTAATTTATTTTGATTGGTAGTGATTCCATGAATAACAATATGACATTCTATATGCCAAGTATAGATAGGTGGTGTAGATAAGCTCAAATTTGACTCGTTTAAAGTTTGACTTGGATATACTTGAAACTCAATAAATTAATACGTTAATACGTAATTTAATAATAATTTTCAATCAATTTATTCTAAAAATAGTGAAATATATTGACTATAAAAGGCTAAAAAGAGTATAATGTACTATAWGAAATTTAATTTGTAAACAAATTCTAATAAACATATGACTAGAAAGTCAATATGAGAAACTAAACTTTAAACGAGCTGAGTCGTTCGTGAGCAACTACACGAGCTCGTTGAGTAGCCTTTACTACGATTTTGTTAGCTTTATAAACTATTTGATTTTTTTTTTTGGTGGGGAACAAAATAGTTGGGAATGGCAAGTGCATTGGAGACACTATGTGGGCAAGCATACGGGGCAAAGACGTACCACATGTTGGGAGTATACATGCAAAGATCATGGATAGTACTATTCATATGTTGCATCCTTTTATTACCCTTGTACATATTTGTGGCACCTATGCTTAAGCTACTAGGCCAACCGGACGACGTGTCCGACTTGGCCGGGGTGGTGGCATTGTGGATGTTGCCGCTTCACTTCAGCTTGGCGATTCAATTCCCACTGCAAAGGTTCCTACAATGCCAGCTTAAGACTAGAGTGGTGGCGTGGGTATCCGTCACAGCGTTGGTGGTGCAGCTATTTGTGTCATGGTTGTTTGTCTACGTACTAAAATTCGGAGTCATTGGTCTAGCCGTGACTCATAACTTTGGATGGTGGGTTTCGGCTTTGGGGTTGTTTGGCTACACTRCCTTGGGAGGTTGTCCTCTCACTTGGGCCGGTTTTTCGACGGAGGCATTTTCAGGTCTTTGGGAGTTTGTCAAGCTCTCTGCTGCCTCCGGGGTCATGCTTTGGTAAGAGCAATTTCTAGACTATCCCGTRRATATACTACTGTAGGTCTGTAGCATAWYCACAATATTGTAATTATAGAGAAAATAAAATTAYTTCATAATTACAAAATTGYCATTAAAAATCAACTTTATTTTCTCCATAATTATAATATTRYCGCYRGATATGTAAGTTTAGTGTATCAACTGGATAGTCTAGAAAWTTTCCCTTTCTTTGAKTTGTTTGGTAATTATTYTACTTTCTAKTTCAATGGTAAACATTTTTTTTRACTCCACATTAATAACATTTTGAAAAGTATAAAAMAAGAYAAATTAAATAAGATTCTACACGACTGTTTTTTTYCTTATATATAAACATATACTATTGGTCGAAGTGAAGTCAATRAATAGTGCAAAAGTCGAAGTAGAACATATATTTAAAAACAGATGAAGTACTTTATTAGTGTACTCCGTATTATAAATTGAACTATTTGTTGGTGTAACATTTAACGAAYATAACATACATAACAGCTTGGAGAACTGGTACTACAAAGTATTGTTACTAGTGACKGGAAATTTACAKAATGCAAAGATAGCCCTTGATGCATTATCTATATGGTAAGTTATTAATTAATTAWTCCCTTTATTTTCTGCCCTTTTGAATTAATTAACCAATTCATTCACATTAATCTTCAATTTGTTTTCTTAATTTGATTTTTGTGCTAACAGCATGAGCCTCAACACCTGGGAGATGATGATTCCTCTAGCATTTTTTACCGGCACCGGGTATTTTTCATCTCTCAATATACTCCATATATAAACGTAATGAAGTACTCCATCCGTAGCACAATTCTAGTAATGATGTGACATAAAGTAAAGATGGAAAAATTAAATTATTTCGAAAATTGTGTTACTGATGGAGTACCTGTATTTTTTCCCTTTGATGTACAAGTACTACATAGTACATACTAGTCTACTATCGAATATGTATGTAAACATAAATCGTACGTACTCTGATTAATTACAGAGTGAGAGTAGCAAATGAGCTAGGAGCAGGGAACGGAAAAGGAGCRAAATTYGCAACCACTGTAGCRGTGTTGACGTCGGTTGCTATCGGCTTGTGCTTTTGGCTATTGGTGTTGATATTTCACGGCAAGTTAGCTTTTGTTTTCACCACAAGCCCTCCTGTTGTTGAGGAGGTTAACAAAATGTCCATCCTTTTGGCCTTCACTGTCCTTCTTAAYAGTGTTCAACCTGTTCTCTCCGGTAATATTTCTTATTCATATTCTCTTAAAAAAAACATTTATCACAGGCATTGCTCGTGTTATACCTTTTACCGTATATTTTAGAGTATTTTGGAAGGATTATTATTGTTTTAATAATATTATTAGATGTGTATGAATATTTTTTTTAAAAAAACTTTCTAGATTCAATGAAACTAGAAAATAAATGGAAAACAATTCAACAGAACGTCGTGTCAAGTGACAGTTCTATATTTGTTTTAGTATATAGTTATTGATTGATTGATATTGAAATGTTCGTTTTTATAATACTCATACACTCCGCTTGGCCATTAAAAATCTTTGATGATAAGTGTATATTCTTACATTTGAGAGCTTTGCATACAGGTGTTGCGGTAGGATCGGGGTGGCAGAGCACGGTGGCCTACATTAATCTGGGTTGTTACTATTTACTCGGCTTACCTCTTGGGTATATAYTGGGGTGGAAATTTGATCAAGGAGTTATGGTAATTAACTAATTATCTCCCTTGTTTTAATTATGCTCATTCTTTATTTTAATTTAATAAAAAAATCTWWAAAAAATTATTTTAWATTTGCAAATTATTATAGGGAATTTGGGCTGGAATGATTTTCGGGGGAACAACGGTTCAAACACTTATATTAGCCATCATCACATTGCGATGCAACTGGGAGACAGAGGTAATGTGACTCAATAAATTGTTCTATAT
>SNQN01000068.1:97507-114373 GCA_008642245.1 Bassia scoparia | reverse complement strand
ACACTATTGAATTGTCAAAAAAAAGTAGTCCAAAATGTGGGGTAATTTTTTCTCCCCTTTAAGTTATGTATGAAAATTCAACTTTGATAAGAGTTATTTAAAGTGGGTCAAAAAATTGATTTGTGAATTGTGAATTGTGATACTATCTCCGTTACTTTGAGATTGCAACATAGGTGACCATGCATGTTTAATTATTAGAAGTACAATGTATATGTAACTAGTGCATTCTTATTCCTTAAAAAACTAGTACGGSTGATGGGGCATCCTCGGGCTGGCTCGCTCGTCGGTCCCTCTCCCTGCAGGATATAGCCTCTGTGAGACCTTGTTTTACATGAATTGAATTCTTGCTTATTGCATGGTATGAGTATGTATGGAGTTGTGTAAATTATACTCAATAATACGAGTAGAAGAAGTCATCATTGTACTCTTTTCGAGAGCTGCGGAACCCGCTTTAAGTCTTGTTGAGACATAATGCGGCGTGAAGGACTCCATGATCTGGTCGTGCACCAAAAGTCATTGATTAGAGGACAAGGGTAAGAGCGAAGTAGTGCACAATCCCCCCCCCCCCCGGGCATCTAGCGGTCTTTAATCGATCATTGGGAGTCCATTGTCAAAAGACAACAACCTAGATATTTCCGTGTTAAACCCTAAACATGCAAGAGTACTATGTGGGTTGTTTAACAAAAATATGTGCTAATAGGACTAATTGTTGTGGACTTGTGGTGATAAGTTTTCCTTAATTTCATATTTCAGGAGCCTAGTGTCGATTGTCCATTATTATCTTATTAGGCGTGAAGAACATGAAAATTTTTCGGACGAGCATGCACACTCAAGAATTAGACCGGTCGGCCTTAGGCGAAATTCTAGTAGACCGGTCTTGTTTAAGGCATGATAATTGTGATGACAAGCATGCAAACACTCGGCATGAATTATTAGAAGTTTCGCCTAAGATTGTTTTTAATTGAAGTCGAATAGTTGTTAATTAAATTGGATGCAAAGTCGAATTTCTAATAACAAGCATGCAAAAGGGGTTAGAATTGAGATTTTGGCCACAAACCTACCTTGCAACATAATGTTGTTGGTCAAGAACGATGCTTCAAACTTAATAAGAACCCATTGAAGAACCCAAAATCGAACTTTGATGTGTGTGTGTTTAGATGCGAATTTGAGAGTGTTTGAATTTGCATTTGTGTAAGAGAAAGATAGTTTGAGATGAAATTTAGACAAAGCTTCGTCCTAGAAACATTGTTTCCTAAAATGAGAAGCCAAGGCCTCTTCTTTATAGGCAAATGGTGCGTGAAAATCACTTATGTTGGGCGTATTTGCGCCCAACTAGGCGCAATTATTTTGGCCATATTGACTTCTTTGGCCTTCAAATTTTGCGCGGGTTCATTGTATAACCATATGGACCTATGGTATAATTTTTCGACTTTTTTGTGAAAATTGTCCCGAAGTTCATTTTTCGTGGACTATATGTCTCCTCGATCTCGATGTGCTCCCCTAGTTTCTTACTCTCAATCTTTTTCATCTCAAAAATTACCTATGATCGAGTAAGTGGTTTTGAGTATTATGAAAAGAAGTATAGGTTTCACATTAAAACGTGGATTCGTGGAGGAGTTGGGTGCCAAAGTTTATTTAACTCTTAAAAATCAGCAGCCCTTGTTTTGTGGGGCTCATTATGCTTTTAATTTTAAATAATGTTAATTAAATTTAATATAGACAATAATTAGGCTTTAAATATCCATAATCATGCATGAAACTTATCCATATGCATGAACAACTAAGCTCATAACAACCCAAATTTGGCCTCTTATGTTAGAATATTCATTACCAAATTTCAATCAATTACAAACATTATATATAAATGCACACTTGTTATTATCTTTTGTGTATATATAGCATGTGTCTTCTAGTAACTAGATAAACCGATTTTTAAAATGTGAGTACCTCTAAATAAAAAATTCCTCTGTTTTAATTTGATTCCTTTTAAACCTATGAAATTGCTACATCTAACTTTAATATATCACTTACAAGTAACAAACCAAACATTAAAGTAGCATAATCATATAGATTTATTGAATTGTTAGTTTGAGAATAGTGTTATTAGCTAGAACGTTAATCTAGGTGACAATGATATATTAAAACTAAAATTACAATGTTTAACATTTGTATAAAACTTAGGGCTTGCTTAGAAGTTATTCTTGAGGATAAGTACTAGCCTACCACCCTAGATTTTTAAGACTTAGCTAGCTTGTATATGTGTTTGTTGTACACATTCTCTAACTCTTATAACAGTACTTGTTGTTCAATCGAGATTAAAACTTACAAAGTATTTCGAGTGACTTGGTGGTATTAAATATTTTTATCAAACCATGATGTATAATTGCTCAATGTACGGTGTGATTACATTAACTCGTTAATAAGGCCTAGTATGAAATAAATGAATAGTTCTCTTTTACTTAGTAAACTACAACTCCCACGTTATATATTTTTTTAGTGTAGGTTTAGAATTCATCTCAGAATGATGGCATTATTATTGCCATTGCTACAAGAAGATTTTTGGGTTCCTATATATTGAAGCTTCAACAGAAAAGCCCAAATTTGCATCCTTGTCAAAAATTTTAAAAAAATTCAAACCTATAAGTACAGTACGTAGTACGTAAGGCTACCTACTACACTGTAACAAAAAAAAAAATGTAGCAATTAATCAAAGGTCCGTCATACCGGAAGCCCTAGGCCAGCCTCCATCGGCCGTCACTGACGGCGCACTTAGACCTCTTTCGAGCTGCGCTCCATCTCGTCATTATCACCTCTGTTACTTTTGTTTGTCCACCGTCCGAAAAACGGTCCATAACGGCCTATCCCCGCGCCCCACCACCGGCCGCCGCGGTAACCCTCGCCTCGAGCTGGCACTCGAGGCAGAGCGACATAGCTAAGTTGTTTCGCATTCAGCCTCGGCTGAGCCACATAAGCGCTTCGAATTTACGGGCAGCCTAATGTGAACTCTCACTGGTCCCTCGCTGGGTCGAGCTGTGCTCGACCACGAGTGCTCCGTGGAGTGTGACCTCGGGCCCTCTCATTAGGCGGCTCGGGTGCAACCTACTCCACGAGTATATGAATCACTCTGACATCAACCAGAGTGATCATATCCTAACTCCGCCTTACCAACTCCCCGTGCCACCTCAAGGTTGGCGTGCCACAGGGGCAAGTGGCGTGCGCCGAAGCCAAGCGTCAATCACATCGGATGAACACACGTGGTCGCAAACAGGCATGCAAACCACGATTCGTGCTCCTCAAACTCGTTAATGCAAATCGCAACATCCAAGCTCCCTTGCCTATCTTTCAACTCCTTCTCACGTCGGAGTACACAGAACGTTCGGGTACGTGTCGATCACCGTTGTGATGCCACGCTGTACACCTCTCATTGGCTGCCAACTGTCAGTGGGGTCCCAATATGAAAATTTAATCGGACATTGCTGCAACGTAAATCTGAAATACATCGGTGATGAAAAAACCGAGGACTAAAACATTACGATTATTGCCAATTGATGGACTGACCTTCTTTCTTCCATCTCGGTAACATCGTCGAACGTGAGAGATGAATCGGACCACGGCTGCTGTGCGTCCACGTATTTGTTGAGAATACTAATAATGATAATAATATAATAATAAACAAAATTGGAAAGGTTTGGAAGTGGTGGTTGAAGGTGCCTGCATGGCGGCTTGCTCTGAATGATTAATTTGTACGAGAAAGTGATTATAAAAGATTATTTGGTTTTGAAGAAAACTTATTAGTGGGAGAGCTTGGCGTGGGTTGGAAGTATGTGGGGTCCATATGGAGTCTTTGCTTGTGAAAGTCCATGAACGTCATTAATTAGAGAGTTTCACTTCCATGATCAAAGTCATTTATTATTTATTTATTTTAAATGAAGAAAATATATAAATCATTGACTATAGAATTTTAGATGGTCCAAACTTTGGTTTTGTTGTATTAAAAAAAATAGAATTATGGAAAAATAATAAAATATATTCTTTATTATTCAATTAAGAGTATATAGCGACCAAACTTCCCAAATCCCTTCATACGTCCGCCATACCTTACGGTCACTGCACATAATAATACCGTACTTAATGTTTTACCAGTCATTTCCTGGACAAAGTTAGTAAATTGAATTGGCAATTAAATGAATAGAGTTTCCTGAATTATTTAATATAAAGTTTATAATTTCACCACTTGTATTCAATTTCTGAAACTTCAAATGGGGCATAAAAGAAAATAAGGAGTTGAAAAAGCTATGATTTTTTCGATAAAATGAATTATTTGATGTAGGCTTTCAGTGATGGCAAAGGTTTTAGGAACGAAGGGAATTAACCCATAAAATGGAGTATGGTAACAAAAGGTTGATTTGATTAGGAAATCTAATGATGTTTGGCTAGTAGTGAATGTCCTCGATTTAAGGGAGTTGGAAATTGACGTCTAGATAAATCTGGAATGTAGACTTTGGCGTATTTCTAGAAAAATAGACTAGTTTAGTTGCCAGTTATAAGAGGACCGCTGTTGTGACAGGAAAGGAGGAATGTGTTGTTTGTACAAAAAAAGAGAAAGAGGAAATTCTAAAGTCGAAACTAAAGAAAGAGAGGCAATTTAGTTTGAAATGGGGTAGTATTGAAAAACATGCAAATAAATGGAGTTCGTAAATGAAAAACATATAATTTATAGGCAACTGATTTTTGGGTACTTAATCTAATATTTTAATTTTGATACTCCATCTCCATTCACGTGAATAATGACAAAATGAAATGCGTAAATTGAAATATGGAGTGTCAAAATCATTTGTCATAATTTATGGGTAAGTTAAACGGTTAGTTCACGAGTTTAATTTGCTTCCAAGATTGAGTGCATTTAATTTTATTGGGTGTGAATGGTGCTTGCACTTTAAGCTAAGTCACGCACTTTAAATTGACTAATGTTTATCAATCATTATTGTTCATGCTTCCACGTATCATTACTAGAACCGGTTATGGACGGGTCGTGCATATGGGATTGTTGTTGGCGAATCGAATCATTATGGGTTGTGAGTCGAAATGGAGTCGATAATAAATTGGCCGGTAAATGTAAAAGAATATTAGTTAATGAAAATAGTCATTAGCAAGTATAAATAAATACGACTTTATACTTGTAATTTTTACTTAAGGTAATAATGACCCTATTCACTAAAGTGTTGTCCAATAAAAGTCCTATAAGTTTGACCTTATAACTTTTATAATTGGATGATCATTACCCTATACCAATGAACTATTGGCTTTTAGGTTCTAGAGTGAAGGTCGATGTAAAATAAGTCTCGTGATCAAATTATTGTCACTTTATTATCTTCAATTGTGCTATCTCAATGGCTCATTTGTACAAGTACCATAAGTCCATAWTTGTGAGAAGGTTATTATTGTTGTATTAAAAAGTAATTTTTTTTGTAATCGTCATGGTTTGGGATAATGGGAGCATAATCATGATTCATGAAAATGTATTACTCCGTACTATTATTGTAAAAATGTAATTACTGTTTGTTGAAGAAGTTTCTAAATTTGAAAGTTTTGTCTCAATTTTTTTGTGCGAATAAGTCGTAAAGGAAAGTTTTGTCTCGTTAAGAGTGAAAAAATAAAGTATTATAAAAAAATTTAATAAAAAAACGGAAGGAGTATTAAGCGAAATCCAAATTATTGTGGACTGACAGCTGAACAGCTTAGTTATGGGTGTTAATTGTTGATAAGATGGCAATAATTGGGCTTAAAGAATGAGTTTGTTTGTTGTGGCATTACCAGTGTTGGGCTTGTTGACCACTAATCAATACTATGCTATGCTATGGCTTGTAATGTTGGGCTTTGTTCAAATCACATAACATCTTGTGTTGATAGCTGAAAAGCCTGGAATTCAAGATTGTTTGTAAATAGTAACTACTCACACGAGGTAACTTCAGTTCAGTTTACTTCAATTTACTCTAAGTTACTTTAATCCATTTCAGTTCAATATAACTAACTCAAGTCGATTTCAACCTATTTCGACCAATTTCAATTCAGTTAAGCTAACTTGGTCTAAAAGAACATGCCTAGTGTCTACTGCCAATTAAATACGAAGTAGTTTGTTTCTAAATAATTGCTTTGATGGTTAAAGCTCAACTTGATTTTTGACATTCTATCACACACTTTCAAAATTGACACATGATTAAAACACTTGTATTGGTGTGATTATTTAGGGTACATGTACGACTTTAGTATAATTTTCGAAATGAAAGTAGAATAAACGGATTTTATTCATAGCTAATCAACTAATTGTGAGTTTTTTATTATTATTATTAAAACTTTTACAAACCGAAATAATTTTTTTCATGTTTCCATATCAGATATAATACATAGATATAAACACACGGTAAAATTAAACAAATTAAAAACTAATATCTCGGGTCATTAGTATATCTATTAGGTTTAATTAATTAGTTAGAAATATTACTTCATATTCATCATTATATTATTTAGGGATTAATAAAGGTACATTATTATTGTTTCGTGTATGGGATTATTTAATAAAACAAGATTTACAATAAATATAATCGTGATGACATGTTGAAAAGTCCAAAATACATCCAATCTGTAATGTTGTCCTCACTAAAGCATAAATATAGAGTAATGTGATAATAAACAGACAAGATTATATTGTACGCAATTAACCAACAACATTATTACTAAACCTTAATGTCACACACTACACTTGTCTAGATTTGGTCAACAAACCTTCTCATTACATACACATACAATAATATATTAATCTTTGTATATTAGTTGACACATGTGAACTAAAAGAAATATCTCAAATTAAAGCATATAATAAAAACATAACATAACTAGATTTAAGATATGATAAAAATCATATAATTATACAAAGTTTAAAGTATGCTAGCAAAGCTGAGATTTGCACGCTGACACGTCCTTGTTTTTGCTTCTTATACATTTATTTTTGTAATGGTTTGTATTAAAGCCGCAAATTTGCAACACAACTTAACAACCTCGCTCTCTATATTATTAGTAATACATAATTAATATAAAATATGGAATAATATATAATACGTATGTTTGATTGGTTGAAAATTGAGAGACAGACTGCCCTATTGATCAAGCATTGTCAAATTATTGATATGGTGTTGGTTAATATGGAGTATAATCTATGTGAACCTAGCTAGCTAATTAGTTTCCGTCAAAAGTGTGAATTTTTTCTCTATAATAAAATATAAATAAATATATAAATTTTTTTTTATATAATAAAATAATATATATAACACCAAAAATATAATCGATAAATGTGAATTTTTAAAATGAGGATGGTTGAGCTTATATACATTTCCTAACACCATTACCATGCATGTTTCCTTTTTTTCACTTTTTTAAAGAATAATATTGTACACTGATAATAGTTCCAAATAAAAAATCAATAAATACAGTACTTTTCGTAATAATATTAGATATCTAGCTAGTGTTGAGGGGTCACTCGATGAATAAATGTACGTGTGTTTATACGGTACAAAAACATAGAATGCTTACATTATACTCAATACACGATCATGTATGTATAACAAAGACCAATGTTTAAATTTTGATGAATTGTTCCAATCTATCTCAAATTAATTAACTATTTAACTTTAGAATAAGATTGATTAATAGCAAGGAAATGTACAAAAAGGAGAAAACAATTAGTGGGACGAATCATGTGGAAAATAATGAAAGGTGAAGCAAAAGAGCAATGAATGGAGAAATCCAGCTAAAAAGCCAAAAGAAGAACAAATAATGAATACGCGTAACGTACTTCATTCTATATATACTTCATGTTACGTTTGTGTCACTTATTTATAACACCTTTGCCTAGTTGTGTGATTATTAAGTGGTCTTCATTCACCTACATTTTATACTCATATTATTAGTTTATTATGACCACCAAAATAAAAGAAACTTCATTATTTTCATTCTCCCTTCAAATCAAGTATACCATTATCAACTTGTATAAAAAAAAAGTTACAAAGTGAATATATAGTGTATAAATCTCAACATGTAAAACTACTCCGTATTTATAAATTTTAGCGGTGATTATCATTGTGGGTCTGGTTAGCCCTCTTGCAAAAAGTAATGGTTTGGAAACTCAAAATTTGCATTTTTGTTCAAAGCCTCACTCGACCAACACTAGCTAGCAAAACCTGCAATATAGTAATAGATTTGAGCATAACTTTTATATAAAAGTTGATCTCGCCCACCTATTTAACCACTTCTATAGAAATTTATGTATATGTGAATATTAGTATCCACTGCGCCAAATATACATATGATAGGTTACGATGAAGTTGTAGTTCGTGGAGCTACTCCTATCCCACATTCTCTAGCTTTGGTTGGAGTTCATTATGTATTATCCCCTTGCTCATTCCCCCTAGCGCTGGTATCTTGAGATAAAACAGTCGGACGTATTCGTATACCTTACTATGTTAAAATATTTAAAAATACATATGATAGGTTATTGTGATACAGTTGATATATGCGCGTGTGTCCAATTTAACCTTATAAATGGATATCAGGACATGACTTTCTCATATCTCAATGTAGATACACCACCCTTCACACTTCATCACGTGAGACAACACATCCACTCCATGTGGGTTCAATACGTGGCTCAATAGTGTAGATACCAAATGGACCATGGTTAATTTGGCTGATATCCAACCAACAACTTCACAAACAATTTCTGATTTTATTTTAACATGTCCACGTCGTTCGCATAAGTCAAAATAGAGTATACTAGTACATATAGTATAACATAATGCCTAGCTTAGCTTCATATATACATTTCCAACTTTAAAATGTTGTCGTATCTTAATACTTGCATTAATTAATGAATATGATAAAATTCCCTTGAATAAGAAACGACAAATTAGAAACTCTGTTGAGATTTAAGATCTACATAATATACAACAAGGGGACACACAAATTTGGGTAGGGTGCATGGAATGTTTCATGTCATTATTTTAATTACAACCATTTTTTCTTTTAATTTAAGCCAATAATCACCAACTACTGTACGGTTTGTTATTGTTGAATTCATTATTTTTGCAATCTAGGATGAACAAATGTACGTGCTCACATTAAGCCACAAAGTCCACACATGCAACGACTAACGCAACTCAACATATCTTGTTTGTATGTCTTAAGCTAGGCTAGGGTGGTTCTAGGCATGTACCGTCCGTACGGTGTATGCTCACATGATTTCATCTTGAATCAAAGTGCGACCTCAAACTGAATACTACATAGTTTTACTTTCTAATATATACAAAAAGACTTTATAGAGACTAGTGGAAAAAAAGGAGTCTCACGCATTGAAAGTCTCAAATTTGAATCTCTTTGCCTAGTTTTAATGGCCTATATAATTTGGTATTGACACGGGGCCTTCACTCCCTGTATATGCTCAACTAGTCCACAAGAGAGCAAGAGTTTTGTTTGCAGATTATGAATGTAACATCTTAAAAATAAGAGATCAGAAAATCGTCTCTTAGTTCTATAAAGTAAAATTTATTAACCAATAAATCAGGAAATATTGTTATTTACTTATTCAAATATTGTTCCTATATTTATGTAGCTTATTYAGCCTTCCTCTGTAACAAACGTTAGGGTTCCTAAACTCAAGGCAAACCCTACGTTTAATCATACTACATGTATATAAATAAGCTTGTATAATCATTAATAAAATTATGCTTATTCTTATCATCTCTTCTTAAATCTTATATGGTATCAGAGCAGAAGGGTGTAGCACGTTCCTCTACGAAGGCTGAGTTTCGAATCGTTGCACACACTACGACTGAGGTTGCTTGGCTACGCTCCTTGCTTCTTGAACTTCAGGTTCCAGTGGTCACAATACCAACCATCTATTGTGATGATCTCTCCGCCACTAACTACTCTAAAAACCCCATTTTTCATTCTCGTATGAAACACTTGGCTCTTGACTTTCATTTTATTAGGGAACAAGTGCACAAAGGTCGGCTTTGTGTTACTCATATCTTTGGTGAAGACCAGTTGGCTGATGGATTGACAAAACCCCTTCCCTTGGCACGATTTAACACCATTCTTACCAAAATTGGGTTGCTTCAACCCTCAATTTTGCATGGGGATATTAACCAATAAATCAGGAAATGTTGTTATTTACTTATTCAAATATTGTTCCTATATTTATGTAGCTTATTCAGCCTTCCTCTATAACAAACATTAAGGTTCCTAAACTCAAGGCAAACCCTACGTTTAATCATACTACATGTATTATAAATAAGCTTGTATAATCATTAATAAATTGATATTGCTAACGGACGCTCCGGGGCGTTAGATAAACTATAAATATATTTCCTAAAATGACATTAAACTTGGGATGCATGCCAAATTCACACATCAATCGGTGTAATTAATGTTTATATTTATTTAATATATATTTCCACTTTTGGTTATCTTATCTAACGCTCTAGGAACGTTTGTTAGCTTTTGCCTTAACAAAATTATGCTTATTCTTATCATCTCTTCTTAAATCTTATAAAATTTATATTCCAACCTTCCTCAAGCTTTCTTAGTCTTTGAGGTGAGAAATGCCAAAAAATATATGCTGTAATAGATAATTGCATTATATTGGACTAATGTTGAAACTTACATAATAAGGTTAGGGTTTTGTTAAAGGGACATTATTGCATAATAGTATTGCGAATTTTCAATCCTACTTCCACAATATATATTTATATTGCATGGGTTCATAGCTAACAAATGAATATTGTTGCAAAAAAAAAAAAAAAAAAAAAAAAAAAAAAAAAAGCTAACAAATGAAAGATCCCTTATTAAAGCTAGTGAATGTCTAGTTGTAGCTAGTAGTGATAAGACCTTAGTTCAGAGTTTAACTTTAAGACTCTGTACTTTCCAACGTTTACTTTAGTTTAGTTAAGTTTAATATATATTAATTGATTGTTGGAGCAAGGTGATATCGGGATTGCACTTGATAGACTGTAGACCGACTGGCGAACAGAGACGAAAGTCGGCCATAGTGATCCGGGAGTCCCGCGTGGAAGGAGGAACTCGTGTTTGTTCCCCGCAACAAACAATTGGGAATAGACTGATGAAACCTAACTATTCAAAACTGAATCTCGAATTGATTACCCCAAAGGGTGAATCGGGTGAAATAAAAAAATAGTACAAATGGAGGAAGCCTAATAACATGAATATGAAGGAATATAAGCAAATGGATAAAAACCGATATTGGTTTAATGAGAGTATTGCTTTGCACCATTATATTAAGGTTGTGTTCTTTCCAATCCAATAATACTTCCATTAAATTCCGACATTGGTTCAATTTTTTTTGGTGCGAAATGAGTCATAAAAGCGAATTATATTTACAATTAAGTGGGGGTATGAGGATTCGATTCTTTGAATACAATATTCAAAGATGGAGTTGAAGCCATTATTCCAAAACCTATTTCTCAGACTAGTTCAATTTCTTTTGTTTCTAGTTCAATTTCTAATACAGAGTAGTTATTATGAATTATTATATGTTGATTGTTATTATAGGAATAACCTTTCAGTCAGATTTCTAAGGATGTTGATTCGATCTTCAACACCTTTCTTTAATATATTCGAACAAAAGGTTCATACTTTCTCATTTGTATATTACGTGGCTAAATGACTCCAAAGCAACATTCTTTATAGCAACATATTATTAAAAAAAAAAAAAAAAAACTGATCTGATAATAATTTAATGTTCACCACTACATATGGAATTGACTGAGAAATATGCCTTTGTGCAAGAGTATTATAGCAAACTTTCGATAACTCGTTTGCATATGACACTAAAGATATGAAGTGTAAAAATTCGATTTAAGGTTTTTGAGTACCAAATAAATTAGTATTTAAACATCACAAGATTTTATAATAGTAATGCTCTACATTTTATCACACTTATGACACAATATAAATTGTAAAAATCTTAGGTACCGAATATTAACTATTAATTGAAACTTTAATTCTGATTGAATTGGTCTAACATACATACTTATCAGGCCACGAACACATAGAACGAATGAGAATGTATAGACCAATTCAAGTGTTTAGAGTTTTTCTCCCAATTTTTAAAAAATATGTGATCGATTATCATTTTCACATTTGTAACTCGCTCAATATAAAAACATATCATGAACCCGTCCGCAATTAATTCATCAATCATCCTCTTCTCTCCCACAATTTTTGCCGAGTAATTTAATATGTTTAATTTGTTCGATTTCAACGTAGGCAGTAGGAAGCAGTAAACTGATCTTCCCTAATAATAATTGTGTAAATCATTGCCCCACGTCTAGCAAATTTTTACAGTGCTTTGCAAACGTTGAATTCACAAAACAATCACTCGACATTTACAACGCATTCTACAATTATCCTTTCTAACAATATTATTATAATTTAATAATTTATAAGTACAAAGCCCAACATTTTTATTATTAAAAAGAAAAAACAATGCCAACCTGCATAAAAATAAAGAGCATCAAAACAATGATCAATCTGAATGATTGAATTGAAGAACTTTTTTAAAATAATAAAATTATTTAAAAAAAAAAAATAGCACCTTCCTTCACTAATTGAATCATTCCATAATTGATTAGTGTCAAAGATAAATTAATTAATTAATCTCCATTATATAGTGGCTAAACTAGATTCTCATCATAAACTCAAACACCTTTTAATTACCAAATCACCACTCATTATCATACCTTTATGATTTATTTTTTCTCTATATATAGTTGTACCACATTTAGGTTCTTAGTAACACCAACAACATTCATAAACGTAACACCCACATAACAAAATACTAGGTACGTACCTAATCATGCCTACATACCGGAGCATGGGTCCACCACCCACATCTCCGCCAATGTGGCCACCGTCGACTGCCACAAACAAGTCCGGTCGGTGGCGGCTCCTCCGCGCCGTCATGGAGCTCCTTATCCCACTTGCAATTGCACCTTTGTCCAAGAGCAACCTGATAATAATAATAATCACAACCAAACTACCATAGCACAAAAAAGACAAACACTACTACTAATAATAATAGTAATAATAAACTCACTAAACTACCAACTTCATCATCGTTCTCTAGATCATCATTTTCCTCTTCAACATCATCATCATCATCATCATTCATTCTCCTCCTCTTCATCATCATCATCGTTGTCGTCGTCGTCGTCGTCATCATCCTCATTTCTCACCGGGAACAATATTCGGTCACAAGAAGGAAAAGTGAAATTCTGCGTGCAATCAAACTCGAATTCCACAAACCCTATTCTTCTCCTAGAGCTAGCAGTCCCTACAAACAATCCTAGCCCGCGAAATGCGAGGCGGGCTGCTAAGAATCGCACTCGAATGCTCCTCTACGGCCACCAACTCGAATCATCATCATCTATCATCATCATCCCTCCTCGAAATGCCGGTGTTGGAGGATGTACTGCAACGGCAGGAGGGTGGGTTTCGCCGTAAAGAGAAAGCCGTCGAAAACAGAGATGGAGGTGCTCAACAAGATGAAGAGCGTGGTAGCTGGTGCAGGAATTGTTCATGGCAAAGAAGTTGGTTGCGAAGAAGACGAGTTATGTATTTAAGGGAAATTTCGAAGAGTTCGTCGGTTCGACGAATGCTGAATCGTTTCACCTAATTGATCCTGATGGTAATATTAATCAAGATCTTAGCATTTTTTTCTTAAGATCTTAGAATTTTATTTTTTTGACGTCAAAAACCAAATTTTGTTTTGGGTTAGTTGGTCAAACTCATCCCAATATTATTAGTTATATGTTGGTTCATCACTAAGAATAATAATTTTCTCCTTTTTTTTGCTGCTTAAATGCAACATAATAATGTTAGTTTGCATTTAGTAGTTCTCGTTTTGGAGGAAAAAAAAAATTAGTGAGACTGATTAATTAATTTTGTTTGGGTTTTTTTTATTTTATTTTTTACCTGTATATGGTTGTTTTGGGAAATGTAATGAAAATAATTAATTAATGTTTAATTTTCTTTGAATGAAATTTAGATGATCATTATTATGTGTAATGATATTATTAGTTTCATGGATTAAATAAAAGTAGCTTTATAGTCCTTTGTTTATGTATATGTGTGATCTGTTAGCAAAACTCATGTCTCGGCTTATATGAACAAGAACATTCATCTATCACTTGTAGTGCATGCACATGCAATAATAGAATATTATGAAAGGGCTCATAAATAATTAAAAGTGGATTAATTTATTTTAATTTTTTTTTTAAAAAAGGAAAAGGTGGTAAGAAGGTTGTTTTAATGGTTTAGTAATTAGATTGACCAAATATGAGGAGTAAGTTGAAGGTTTTTATGTCGTTCAACATTATAATTTGTAGCTTAAAGATAGTAATTAGTAATAATAAGCATTGATTTTTCCAATCAAATTAAAACATCTAACAATTCATGACCCTTATTGTCGGATTATTGGTCACAAGACCTAATCCTCAACAATTAAAAATCAACAGAAGGTATTGTATGTATGCATCAGATGTACAATAAAATTTATTTGTGCATCAATCATATAGTGACTCTTTATATCAATATAGTGACCCTTTATATCAATATAGTGACCCATTTCACTTTACATCAATATAGTGATAAAAAATAAGGGTCACTATATTGATAAAAAGAGTTACTATATTAACCAAAAAGGTCACTATAATCTGATGCACGGTAAATTTATTGTGCATCCGATGTACATAATACTTTGTCTTAAACCAATCATGGAGTTTTTCGTTCTTCTGGCAAGTAAATTCGTCGATTATTCTCAAAATGCCGAATCAATCCAGTGAATTAATTATTAGGAATTAAATGAAATCCACTAAAATATGTGGTGGTGGGGTTAAATCACATCACCCCATACCTTCCCTCGAAACACCGCCCTACTCCTCCGATCCACTTAACCTAAATTACATGAAATATCACTGAATTTACAAATCTCATTCTCATGCGCTATATCTATTTCATGTGTCATGATGTTTTAGTATTTGATTTCGATTGAGTTCTTTCAAAGTTTATAAATTATCGTTAGATATGGACAAATCGGACCTCATTAGATTCATTATGATATTAATTTTTTCAAAATTTGGTTATTTATACTAATACAAATATGAAGATAACATAGGAAAAAAAACGTTCAATTTGAACTTTTTTTTAATGTTTAAGATATAACTCTATGTCAATATCAAATAGAACGAAGTGAGTGAAAGTGGAGATGTTACGAGGATAGTAGAAGTACGCAGCTAGAGACAAGGCATGTCAATCTAGTTAACACAATTAAAGAGAAGAACAATGTTAGCTTTAGTGAGAGAGTCAGGCACAACAGTAGAAATGTCTAGAAAATTAACAAGACAAATTTGCAATACAGTAGACAATGTGAAGATTTGTACGAAATTTGTTCTTACATATTTATAACATTAAAGATAGGATATAGAGAAGAATAAGACCGTCAGAGACCTAAACAGTCACGTTAATCTCTAAATAGTACAAAATTATAACTCTACAATAACTCTCACAGTTAATTACAATACAAAAGTATTTCTCTAGCAGCTCTTGAATTCTATCATTTCTCGTGATGCTACCTTTCCTATCTGGTAAGAATTCTGTTTTTCAGTTGCAGCTTTCTCACAAATCAGAATGCAAATTGCTTCAATTCATGTTTATTTGGTGGTCAATCAAGGCATTGTCTATTTGTCTGTACTACTGTATATATTTTGTCTGTTACTGTTGCGCAAAATGCATATCATCATACTCGACTATATACCATACAGACTTTACCAGACTTAAGATCACGAGGAGTGTGATGTGACAAAATTAGAATGTGGGGTGATAATTCAAAAATCCAAGTTCGAAATTGCAATTTTCACGTTGCGACTGATTTTTTTTAATTTTGCGATCGAAAAATGATCGCTAAACAAGCATTCGCACTGCATTTTTTATGTTTGCGACCGAAAACGGTCGCTACTTTGCAAAATTAATGAATTTTCTTCCGAACTTGAGATAACAATTGTCACCTTGTCACTCAGCTGGGCTCCGCCACTGAACTTTCAACATTCAAAATACAAAAATCTTTCATTTCTCAGACTTTTCACGTCACACATTCAACAATTGATGCATAATTTCTTACACTTCTTTTAGTGAATGGAAATAGAAGGAGATGTTTTTAGTCATTGTCTATAGTACAATATTTGATACACCTATTATCTATCTATAGATAGCCCGGCCACATAGTTCATTACTATTTACCCTTTATGTCCTGCTGTCGATTATTTGATCATTCAGCACTTTTGCTGAACAACAACAAAAGTGCTGATATGGTCAACAAAGAGATGTATCCGATCCTTTTGAACATTTTGAGTATGTGTTATGTATATAACAGGTTGAAACCCACACTTAGAACAACTTGGCTAGCATTCGTTATAGAAATAATCTCTTTCAATTCATTCGTGGTTTAATGGGAATTGCACCCGATTTTTTAATTGGATCGTGATCTCCTTATGAGTAATTCAACACCACGCGTCGGGCGTCGCTTATTATAAGAACTTATTATAGAACTTACTTGAATTCATCGAGAACTTTAGCTTATTTGTATAAAGAAAAATAAAATAAAACGTGTGTTATTTTCAACTCGTCTTTAATTATCTGAATTTATCCGAAAAGCGATACTACTCATTGTCATATGAATTTATGGACAATACGGTGAATGAAAAATGAGTGCTGATTTGCTACGAAAAAGCAAAAAGGCCA
>SNQN01000068.1:87278-97482 GCA_008642245.1 Bassia scoparia | reverse complement strand
ACTTCTCATTGTTATATACGTGGGCTAAATTGACTCCAAAGCAACATTCTTTAAGCAACATATTATTAAAAAAAAAAAAAAAAAACTGATCTGATAATAATTTAATGTTCACCACTACATATGGAATTGACTGAGAATATGCCTTTGTGCAAGAGGTATTATAGCAAACTTTCGATAACTCGTTTGCATATGACACTAAAGATATGAAGGTAAAAATTCGATTTAAGGTTTTGAGTACCAAATAAATTAGTATTTAACATCACAAGATTTTATAATGTAATGCTCTACATTTATCACACTTATGACACAATATAAATTGTAAAAATCTTAAGGTACCGAATATTAACTATTAATTGAAACTTTAATTCTGATTGAATTGGTCTAACATACATTACTTATCAGGCCACGAACACATAGAACGAATGAGAATGTATAGACCAATTCAAGTGTTTAGAGTTTTTTCTCCCAATTTTTAAAAATATGTGATCGATTATCATTTTCACATTTGTAACTCGCTCAATACTAAAAACATATTCATGAACCCGTCCGCAATTAATTCATCAATCATCCTCTTCTCTCCCACAATTTTTGCAGTAATTTAATATGTTTAATTTGTTCGATTTCAACGTAGGCAGTAGGAAGCAGTAAACTGATCTTCCCTAATAATAATTGTGTAAATCATTGCCCCACGTCTAGCAAATTTGTACAGTGCTTTGCAAACGTTGAATTCACAAAACAATCACTCGACATTTACAACGCATTCTACAATATCCTTTCTAACAATATTATTATAATTTAATAATTTATAAGTACAAAGCCCACATTTTTTTTATTATTAAAAAGAAAAAAACATGTCCAACCTGCAAAAAAATAAAGAGCATCAAAACAATGATCAATCTGAATGATTGAATTGAAGAACTTTTTTAAAATAATAAAATATTTAAAAAAAAAAAATAGCACCTTCCTTCACTAATTGAATCATTCCATAATTGATTAGTGTCAAAGATAAATTAATTAATTAATCTCCATTAATTAGTGGCTAAACTAGATTCTCATCATAAACTCAAACACCTTTTAATTACCAAATCACCACTCATTATCATACCTTTATGATTTATTTTTTCTCTATATATAGTTGTACCACATTTAGGTTCTTAGTAACCCCAACAACATTCATAAACGTAACACCCACATAACAAATACTAGGTACGTACCTAATCATGCCTACATACCGGAGCATGGGCCACCACCCACATTCCGCCAATGTGGCCACCGTCGACTGCCACAACAAGTCCGGTCGTGGCGGCTCCTCCGCGCCGTCATGGAGCTCCTTATCCCCACTTGCAATTGCACCTTTTCCAAGAGCAACCTGATAATAATAATAATCACAACCAAACTACCATAGCACAAAAAAGACAAACACTACTACTAATAATAATAGTAATAATAAACTCACTAAACTACCAACTTCATCATCGTTCTCTAGATCATCATTTTCCTCTTCAACATCATCATCATCATCATCATCATTCTCCTCCTCTTCATCATCATCATCGTTGTCGTCGTCGTCGTCGTCATCATCCTCATTTCTCACGGGAAAAATATTCGGTCACAAGAAAGGAAAAGTGAAATTCTGCGTGCAATCAAACTCGAATTCCACAAACCCTATTCTTCTCCTAGAGCTAGCAGTCCCTACAAACAATCCTAGCCCGCGAAATGCGAGGCGGCTGCTAAGAATCGCACTCGAATGCTCCTCTACGGCCACCAACTCGGAATCATCAATCATCATCATCATCATCCCTCCTCGAAATGCCGGTGTGGAGGATGTACTGCAACGGCAGGAGGGTGGGTTTCGCCGTAAAGAGAAAGCCGTCGAARACAGAGATGGAGGTGCTCAACAAGATGAAGAGCGTGGTAGCTGGTGCAGGAATTGTTCATGGCAAAGAAGTTGGTTGCGAAGAAGACGATGTTATGTATTTAAGGGGAAATTTCGAAAGAGTTCGTGGTTCGACGAATGCTGAATCGTTTCACCTAATTGATCCTGATGGTAATATTAATCAAGATCTTAGCATTTTTTTCTTAAGATCTTAGAATTTTTATTTTTTTGACGTCAAAAACCAAATTTTGTTTTGGGTTAGTTGTCAAACTCATCCCAATATTATTAGTTATTGTTGGTTCATCACTAAGAATAATAATTTTCTCCTTTTTTTTGCTGCTTAAATGCAACATAATAATGTTAGTTGCATTTAGTAGTTCTCGTTTTGGAGGAAAAAAAATTAGTGAGACTGATTAATTAATTTTGTTTGGGTTATTTTTATTTTATTTTTTTACCTGTATATGGTTGTTTTGGGAAATTTAATGAAAATAATTAATTAATGTTTAATTTTCTTTGAATGAAATTAGATGATCATTATTATTGTGTAATGATATTATAGTTTCATGGATTAAATAAAAGTAGCTTTATAGTCCTTTGTTTATGTATAAGTGTGATCTGTTAGCAAAACTCATGTCTCGGCTTATATGAACAAGAACATTCATCTATCACTTGTAGTGCATGCACATGCAATAATAGAATATTATGAAAGGGCACATAAATAATTAAAAGTAGATTAGTTTTTTTTTTTAAAAAAAAAAAAGAGGTGGTAAAAGAGTTGTTTAAATTGTTTAGTAATTAGATTGACCAAGATATGAGGAGTAAGTTGAAGGTTTTTTATGTCTACAAATGTTAATTTGTAGCCTTAATGATAGTTAATCTAGTAATAATAACCATTGATTTTTCAATCAAATTAAAACATCTAACAATTCATGACCCTTATTGGTCGGATTATTGGTCACAAGAACTAATCCTCAACAATTAAATCAATCATGGAGTTTGTTCGTTCTCTGGCAAGTAAATTCCTCGATTATTCTCAAAAATGCCAAATCAATCCAGTGAATTAATTATTAAGAAATTAAATGAAATTCACTAAAATATGTGGTGGTGGTGGTTAAACCACATCACCCCATATCTCCCCTCGAAAACACCGCCCTACTCCTCCGATCCACTTAACCTAAATTACATGAAATATCACTGAATTTACAAATTTCATTCTCATGCGCTATATCTATTTCATGTGTCATGATTGTTTTAGTATTTGATTTCGATTGAGTTCTTTCAAAGTTTATAAATTATCGTTAGATATAGACAAATCGGACCTCATTAGATTCATTATGATATTAATTTTTTCAAAATTTGGTATTTTTTACTAATACAAATATGAAGATAATATAGGAAAAATAACGTTCAATTTGAACTTTTTTTTAATGTTTAAGAATATAACTCTATGTCACATATCAAATGGAGAACGAGAGTGAGTGAAAGTGGAGGTGATGCTAACGCGGAAGTGAGAGTTAAGCGCAGCTAGAGACAAAGCGCAAGTCAATTCTTAGTTAACACAATTAAATATGACGACAATTAGGTTAGTGAGAAAGTCGACATACAGTAAGACAATGTATAGAAATTAACAATACAAAAGTTTGCAATACAGTTGACAATTGTAAGATTTGTACGGATAATCTTGTCTTTTTATTTTACATTAAAAAATAGTGAACATAATATACAGTACCTAAACAGTACTTGGAACAATAGCAAAAAAAAACCAAAAGCCATGCACTATTCTCTAGCAACTCTTGATTTATCATTTTCTGATTGCTACCTTTCCTATCGGGTAAGAATCTGTTTTTTCATGTTGCAGCTTTTCACAAATAGAATGCCAATGCTCAATCATGGTATTTGGTGTGGTCAATCAAGCATTGTCTATTTGTCTGTACTACTGTATATTTTTGCTGTTACTTGGTGCCACAAATGCAAAAAAATCACAATATTTCCATATCTTACTTATACTAATTTCAGTGCGTAGACCAAGGGAGTGTTCAAAGTGGAAGTTGAACAAATAGAATGATTGGGGTGATAATTCAAAAATCCAATTCGAAATTGTCATTTTTCACGTTTTGTGACTGATTTTTTAAATTTTGGCGATCGAAAACGATCATTAAACAAGCATTCGCACTGCATTTTTTATGTTTGCAGCCGAAAAGGTCGCTACTTTGCAAAATTAATGAGATTTTCTTCCGACTTGGGCGTAATAATTGTCACTTTGTCACTCAGCTGATTCCGCCACCGAACTTTCAACATTCAAATCAAAATCTTTCATTCTCGAATCTTTTCACGTCACACATTCAACATTGATGCTAATTCTTCACTTCTTTTAGGCCTGTTTACTTAAACTAATTTCAGTTGTTCAGTTCAGTCAGTTCAGTTCAAAAAATTAGTCAGTTCAGTTCAGTTCAGTTAGTTAGTTTAGTCAGTTAGTTCAGTTCAGTTCAGTTCAGTTTGGATATAAATGCCAACACTTAAATCTTCTATTTATTCAGTTTAGTTCAGTTCAAGTTCAGTTCAGTTCAGTTCAGTTCAGTTCAATTCAGTTAGTTCAGTTCAGTCAGTTCAGTTAAAAATTGTTCGTTCGTTCAGTTGTCAGTTAAGTAACAGGCCCTTAGTGAATGGAAATAGAAGAAGTTTAGTCATTGTCTATAGTACAATATTTGATACACCTATTATCTATCTATAGATAGCCCGGCCACATAGTTCATTACTATTTACCCTTATGTCCATGGTCGATTATTTGATCATATCAGCACTTTTGCTGCAAATCAACAAAAGTGCTGATTATGGTCAACAAGAGATGGATCCGATCCTTTTGAACATTTTGAGTATGGTATATAACAGGTTGAAAACCCACACTTAGAACAACTTGGCTAGCTTCGTTTATAGAAAAATCTTTTCAATCATTGTGGTGTTAATGGGGAATTGCACCCGATTTTTAATTGGATCGTGATCTCCTTATGAGTAATTCAACACCACGCGTCGGGCGTCGCTTATTATAGAACTTATTATAGAACTTACTTGAATTATCGAGAACTTTAGCTTATTTTGTATAAGAGAAAAATAAAATAAACGTGTGTTATTTTCAACTCGTCTTTAATTATCTGAATTTATCCGAAAACGATACTACTCATTGTCATATGAATTTATGGACAATACGGTGAATGAAAAATGAGTGGCTGGATTTGCTACGAAAAAAGCAAAAGGCCAAAAGATAGATAACAATGGAGCCCATTTTGCACTAAGAGGATCTATGCCCTAATCAATTGAAACGACGCACAACAATTTGCTTATTGGGCCATTCTGTAAAGTGCAATTGGGCCCAAACTTTTGTACTTTCTCAAAGGTGCAATACATTTTATACATATACGACAACACCCCATCTTTTATCGTTTACATAAAATCTTAGCACCAAATATCTAATTACTACATTATTTGTCCAATCAAATATAGCCAAATGAAATTATTAATTAATAAAATCATGCATTTCATCACCACGAAAAAATGTTAGTTATAGATGACAACATTTGTGCTTGTGAACAACTAACACATAAGAATACGATTCATTACGAACTTAGAGCAACGCTTTAACACTATCGTGTTTTTAATTATGGTTCGATGAGTTCTCCACAATTAGACGGGACTGGATCTCTATACGATTTGCATTACTACTTATCGGGTGTTGTATTCGAAACTTTTTTTTTTTACTTTGCGTGTTGAGATTAGCTACAAACATATGTTATATGTATATTGATTTAAAGTCCTGAGTGCTACTTCAAAATTTAATCCTCATTGAAGTAGCGAACTACAAACCTTTTAGTTTCCTCAATTGTTATTTGAGAGATATATAATCGACAAATTACTTATAAATAGTATGAATAAAGATGACACCGGATCGTGATTGATGAGTCGACATATTTAAAAGTTATGCAATCCTTTTGAGCATTGGCCAAGCACGGCCCGCCACAGTGCCTGATTCACATGGTCAGTTTTTAATTAATCACCAGCAAGGTGCATTATTGACAACAATCCCCATTCATTAGCACAACCAAAGATCAAGGGATAAAGAACAGCCGCATTTGAATTTCTCTTCCAAATTTATTTTCATTCTCATTATCTTATGATAGCAAATCTTTCGATCAATCGAGAGTAAAACGAGAATTTTCGATCACAGAATCAGATGCCTGAACAAGTAGCTGCAAGTGATTATTAGGAACAATGTAGCATCAAAAACTTGTGATCTAGGTGAACTGCCTGCATAATACAACAACATTGAAGAAACACAATTAAAGCCTCTTATTTAGCACTTCTAAAACAAACTAGGACAAAAGGAGAAGATAGATCACTTACTGAATACAAGATATTTGTTTCTGATGTTCCATTCAAAATCCCAGTGCTTCCTGTCATTCTTGAGTGTCCAGTAAGCCCACCCAAATGAAGCGGCATTGTAAACTTCTAACTGTGCTTTTCCGAAACTCTGGTAGTCTTCTTTTGATCCGCTTGTTACATTCCATTCGTTCACCCATTCCCCTGGAATTCAAACACGGTTTCACTAGTTATTACATCAGCTTATTCAATGGAGTTTTTCCGAGGAATTAGCAAGAAATATAAGGAATCAAAGTAGGTTGTTTCTCATTACCAATGAAAACAAGTGGACCAGTTGAATTGCYAAGCTGTTTCAACTGTGCTTCCCTGCTCTTGTATATATAATCAACGTTTTGAGCTGAGCTCATATTAACRAAGAAAGTATCGAAWAGGTTGTAGTAGTGCAAGTCCAGCACAACGTTTGTGAAGCCTATGTTAGCCTGATAGAGTTCAAGAGGATCTGCATTTCCTATTCTCTGGCAGACTATCACATAAGCTTTTGAAGAATACTTTCTTACAGTTCTGTATCGTTTGCTCTGCTGGTTTCTAGATCTGTCGTTTCTTCCGTTCTTTCTTATTTTGCTTTGTTGTGGTTTTCTTGTACTTGCTTGTCTCTTTTTTCGCCGTTTTATTGTGGCTTCCATCTTTTTTTCTTTGTCGTTGTCCTCTAAGTGGTTGGTGCATGTCCGTTTTCTACTTCGATGCTTGTTTTTTCCTTTTCTTTTACGCTGGTTGATCTTCTTTCCTTTTCTCCTTCCTTTTTTTCTTCACTTTCTCTGATTTCCGGCTTTATTTTTGTCTGGTTTTTTTCGCATTGTTTCTGTGTTTTCTTTTTTCTCGCCTGTCTTCTGTGCTCCTGTGCGTTACTTTGGTCTTTCTTTGGTTTTAGCTGGTCTTTAATGCTCAGGTTCCAGATGCATTCCTTGGTCCTGCCTGTCTCTTTCCTAGTCTCAGTCCATTGTCACTGTTTCTGCCGTATTCTTCATTCTACAACTCTTGGTACCTGTTGCCCCCGATTCACGGCTTCTTATGTTCGCATGTTCACGGGATTTTTTAATTGGCCTGCTTTGGCATGGATGCGAGCTCCTCTTTGGTTACTTTCCTCATTGCTCATTAAGTGAGTTGGCCAGCTTTCCAGTTAGTTTGGGGACAAGTGTGGTAGTTATGCCCCATTTTTTTGGTCGCTTTATTTAACTTTTCGTCTTCCCTTTAAGTGACACTTTCCCTCCCTCCCGTACCCAGTGTTCCTTCACCACGATCCTCCCCTTAATCCGCCCCACTGAGTGACCACGGGCAATTCAGATGCGTAGTCTGCACATGACTACAGCACGATAATTGACGCCAGGCATGGCCCAGGATGAAGACTGCGTTCGACGGTGAAATTTGCCACGTCATTCCAAATCTCCTTCGTTTGCATAACCCTCGGTCTATCAAAACATCGACCAATTGCACACAACACCATGACCAATTTAATCGACACAAGTTGACCCAGATTGAACCTATACAAATGCACAACAACAATTTAAACAATGTACTAAGAGGCCACACACTCACAATTGAGTTTACAATACTTTTTAGTTTGTACGGTGGTGGTCAATGTTGGTAGGAGACGATTGGATTGGTAGTGGGGCGATGGTGGTGGTCGGTGGTAATAGGCTACAGTTGGTAGGTTGGTTGGTATTTTCTTTTCTAACTGCTTGGTGTATTGATTGATAGTTATACGTTTGAGGATGTATGGATGTAGGTTTTGAGCTCCATTGAGCAGAATTTAGGGGATTTAGCGGGGATAATAGAGGTACTTGATTGTTGGAATGTATTATGGAGGAATAGGAGGGTGAGCCTGTGATATTTGGAAAGTGTGCGTGTAGATTGAGACGGTAGAAGTATTGTATGTGAGAGGGGTGGAGATGAGGTACCTGAGGCTATGAAATTACAATATTGGAATTGATTTAATTACAAATTATAAAATATATTAATAATCTCTTGTTATGAGGTGTCATATGAGCAGGTGAAATATGAGAGGAGTTGGTTTAAGAAGATATATGAATGAAGGTTAATATCTTAGATATTGCTGTTGAAATTTAACAAGATATAAGTCAGTTAGAGTAATTTTTGTACTATCTTGTTAACTAAATTATTTATATAGTTAAAATTGATAAGTAGAACCTAATAGAAGAATTCAAGTTAAAATAGGTTTTGATTGAGTATTGTACACCATATATAAAGAATGTAAAAATTGAAAATTTATATGTAATATTATAGTATTATATTTTTTAAATTAAAGGTTTTTATTGAGAAAATATTTTTGCTAACATCATATTTCCTTTCTCGCATCTTATCCTTGATATAATAATGATGAATGAAACTAAAATAAACAATATTGTTATATTAAACTACAAAATTTATGACTTTATTTCTTTAAATGCACGCATGTGCATATTATTAAATAGAAGATGTTTAGATGAGTTAGGTTGATGGTAGCTTTTGTAGCGTTGAGGTGAATGTTTTGCAAAGCTATAGTAGGTTTTAAAGTAGCTTTTTTAAATGCTAAATTTACCTTATTTATACATTTTTATAATATAAGACTACTTCAGTTTTTTGCAAACTTAAGCATTAAATAACTTCAAGTGCTATGCGGGTAATGTATGTTACGTGACTCTATTAACGTTAAAATATTTAGTGTTTTTCCAAACTCCGTATCTAAGAATAGTCATTAGTTTTTTTTTAAGAATAATTGAAATGTGTAGTTTATTAATAAAGGTAAGAATAAGGTACGTGTGGCATAGTTTTTAGATATTAAATGTAATAAAATATATCAATTCATAACCATTCAACTATATATTATCAGAGTTGTGATTGTGGTGGTAGTATTATCGGAGAGGCGTAATGAATAATATGTAGTTATTAATTTAGTTCTCTGATCATTTATATGTTATTTCGGTATATATTTGGGATCAATTGTGAATTATTTTAGAATAATTTGATGCAACAAACACACTTTAGTTTGTCTTTCATTCTGTAACTATCCTCTCAGATATTTCCCTATCTTTTCTGTATTTTATTTTCTATTTGAAGCACAGGAACATAGAAAAAGCTTTATCACCAATAGATGACTTTTATTTTCTATAAGTAGACATGGAATAAATACGGTGAGGATCCCCGTTGGCTGGTGGATTGCTTTTGATTTGATCCTCCTGCACCTTTCATTGGGGGCTCGTGTGGAAGCATTAGACAATGCATTATCCTGGGCAAGTAGGTCTTTGCTGATTTATTTAATAAGTTTAAATTATGAGCTATGCTTCATTGGAATAAGTTTTTTATGTTTGTGGTTCAGTGCATATAATATAAAGTGCATAATTGATCTCCATGCCGCCCCCTGTTCTCAAAATGGAATGGAACACAGTGCTAGCAGAGATGGTTCCGTTGATTGGCCTACATCACAAGACAATATTGATTAAAACTTTGAAATTATTGACTTCCTGGCCTCCAGGTAATCCCAAACACGCTCCTCTTGTCTCGCCTCAATATATAAGCTTTAGATTATCAATGTCATATTGATCGCCAAGCTCCCTAGGCTGCGTACTCAAATTTAAGTTAGTAATCTCATAAACTGCAGATATGCTCGGTACGTTTCACCAACATCCAATAAGCTCAGATTAGTTTTATATAATTTTGATATTTACATATTAGTTCTACACTTAGCTGAATTAAAACACCTTATATGCTTCGAGTCAAGTCAGCTGATATAAAACACGTTATATACTTTGATTATATTTAACTGTAACTTTAACTACTGAATGTTCTCTTGTTGCAGGTATGCAAAGGACCTGCATTTCTAGGTATAGAACTATTGAATGAACCATCGGCTGCCAGGAGTTCCATTGGTACGTTTGGTTTCATATTACCAACAAGGCTACA
>SNQN01000068.1:0-76533 GCA_008642245.1 Bassia scoparia | reverse complement strand
CGCAAGACAGGGGAACCTGAAGCAAACTAGTCCACACCTCTTTAACTAGCAGTAAGGCAAAAACACATTTTTACATTGTTCATTACTTAATTAGTACCCTTTAAATAGTACTGAATTATTTCAGATTTTCAACTCTTCCAAATCAAGAACACGCATAAGATAGTGTAATAGTACAGTTCTAATGTAGTTCCTCGTGAACATTCGAGGATGCAATGGGGCAAAGAAAGCCGCGATATAAGAGTGACCAACAAGGATATCAAAACAAACCCCGAACGTTTCCCCAAACGGGTATATTCCCTGACTACACTGTTAACATTTGACGCCACCTCCATGTTACTCAGCCCCTTTACTACTTCCATGTATGTCACTGATTTTTTAAAACGTGCACCTCAGTTCCAATCCTACATTTCCATACAAACATGATTAACAAATGAGCCAGGAATTTTCAAAACATTCCATTGAAACAAACCCAAAAAAATTATCGGTTGTTAAATTAAAATCACAAAAATACCCCAAAATGAAGTTCTCACAACGCACACTCATTTCTTCATTTGAAATGCCATCTCCAATACGAGAATGTTTAATCCCAACCTTTATCAACCAACCACCACCTGTTAAATTCACCCCTCTAACTTTTTGGGATATTCTTCCCTTTATCCTTTCACTCATTTCAACAAACAACAAACAAAACAACTAAGCACTTCATCAATAACTCAAAAATTGCAATAAAAGTGTGAATAACGTTTTATTCAATATCCTGATAATGGCAAGGAGAAGAAAAAGCCAAAAGAAGGAAAAACCAATGACCCATATTTCTGGCATGCCAAATTCCAGTATCTACTGGATAAACTCATTTAGGGAATTCCAATTCAGCCTTTTCAAAAAAAAAGCAAAAATGTGCTGCGTCATCTCTCTTACACACGTCAGTTTTCAGAAGAATACCATAAAGTTAGCGCGGATTACCCAAAACCGTTTAAAAAAACAAAACCCCAACTTTAGAGCAGAAACATGAAAAATCTTCCTTTTCTTTAAGGCTTAATCATCTTCTGTAAACTAGATTAACTTATAAAAGACTAGCACATTAAATGAAATCTTGAATAAAGTTAGAACGCGTCACATAATTCACATACCAATAGCAAGGTAAATGGAACTTAACTTTTTTTTTTATAACATTAATACTAAGCAATTTTCCTACTGTATTACTTCATAGAATATCTGTTAATAAGCTTAGACAAATGAGATGAATTAAAGAAAAAGCATTTTTTTTTCAGACAAATATGAACAAAAAGAAGGTAGTTAGAAGAGAAGAAAAAGAACAAGTTGACTTTTACACTGGAACAGAAAGAACTTTTGTTTCTTAATTATATATGGCCCATGCATCATTACGCTAAGGATTTGATTGAACTAACATGCTTATCGGAACTGACGTGATCTCAACTAACGTATATTTTTCTTCTTATGGAAGATGTTATATGTTTAGGTTATTCCCTTTGAAAAATTAGAAACAAGCGTGCGAAACTCTTGGCATTTGTTTTTGCATCTTTGAGTGACCCAATGACAAAATTGGCCAATTTTTGTTGGTGTTAGTTGCGCTACAAGGAGAGATTAACGAATCAATATTTCGCAATAATCGAGAGGCGAGCCTTAATTGGCTATAATGATTTGGAAAAGAAAAGGCATAAAAAATACAACCTGATTATATGTTTCATCGGAAACTTAAAAAATTGTCGTTTTGTTGACTACCTAACTCCTGGGCGTCATTGTGCATAACTGCAATTACTTAGCGCTCTTTAGAATTAAACAAAATAAATTAAAATGAATTATCCGAGAAAAAAATTGTTTAACTGATAATTTTCGTTCCAAGCCCATCCACCCCAACCTTGAGTGGGAGTATACATAGGGAAAGCAAGCTATCAACGGGTAAGCTTTGCAGTGAGACTCAACCCAGTCTTTTTTTGAGTTTTTCAACGTATACCAATCACCAATTTTTTTCGATATAAAAATTATACGTCGTAACCTTTTTTTTCTACTGATAATTTTCCATTCATATGAAGAATCATCTTGGAGTGGCATCGATTTTTGTATACTTACCAACTAAAGAAAAAATCAAAGATGGAATTTATTTAAAGGATAGGGTAGCAAAAATTTTATGTTTAATAAAATATAAAATTAAAAAAAAAATACTTTCTTCATACTATATAAATACAACGATTTTGACAATTTTCCTCTCTACTTTTATGATCAAATCGTTGTGATTTATCTTCCTCTTCTATTCATTCAAAACAACTCTATTAATTACTCATTTCTTGCCCATTTAATCCGGAAAAAGTTTTTCACAAAAGTGGGACGATGAGCAAATAGAACGAACACAAGAAAGAATGATGGATCCTCGAGATCTATTTGGAAATTGTCTGATCACATAAATGAGGAAAATAGCCGTCCTTAAATTTGAACCCCATAGAATTTTTCTTACTTACTTGCATTAGAATGTCTCAAACTATCAGACAAAAATCAGGGCAAATAAGAGCTCGGTTAAAGAAAAACACGCCACAAAATCCAATAATTGCCCTTTGCTGACACGCTTCATATCTGCCTACTTTCTATCTTGTCTTCATACTATAGCTAAGTAGCTAACCAACTTCCAGTACATTTTTCAACACTTCAAACCACATAATTGGGCATTAAAAATACTGTAAACCAGAACCAGCAAGCATATACATCATTCCAATAACAAATCGCGTGTCATAGTCTGCCAAAATTACATATATCTCAATCGAAACCTCAGCTCTTCAACAAGGATAAACAGGGGGGACGGATTAAAAAATTTATGTAGCGCGCTTCAGTTTAGGCCGGGGTGGTGTATAACACACACCCACCCAGTCGAGCAGCAGAATTACATGTCGATTTTTTTTTTTTTTTTTCCAGCGGGTTGTACAATTAGACGGTTCTGAGTGTTCCCGCATTACAGACAAAAGCCAGGAGATTAAATATGCAACCCCTAATATTGCTTTGTTCAAATGAACATCTGAAGTATTACTCCAAAAGCCAAATAGACTTGTTTGAATCAATGACTTTTTACATTTATTCCAAGGATTAACAATGAGGTATAGCCTGACCACTAGTACCGAGATTGTCTAAAAATTGAAGCAGCCATTCAAACCTTAGTTACCCACTGAGGAATTCAAACCTGATCAGATTCAAGACATGACATTTTTTCAAGACAAAGAGAAAAAAGAACACACAAAAAGTGACAGCACTCCAGGGACCGTCGAATCGTTCTAAACAGCACACATGTCTGGTTACAGCAGCAGAGCTACCCTGATCGTAATAAAACCTGACGTTCAATACTCCAGGGTTCAATAATAAAGCTAATGACGAAATTGAATTTATAATGTTATTACAAGTAGTATATTGACACCACTACGAATCAGTTCATGGAACTTGTTCAGGGTTATATTAAACCAGTTTAATAGCAGCAAGACATCCTAAGTCCCTTAGCTTTCTTTTTAGAGTTGATTATTGGATTTTAAATGCAATGAGCCAGAAGCTCCATATGCATGTATACAGTTGTACGATGGTTCATTTGAGAAATCACACTAACAGACTTACAAAATCTGTTCATATCTACATTTTACTTTTTGAGCAAAATTTTCAATACTCTGTTCCCTAAGTATCCTCCAATACCTGTTACGGAGCAGAAACGTCACCGGCCGTGTACGGACCCCGGACGGGGAGGAAGAAAGAAATCACACACCACCGAAAACGATCATCCATACCGCGACATACCGGTTCAGGCACCGATTAGAAACAGCCGTTCGGCACATGTCACCAGAACCAATGTCATACTCTGGCCTTCAGCCACAGGAAAAATCCACAACCATAGCTGCCAGAAAGGGAGCGAGTGAACTAACCTCAACCTCCCACAATCTGTCTACACAATGGAAGAACCGAGGCCGCCTTTTCAGACTACGAACGAAAAGACTTGACTACGCGAAGACATGTGAATCTCTTCATAGGAAAAGGACCCTTTCCTGCAAGATCGGCCAATGCGACAGAACTCTATCACCAAATCTGCGCCGACTGCTCCGATCCCTAAGTCTTACGCCCCCTTTTCTTTCATCAATGTCTCTTCTCCCTAGTCCAGAGCATCCCTACCATTTCCCACCATCTGTAGATACCTCCCCTTCATTGAACCTCCCCTTCACTAAGACATAACCTTCACTACCCATCATAGGCCCACAATTGCCGAGGCAGTACACAGCATTGAGACGAAAACCGAGCCTACCTGACCTCCTCCACCCCACCATCATCAATTCTGTCCAGCCCCTCGAAACCGATGATGTCTCACCACAAAATCACTAAAAACCCGAAGCTACGCGACTTCAATTCCCTCAAAACACCTCAGCATCTTTAATCCCCTCACAACATTAGGCAACCTCCCTAACATCTCACCTGCCGACTACACTCTCACCATCCCATTCTATAACATCTTGGTCATCCAAATTCTCACTCATCAACACTCTCTGAATTACTCGAATTAGCCCTTTTCAACACGCAGTACCACTCAAAACTTCAAATTAACATAGCCGAGCACGACAAGGGGCACTTCTTTGAAGACCTCAACTCAACTATAAATACAAGGACATGAAAAGGCATAGCTACACTTTGGCAACAATTGACACTAACGATTCAATACACCCGAGTCCTCAAAGTTCGAGTCAATACAACCACAGGTGCAACTATAGCAAGATCATTTCAACTCACACACACAACTAAAAAAACCATCAATTTCTTTATTAAATGCCAGTAATCGGAATCCAAGTTACCGCAGGTTAGTTGAGCCCAACATGGTGATATGCAATCTGGGATGGCCGTTTTCCAACACGGAGGCTCGTCGTCGCCCGTTCGCGGTAATCACCGGATTCCTGCCGAAGAACCCCCCTTGTCTCGAGCCGAGTGAAAGAATAGAACACGCGGCTGATTAGTGCAACGTCATGAGCAAGAAGGACGACATCCGAGAATACTCAGATGAACGAGATTATTACAGAACGGTCGTGCGATCGTGGCTTTAGTAGCGGCGGATGTTGTCGGCGGAAGTGGCGGGCGCGGCGCGTAGTTGTTGACAGGAAATGCAGTCAGAACGGATGAACAGCAACCAGGTAAAAACAAGGGTTGAATTAGTCACTACCACAGTCCCCAGTCTGCAGCATATGAATACCACCCGTTAGAGGTGGGAATTCCTTCTGATTCTACCATGAAGCTTTTTGAAGGTATGAAAATGGCGGAAATTTTGGGGGTTTTTTGAGGGTTGAAGAAGATGAAGTGAAGATGAAGATGATGATTGATGAATGATGAAGAAGAGTGCGAGTTTTGAGTTGGGGTGTTTGAAAGTTGGACTTTTCCTTGAGTTGAGTGTTTGTAAAAAAAGTCAAAGTGAGAGAAGTGAAGTCAGAAATTGCGCGTTATTTTAATGGTGTGATTAAGACGTGGTGTAACGGAAAATTAGTGTGGTGTGCAATTCTGTGGAATTCAGAGGTCGTGCACCAAACGGCGGTGGACGGTGGTAATTGATGCTTCCCAACTTATCATCCACTTCAATTCCTTTTGGGGCACAACACCATGAGGGATGATAAACGTAGCGTAGCGATTTTTAAATTATCGGACATAATATTTGGTACAATTCACAAATTTTGGTAATTCACGTCTTGTAAAAGATTCACACATTTTAATATTGTCTAATTATGTACTGACAATATTTTCAGAGGTACTAACTTTATTGGAACATTATCCATGCAAAGTGACCTTGTTTGACCAACCAATATTTATGTCTCGTTGGCTCGCTACTATACCACTATATTTTCTCACAACACTAGCTAGTCGTGCTTAAAATTTAATTACGACATGCATGAGGATTTTCGTTAACAAAATACAAATTTTTTACTGAAAGCTGTAAATGAAACACAAATCTTTTAAAAAAAATACTAAGTAGTTAATTAAATTCTAGTTTCCTTGTTTTGTTGGATGTTTATATTTAGTGTAAATAGAAGCAAATGATTTTTAAATTATAAACATATTGATCTAATAGTAAATTAGCGAAAGCGTAGAAATAGATGAGGAATTGCTAGTACTACTATGGAGTAGTAAGAAATTTAAAGTTATGAATAATGAATAAAAATGGTATAATATAATTGATTATGTAGAACTTGACTATTATTCAAGTGACCATTATTCAAACAAAGAGTGTATGAGTAATGAGTAAAAGTATAAAACAGTTGGATGTTTCCCCAAGGAGTATCAACGTGAACCTTACAAGCAACTCTTGGACTAAATAATTCGGTGTGGTGGCTATTGGCTATTATAACTTCTTTTTTTCGAATGAGCCACAAGGCCGTCAGGTCGGGTCATTTACAAGAGGAAGAAGTATGAGGATCCGAACCTCTAACTACAAGGATCGAAGATGGGGATGAAATCAATACTCCAAATTCATTCCTCGATTATTATAGCTCATGGTTAAGAGTCTTGGGAAGCATTGGCTCCTTGTTCCTACTTTCATATTCTCTTAGTGACCAAAGTCCAATGGCTGCCCAATGTCAAATCAAGTGGTATTGGCATGGTGGTTGTTCAGTTTGTCTCTTCACCAAAAATCCAAAAATCGAAAGTTCGAATCTCGATCCTTAGGAATATCAAAAGAGATCGTTGGCCCATCCCTTTAATTTATAAGGTGTGCAGTGTGTTCCCGAGTCTTATTTTCATTGGTACATGGAATCAGATCACTTCTTGTGCGTGAGAGCTTTTTGGTCAAATACAGCAAAAATAAAATAAAATAAAAGACAGGCGAAGAAATGGTACTATATATACTCCTAATACTGATATTGATTGGTATCAACTTTACAATGTAGATTAAAAAAATAAAAGTCCAATTAGCATGCAAGAATGCCTTGATCATTTACCATCAACCAACTCCAAGAATAAGTTGTAATAAATCCAAACAACTCAAACCTACTACATCAACTATTTACAAATTACAAGTATAATATTGCACTAACTATAAAAGGTAAATAAAATGCAATTATCCATTGAATATTCAGGCTTCAAGCAGCATAGCAGCCTCCATTATTCCCATTACAAATATTATAATTCTAGGTCTATTCCTCTTGAGTCTTAAGACAAGCTTTTCAACCAGCCAAAAAGGTAGTCACGGCAACTTTGAACTTCAAAGAATGCATAATATATAGACTAGCTAATCTTCTTGATAACATGTTTATCACTTTATGCCTAATCTTCTTAATAGATATACAATGAATTATGATCAATCTATGGTGAAAATATCGAATTCGAACTGCTGTACTCTTGAGCTAATAAGTACTGCACCATCATGGCAATAAGAGATGCAACGAAATTTTACATGTATATATGTATTAAGTCTTAACTTACGCCACTATTGTCGACGGTGAATACCCTGATTGTTCAAAAAAAAAAAAAAAAAAAAAAAAAAAAACTTGCATATCGGTTTTAATTTACAGAATTATATCCATGTTGAGTTTCTGAATTCTGAAGTGTATTATTATGGGATGGAACATCAGTCCTTAAACTTTGGTACTTTATTTCATGCACATTCAATTCATGCATTAGTGTTTAACTATTTCTAGTTTAATTTATTACTACTCGCTATATAATTATATGTTACTCTGACATCCTTATGCTATGCATTTATCTGAAAAAATTGCGTGTTTTATTTTAAAATGATTGAGGCTCTATTCTCGTCAACTGAATTTTGTTTAACCGAACTTATTAGTATTGAACTGAATTTATTTTTACTGAATTGAACTAAACTTATTTTTAATGAAATTTTAACAAATTTCTTAAGGATAGAACTTATTTTTATTTTTATTGAACTGAACTTATTTTGAATGAAACATAACTAAATAAATTGACGAGAATATGGTCTGAATATTTCAACACTTTTATCCTTTCGTGCCAGAGTGTTAAAAATATAAGATATGATAGATGTGAAAAATATTACTTCGTATAAGTATTCGTATTTCGTAACACAGGGTAACAAAACGTTAAGTTGAATGACTTCGTGTGAAAGTCTTCAACTCTCCAATGTATTTAATTGCACGCGGTCTTACCTTTACTATTGTAGTCAATATTTAAATCAGAATTTTGACAATACTATTTTTATACCATAATCATTCAATTTCAGAAAATATTGAGTTAGTATTAACTTAGCCGCCTAATTAAATTTTCGTGCCAAATTCAACAAGTATTATTTAATGTTAATCTCCAGTCGTTAAAAAAAAAATTAATGTGATATATCATCAAACTCACAAAATCCACCAAATTTAAACCTCAGATTATGACGTTTGAAACCCTTGAAATTAAAAATAAACCCTTAGATTGGAGAAAGATCGATAAAACAAAGCACATGAACTCATTATGACCCAATTCTATTATTTCTATACCTACTGATTAGTTGTGCATATATTATTTAATCAGCATTTTACATGTGTAAATAATATTGATAGAGTATATAACATTTTCCTGTCCCGAAATGGTCTGCTTAAGTTGATGGTTGAGACTTGAGACCCAAAAATATGTTATATACTCTATCAAATATGATAATTGTTTAGTACTTTGTAATTAAACTCGTATATTACATACAAATCTTGCATTGATATAATAAGATGCTCCTATGTTTGCAGATCAAAGCTAACAGGTTAAGATAGAACACGAAAATTGTGATCGATATCTATATCGACAACCATACCGTCTATTCAAGCTAGTTATATGATTAGGACAAAGTATTAGGTACATCAGATGCACAATAAATTTACTGTGCATCATATTATAGTGACCCTTTTGGTTAATATAGTAACTCTTTTATCAATATAGTGAGTTAGTGACCCTTATTATATATTGATATAAAGGGTCACTATATTGATATAAAGAGTCACTATATGCTTGATGCACGATAAATTTAGTGTGCATCTGATACATACAATACCTTCTGGAGTCCATGATATGGTAGGTCGATCCTATTGTCAGCTAGCATTACACCGCCATATATATGATACGTTGTTCCTAATGAAAAAAATACTAATGTACGTTAAGGTAGGTAGATAGACCAAAATCTAAGACATCATATATCTTAAAAATGGGACAACTTGTAATTAGTTTATCATTAAGCATGATAATTAACATTGTTAATCAACCTACTCAAACCTGCTACATCCATGTTTCATGTACGGAGTACATAAATTACGCGATAATTTTCGCAGCAGCCTCCAAGAACAGGTTTAATAGACTCATAATGCTAGACTAATTCAACTTATTGACTAGTGTTTAGTGGCCGTTTTTACATATATTAGATTAGATTAGATTAGATTAGATTAGATTAGATTTACTCGTTATCCTTTTGTCTCGAATTTGACTTGTTTGATAACTTATAACCAACGTTGGAGTAAGTCTAGAATAACACCATCAATTAATTATATGAAAGTAGAGTGCTAATTCTGCATGTTCTTAACTTTATTCTTAAATAATCTGATATGCACAAGTTAATTAACATTTAACAGCTAATAATGTTGTCTTAGTTCAAACCTAATCACCTGTATGTGTGTATATATATACATGGAACAATGCAGGATGGCAATCAAATTTGTATTGTCTAACATTTTTCGCAATGGAAGCATTGAGCTCATCAAGCTGCTGCCAAATTTGCCTCTGTAAAACTCGATCATCATCATCATCATCATCGTCGTGTTCTACATATAATCGAAAGGGCTTCGTAGCCATTTCAACTTATTACAACAATTGTCTGAGAAATTTKAAGATTTCTAGCAATTCWTTAGCTTGGGGAAATTTTTATACTAGGAAAATTTACATGTGAGTTTCGTTTTTGTGATGTTTGATGTAAAATGTWAYGTATACTTCCTCYGTTTTATATTAATGGTAACGAGTTATTTAATCATGCAGGGGAGCGATACTTGCAACGCAAGGCAATAACAATGTTCAATCCTCAGCTGCTGTTCCAGGTCCCCCTTCAGGAAATCCTTGGTATATTTTGATGCAAATAATTCATTTGGTTTATTAATTACGAATGAATTGAAATACAGTACAAATTTTCTATAAAAAAATAAATGAATAAATACGGTACAATTCAAGTTAATTATACATACAATTATATACTTCGTATACAACTATTATTATAAAAGTAAGATAGATTATTGAGTGCATAACACATTGATACATCTAGAATTAAAGTTGGGCGCGTAAATTAAATATTGTTTAACTTTGATACAATTTTGGATGTAAATATAATAACTGACGTATTTTTTCTAATTTTGGATACATTGCAATTGAAGTTAAATCTAGAGGATATCTAATTGTATGCATGTTTACTTTCCATTGAGAATTGAACTTCTATAATAGATATTTGTCGTAACTTTTTACCTTCATGAATAAAATTTGAATTGAATTTATATTGAACTTGTTGAAGAAAACTCTGGCAATTGATTTATATCTGCCATTGAAATTTTATTATAAGTTAAAACATGTCACTAGCTAGATTTCACATGTGCTAATTAAGGACTGAATTGTTGTGCAATGTCATGCAGGAGAAATTGGTTGGTTGGTATGATTCTATCACTAGTTCTTCCCTTGGTGTCTAACAAATGGGGCCGATTATTGGCTATAAAAAGTAAGTATTTCTTGGAGCGAAAACTCAAAGAAAATAACTTTCGTCCCTTTCTCTACATAAATTACGTATKGTAGAAGCTATAATTTCTCCGCTCCTTATAAATTGCAACGAGGAATTTAATTCTCATCACAAAGTAATACAGTACCATTTAATTTGTTGCAATTATTTAGAAACCGAAGAAATAATATAGTTGTACATTACTTTATAATAATAAGGAAAATGGTTATTGAATTGTGGATATGATGATGATCATATGGTAGATAAAGTCGATACGGCGGTGAAGACAGTTGAAACGGTGGTGGAAACAGTTGAAAAGGTGGCTGAWGGGGTGGCACATATGGCTGATGAAATGGCAAATCAACTACCAGAAGGTGGGAAAATGCAGAATATAGTTTGCAATATAGCCAACGTGGCAGAGGAAACTGCAAAAGATGCCCACTTAGTTGATCAATTCATTGAAAAGGTTAGCACTTAATTATTTGAGTATTTGGATTATTTTGGAATCACCATTATTTATCTTTTGCTTTAATATTTCAAGTCAAGATATTCTAGACAAGCTTAGCCAATACTCCTCTTCAAAATAAAGTTTTCCTTCCAATTTTATATTTCAAGTCAAAAAAAAATTAATTAATATAGTTTGTTAATTGTTAAAGAAGATATATATAAATAATACTTTAAATATGATAAGGGGTCGGTGTTTTCATAATAAATATGCTATATATTTTTCATGACATAATTTTACTTACCTATATATGTATATTTTAATTATTATCAGATAGAAGATGTGGAGGAGAAAATGGTAGATACTCTTATGGGAGGAACACACACCGAAGCCGGACATGATGAGGGTATCATCGAGGACAATAATGTGCATTCGGACAACGAACTCGACCAAAAACATGACACGACCACGAAAGACGAGCCTYAAAATGAAATTATTGAACAAAGTAAATAATTGTATCTTGTAAAATTCTACATAAACATTAATCAATTACAAAGTACTCCTTATAATATTTGTTTCTAAATTTGATCTCTTGATTTTATTTTTTTATTACTTCTTTTACTAGTACATTTAATTATTATTATTTTCAAGTACTCTAATTTGATCCATGCCCTAGCTAGTGGTAAATTTACCATTGCCTCATGTAATCATTTAATTATTTATGATATGTGTATGTATGATAATATTGCAAGAGATGAAAATTAAATTTAAAACTGCTCGCGATTAATATTACTTCATATATACGTGGTTCTTTCTTAGTTCTTTCGTTAACGGAAATTCGAAGAAGTGGTCAAACAAATAAGTCATCAAGAAGACTAATAACAACCGAGGAATACGTGGTAGCTCAATGGAGAATAATCACCCTTAGTAATATATTTAAATTTGCCGATCAAACAAAATGATAAGGGAAATCAAATATATACACAATTATACAAGGACTTGRTCAAGTGGTTAAAATTTTCMCGATTCTAAAAKATCTTAAGATGRATTCTCATCGTTACCCTAASTCAATTAGCACCAAAAAATATATGGACTTGGTCATCATAAGAAAAAGACTAATCTAAAGTTCAAAACTATTGCTTGTGTGTGCAAGTAATCTGTGGTCTTGATTTTGATTCTAAGACGATTTTATACATTTTTTACTAAGCGAATCAAATTCCTTTATTTTTGCCAAAATGCATTCATTAAATTATAGAATCAACCATGATTTGATGTTGAGATGATGGCATAATGAAGATTATTTTATGTGTTTTTGGTAGTGTGAGTGTATTGACACTCCATCAAAAGTGGCTGTGTGGCTAAACTTTTTTAAGAGAAAAAAAGTTATAGCATGCAATATTTTTTTTTTGCCATGGTCAATATCATATTATGCCTTTGTGTTGTAGAAATTATAGAATAGATAGAGCTGTTACTACTGAAACGTATAAAGAGGTATTCAATTGTATTGAGATGTTTTGGCAACTGATCTACATTTATTACTCAAACGCTATTCTATAGAGCGTCGTGTAGACCCCACGTAGGTTGTTACCGAAAATCATAAAAGTGCTGACTAGTACTTCCATATCCTTGACCTCTTGCTTCTACCAGACTTTAATCTTTTGGTGGTATTCAACATTTAGCAATGTTATTCACACCACTTTGAATACAGTCGTTATTATGCTAGTACACAATATTCACATTACAATTGTTCTATTGTGTCTGAATAATAGTAAAAATGATTCACCGTTTCGTTAGAGCTTTTGCACATAAATCATCACTTTTACCGTAACTTATTTATTGAAATGATACGATCAAAATAACTTTTGTATAAAGATTGAATAAAAAAATATGGAATATTTCTTATACTTTGGCCAAAATGAAGTCTCCTTTATGTCTATTAGAATGGATTTATGAGACTCATCATGAAATGTGGCACTAGCTATGATTTACCATTCACAATTTTCAAACTGTTGATAAGTAAGGGATTTGCACCTTAATTTTCACCAAGGTCCTACATTACAAAACGATCGTTTGGATTAGAAACTACTTACTTCTTGATGCAATTAGTGGCCCCCCCTTAAACTTCTTAAGTAACAAATTTCCCTCACAAATTGATCCAAAATCACAGAAGCATATCATGAATTTACACATAATACTGTATTTACTTCTATCCCTTTGTCCGTTATTTTCAAATAATTTACCTATTCAATGATTTTTACTAACACAAAATTATGCAAATAACTGCGTTTAAGCTGGCAGCACATCGAACAATAAACGGAGGGTGAAATACATAAAACAGCCGCAAATGCTAGTTCCCTTGCTTTTTACCGACATATAATGTTGCAGTGGAATTGTCACAATAAAATATATATAATATTGAGTAATAGTTGGTAAACTGTTTGTCAATCAGGCAAATTTCGCAAAGCAATCCCTCACACGCAATAAGATCATTTCTCGTCTCATACAAAACAAAAAAAAATATCCACATTCTCTTGCACCCACACCTTCTCACACAACGCACCTATTCCTTAAAGTTTAACTCTACAATAACATCAACATTCAATTACATGATTATTTAAATAACCAAGATTAAATAAGTCCTTTCTTTCACGTCTCAAACTAGGAAATTTTTTCTTTTTCCTTTTGTTTGTTGGCAACCATCAGCTTAGGAATGATCAAAACTCGATAAAATATTGCGGAGCTGAGCTGAAGAAAAACCTGTTAGAAGGGGGGCAGAGTCTAATGGCAACGTGGGCGACGTCGAAGAATCAGCAAATGTTTAGTCTGAAGGGGTTTGATGAGAGTGAATTGGCAATGGGGGTTCTGCTGTCACAAAAACCAGGAAATGATCTCATTCAGAACTGTGATCTGCCTCCTCCTACTAAGGTATTTTCTGGGCTGTCTGACAATATAACAGTTATCAGTCCCATGAACAGAAGAAAGACAMACAGTTTTGTGCATGATCATGAAAATGATGCCAATGAAGGGGATAAAAATCTGGGGCTTCTGAAGGCTCTCAGGCTGTCGCAGACACGAGCTCGAGAAGCAGAAGGCAAGGTAGCCGAGATCATCAAGGAAAGAGACGCGCTGGCTGTTGCTTTCGTGCACGATTCGATGCAGATTTTCGCTTACAAGCAGTTTGTGAGGTTGCTTGAAGCTCAAGTTTCTCAGTCTCAGAAGCAGAAAGACTGCTGTGATTGTGAGAAACGAGAGCAAGGGAAAGAAGAAGAAGAAGAAGAGTTTGAAGATGGTAATGGAAATAATGGGATGACATTTTTTTTAACTGTTGCTTTCTGTTTCGGAATTGCTGGTGTTGGAATAGCAATTGGTTGCAAGTACTTGTACTCTTATGTGTGATAAATGGAATATTGTGCATTTTCTAACTTAATTGGGTTCACATTTCTGATTCTGGTGATTTGTAATTACTTTAATTTAATTAAGTTATATAATCTAGTAATCATATGTAAGATGTAATCCCTCTTTTCTGGAAATGAATATTATTCGACTCGATTTTTGGGGATACTTTAGGGTTTTATTCATTGAGATTAGTATTAGTTCGGAATTTGGCTTTCAAATGTTTTCCAGAATAAGTCAGCTTTACCAAATTGAAACATAAACATAAACATAAACAGCAAGTTTTTGATGAGTTTCAATCATAGTTACTGATAAATTATACGAAAAGAAGTTTAAGGATATGGTAGGGGAGAACAAGAAGAAGATCGAAAAAGCTGCTTGGATATATACATCGATCTGCCCCAGAACTTCTGTGGGCAAATATTAGTCAAATGGAAAATGAACCGCCGATTAGAGAACTACAGAAGAGTAGAAGCTATAAGCTATAGCCCTACCATGGATATATAACATATGGCTGTACTCGCGATAATTACAGAAGATTTGCTGCTGAAATATTTGTGTGGTATGAACTATATACATGACTATGCACAATTTGTTAAACTAAAAAGGGCGGTTGGAATACAAAGGCCTCCCATCATATGATCCCTTGATGAACTTCCCTCAAGTGATTGTAGCAGCTGTCGCTATCAGCGAAAGACTCCAAACAGACCCAACACAGATGCTTACCACATTTACATTCAACATGGTTGCATCCCTCGGATTTCTCRATGGTATGCCCACACATCGGACATCTCTTYACAAAATCCTCCTTCCCTCTCCACCACTCTCTCAGAGAAGAATCTGGATCGTCTTTGAATTCTCTGTACTTCTCACATGATAAGTATGGGTGGTACTCCAAATGGCACTTAGTGCATATCTCAGAATAACAAGCCCCACAAACAAAAGGCTCTCCAGATTCGCCTGGACCGGCCACCTTATAAACAGAAGGGCAATCAGGTGAAGGACAAAACTTGAACTTGCCATGGCTAGATGACACAAATGCCCGCATAGAAGCCCAAAAAAGYTCATCCAGCTTTTCCGATGACAACAATGATTTCAAGTCAACGAGCCAGAGAGGGACTCTGCACCCTTCATGGGCACAACAAATTGGGAAACTATCYGTGTTCTTTATAGCAGATTCACATTGATCAATCAAACATGATCTACAGAACACATGCAAGCAGCTTTCCAGAGGATACGCATCCTCCAATTCACAGAGACATATAGGGCAGTCTCTTCCACYGAGAGCATCAGCTTCATKTGAACTACCACTTACTGGTGTTAAATCATTAATAATCCCCTCCACCTTCTGCTTTGCTTCTTTGCTACCACAAATCGAAATGACATGACGACGGGTATTGAGAGTGAAATCAGCTTCAGGTACCTTCTCCTTCAACCCAATGAGGTCTGGGCCAAACATCTTGACCACTTCCTTCATCAGGTCATGAGGCCGTTTAACTCCACGTAGATTGATTTCCATGTACTTATTGTTATGGAGGTTGAGAAGACGTTGAAGAAACTGCTCCTCTGCCACAGCAATCTTGGCAAAAGGCCCAATTATCCTMACGCTGAGGTTTTGCCTGTCAAAAAATATGTGAATCCCCATTTCTTGCTGAAGGGACTTCACCATTGCAATACCATCTTTACAAAACAGCAACTGTAGAGCAGCTGGAGTGAGGCTTGCATCAGTAATGATCTTCCCTCTCATTAACTGTTCCAGTTGTCTTCTCAACTCTGCTACAACTTTAGTGGCAGTCGCTGATATTTTCACTCGAAAAGAACCATTCGCATTTCTTTCTAAAGTGCACTCGGTGCCTGAAAACAAAATAGCTCATAACAGTCAGCTCCAAGTAAAAATGGACAAGACAATTGTCACTTAGCATTAATATTTGACAACCTATATGCACATCAATAATCACAAAAACTACTTAAAACTGCYRGAAACAGGAGTGAAGAATAGAAGGCWMAACATTGAAAAAACCAAGTACTTAATAGGGATATAAAAACCAGGTACTTACTTTCTAAGACAATGACATTTTCCAAGATAGAACGATCATGCATGATATAGAAAGTGCTAACATGAAATAACAATTTAATTTCCAATGACTATTATGCAGGATCAAATGCTTTATCACAATTTTATAGATGTTTGCATCAGTGCTAATTTGAGGAAAACGACTAAAGAGGTAACTACAACCAATTGTGCTTGCTAGATAAAGGAGAATAGTAACATCCTTTAGCAGCAAACTACAAGATTATGAGCAATTAATAAATTACAGGCTACAAGAGCAACTCTTCAGATCAGAATGCTTTGGTGTACATTAATGAGCATATATGAATAACTCAGTTAAATCTACTTACAGCATCAAGGTCATACTTCATGCAAATGCTTAGCTAATAAGGAATAGTGAGTCTTTCTCGCTACTTAACTACAGCCAGAAACATTACAGCTATGTGTAATCAATTTAYGAATTTTGGTTTTCATTTTACTCCAGAGATACTATTAAAAGAATWTTTAGGTTTATAAGCACTGTGTAAATTTGTTAGTTCTTGCTATCAAAAGAAAAAAATTAATTAATTAAAATTAATTAATTTCTAATCATTTGGTTGCCGGAATGAGGCCCTCGATCGTAGGGGTGAAGGAGGAAAATCTAAGTGGATGACTTTTGGTTCATGTAAGCGACCCCACTTATGGGACTAAGGCATGATTGATTGATTGATTGATTGATAATCATTTGGGTGCCAACAAGAAAAGGCTTATGCGCGTTTCATTTAATAGATTAAACAAGACATCTCTAACTACACATCCCATAAAGCATTCTGTTACTGTAGAAATTAAAAAATATATATTCCAAATACTTCACCCAGTGAGAAATGACAAAGCCAAACATGATATCAAGAACATCATTGGATATAAAACTACCAATGATATTTAGAGAGCAAGTCTCACAGAAGCAATGGTAACTTTCTAATCCCTAGCTTCCAAAATAAAAAATCAATAGTTTCACAGTATGATTTAAATAATATTACAAAGTTTCCTATAATTTCTTTCAAACTCTACATCCATCTGCCTATCATCATAGTATATATGATTGTAAAATAGGCCCCCAAAATCAGCAAGGTAGCTTTCAGCCAAACAGACACAACCTCGAACAATTATTAATCAAAGGCAACAGTTCAACTCTTGGACTCCTAAATCAACCCYGTATCTCAAACTAATAATCTTGATTGACCTTTCTAAGATACTATCCAAGAATCCATCAATTSTTTTCACTTTTCAAACTATTAGACAGATAAACACAATGGGTGGTTAGGATACTTGGGTAAGTTCCTGATAGGTGTCAGCTATTGTTTCTAGTCTGACATAGAATGTGAAAATATGTTGAATTCATTCACTTAGCGTAAGTGTAACAAAACATAATAGTACAATAAATTTATAAGTATCAGCAAATTTGATAAATGAAACCAGAATATGTCTGGAGAAAAAAAAACAAATGCACAACTAGTTGAAACAGTGAAGAGTAAGAAGGCAGARTGAAAAGGGAAGACCGAGGCACAAAAGAAGTATCAACAACTATACTAATAAACGTCTCAACTCTGCTAACCATACCTCTTTGACGGTTGAATTGGGCCACCATTGAATCCAGTTCTTGCTTGATTATATAGTACACAGCAGAAGAACAACTCACTGAAGTGTGAAACAATCGCTGGCATTGTACTTTTTGCCATGACTGAAAACCAGGTAAAGCCTTTCCTTCAATATGCTCTAAGGCTTTTGCCGCCTCCAAATGCAACCTACCATCAAAAGTAATCAAAGCTCTCATGAAAGCATTCTTAGGCTCCGGAGGAAAGACCTGAACTCTGCAGAAGTTAATCTGTGGGCTCCCTTTTGGCATGAAAATTGAAATCTCTCTAAACAGAACTTCTTCGCAGGCACGACATGTTGGACCTTCCACAGCATCTCCCCTGACCAAAAATAAGTCACGGATTCTTCGATCTGTAGCACTCCACAATGCCCGCATGATTTCAGGTTCAGAAGCTTCCTTATCAATACCACTTACCACAACAGAATCAACATACTTGTCACTAGCTGAACATCGAACATATCTTTCTCCAATCTGCAAATTATGGAGCTGTGAAACCAATTCGTCAACATCATATGGCTCACATTTAACAATAGCAAAGCCTTTACTAATCCTGCGTGGCCATGACAATTTCGCTTTGACAGCAGGAAATGAAAAGGACCGGTCTGTTCCATAAGTCGCTCTGGAAAGATTCACCCTGAGCACTGAACCATTACGCTCTTTGTTGTTTAATTCAGCTGCCTTTCTAGCAGCATCAGGTTTCAGAAATGTAATACTGCCCCACTTCTCTCTCTCTTCGATATCTGAAACATGAGCTGCAAATCTGTGGACAGCACAAATCCCTGGGGCATTGCTTTCAATAAATGATATAAGCTCCTTGTCATCAACAACATTGCCATTGGGGCGGAATACATCAACAGTCAAACAACTTTTGTCGAGCTCCAGATGCTTGATTTCACCTCCAGACCCAAATAATGCAACAGGTGGGATCATACCAGGACCACCAAGATACAAACATTTCTCCATGCATTCGTTCTGTAATGACCTTCTTTCAAAATCTAAAGCATCCTGGACTTCATTTAAAACTTTTCCAATGTCAACAGGAGAGGTAAATAACCGAACCTCATCCTTATCACAGTCAACTTCAATGCTTATTCTTTCATTTTCACATGACGTTCGCAATCGAGATACAAGAGAAGTCAAACCACTCTGGTACTTCCCACAGAACTTTTTAAGCAGAGTTTTGCCAAAACCAGATAGCGTCCTCACCTGCAACTTTTGGCTTCCCAATTCAGCGACATTAAATAGAGGAGGAGGAGTAAGGACAGAAAAGAACTCCTGGTCAAATGCAGTCACACATGMCAAATAGTTGCAAGATGTTGAAAATATTTCACCAAAAACAACCCAATCAGGCTTATGATTGAACATCAAGAGAGAGCAGGAAGGATGAAGTGGCACATATTGCCCAGACAACGCCACTTTATAGCCAAGTTGATCACAGCCAGAGTATACTGCCACATTTTCCACAAGGCAAGTCAGAATGACCTTCTTAAGCTTTTTATCATGCTCTGTGACTTGGTCAGGTGTCCAGCGCCAGTAACTTGGTACTATAATACGAAGTTCACTTTTGAGACAGTTTTCCCATTCACATACAGCATCAAGGCATCTTTGCATTGATTTGGCATTGATGCTATTATCCCAGCACCACATTTTCCTCTGCCTTCCCAACGGAACACTCTCCCATGCTTTATACACAGAGAGCAAAGTAAAAAGATCACCATCCTGGTGACAGAAAGGCACCTTGAGACGGTCAGACTTCAGCTTATCTGCATGATTACCGACTCGACAAAATATACTGCTGGCATTTGACATCACTGCTGCTAGTACAAGACCTTCTTTCCCCAGAGAAGCACTAAAGCAACCAAGAATTAGTTTACCCAAACGTGGCTCAATGCCAAGTTTAACCAGAGACTGTCCAAGGTCAGTTAGTTTAAAGTGACCATTTTTCGAAGTCACAGCTCCCAATTGTACAAGATTCCGGATAGCAATCTCAATTGCTTGGCTGGAAGGTGCATCAATAAAGTCAAAATCACAGATTTTCTCTAAACCCAATGCAATGAGTTTTAAGACAGCAACACCCAGATGAACTCTACGAATCTCAGGTACTTTCTGGGCATCCATTTGAATAAAATCATCCTGTGAGTAGAGCCGATAACAACATCCTGGTTCTGTTCTACCAGCACGACCAGCTCGTTGGTTTGCAGAACTCTTACTGGTCCAGCATACTCTCAGCACATTCATGCCAGATCCAGCTTCAAACCTACTCTCCTTTACCATGCCAGAATCAACAACAAACTTGACCCCTGGGATTGTCAAGGATGTTTCAGCAACATTGGTTGCAAATATAACTTTTCTTTTTCCTGGATAATCCTGGAAAACCTGTGACTGCTCTTCATATGAAAGTTTACCATGCAATGCCAGAGGCACTGTGCCAGGTGCCACTAACATTTCACAAGCCCATTCAACTTCCATAGGAGAAGTCAAAAACGCAAGTATGGCTCCTTCTTTCTCAGTCTTGTGAATCTCAGTCACCGACCTTACAACATCAGATACATAAGGCGCCATGTTACCAGCAGATACAGTGACAGACTGAGAGGCCCCTTCAGAGAAGCGTGGTACTGGTACATATTTCACATCCACTGGGAAAGTTCTCCCAACCACGGAAAACATTCCACATCCATAGAAATATTCTGAAAGTTGCTTAGCATCAACTGTTGCAGACATGATAATAAGCCTCAGGTCAGGCCTCAGAGGAAGCAATTTCTTAAGCATTGCCAGAAGCAAATCGGTGTTCAGTGTTCTTTCATGAGCTTCATCAACAAGAATGCAGGAAACCCCTTTCAACATCCTGTCATTCATGCAATGCTGTAATAAACAATGATCTGTCATATATATCACCTCGTCATTGAACACCTGAAGWGATGAATAAGATCGATAACAGCCAATAGCATTAGCTTCATAGCACCCACAACTTTCTTCTTGAACTCTGTGTTCCAGTGAAGTGACTGCAATCTTTCTAGGCTGAGTACATACAATAGATCCATCGGCAACTACACCAGAATCAGCAAGATATTGTACCAACTGAGTACTCTTTCCTGATCCAGTCTCCCCAATCAATACCATAATCTGCAATAATAAACCAAAGAATAAAAAACACATAGACAGTATTTACGAGAAAAATTATTAGTATGAAGAGATGGCCTTGGCCTGAAGCTAATTTAGAACAATTGAGCATGGTGACCTGTTAAGGACTAACGAGCACTAGGGCATGGGCCTTAAACTGTGCTTGATAAAGTGGTTAAGACAAGGAACAATTCAAAATTACTGACACAAATAAGTGATACTTTTCCATTATGTATATTCCTAATCCATAGATTATACATCATTTACATTGACACCCTCATTTACCTCCATAATCATGTTTCCAATTGACTTGGATACTTCATTTTCAAGTAAAAACTTGACATTTTYTCTATTAAATGGCATAGTGCAACACTTGCTACACTTATCTCGTCTGAGTATCATAGGAGTTTATAGTGCAACCCAACGACAATCACTCCCCACAAGATAAAAAAAAATATATATATATACCCATAGATACCTTATCTCTTCCACTTATTTTAATGATCACATTCACACTTGTAAATTATCAAGTGCATCTCCCACAGAACAAGTTAAAAGGCAATCCATGCATGGAAGTCATGGAATATGAGATAAAGAGGCAATCCATGCATGGAAGTCATGGAATATGAGATAAAGCCTACTTGTATACGCATCAGTGCATCACTTCTTTGATTCCATTATACTACATATTGGGGGAGTACCAGTGTACCTCATTCCAATGATCTCTAATTCTCTATTGAGAAGGATTTCGAACATTTAATTACACCTATAAGTCTATAGCCCACAGAAATTTGAAAAATAAGTGACTAAAATTTGAAATATCATAATGTCATATCCCCCTTGCTGAAGCATCAACGTATTGGAACAATTCTCTTGAAGTCTTGAATTATTGATTTGAGCACTCTCTATATTTGAATAGAATTAACATAGAAAATCAAGATATACTATTAATCTCCAGCTTTTAAAATCTGGTGTGGAGATGCATGAAAGAAGAAAATATACATTTAAGGAATGATCTTATGCTTGGAACAAGACATCAAGATTCAGTSACACGTCCTAGATTCTCCAAAATGGATACGASTACTCACACATTCCGTTTGGGACAGAATCAAGAATCATTTTAATTTTGTGAGTTTAACAATTAGATACATACACATTAAGCATAAGAAACAAGGGTAATCTGATGACATATCCTAAGGATTCACAAAAAAGATGATGGTAATGGTGACAAACTGCTTTTGCATGTTTAAACTTTGAACCTAACAATGTCATATTTTGCACTTTACATACTGGCCCTGTTCTTGTCAACTCGTCAACTGAAATTTACTTAACTGAACTTATTTTTACTTATTTTTACTCAACTGGATTTATTTTTACTAAACTCAACTTATTTTTACTAAACTGAACTTATTTTTACTGAAACTTATTGGAATAAGTTGATGAGAACACGGCCTAATTGTAAGATTTTTCACTAGTCTTTTAATGTAAAATAAAGTGGGTCAAATTAGTTATAACTTATACATCATATATAAACTGAATTGCCCCTTATACACTCCATGTTCTAGTTAACGAGGATTTACCAGCAATCTAGGATTGGGAGGACTGCTTGATATATTTATTTTTCTGAATATATCTTAAATATATACAGCCTTTAATTTTGTTAATTGCAAGAAACAATATAGGCAATGATGTGTGATGTGGATGGCCAGGATGGGTCTTAAGATTGAATATATTCCAAAAGTCCAGAAATAACATATTGTGGGCAATGAACACTGCTCCCCTATACTATTAAGCTAATATACTGTCATTTCGGCCTCAAAGTATAAAAAAGGTTGAAAAAAGTTCCATTTGTTTTATTATAGAGCCAAGCTAGAGCTCGGCTTCAACTCTAATAATTGAACCAAACTTGAGGCCATATTTCTAGTCTGGATCAAACCATCAAACTCAAGCTCCAGCTTTATAATCATAGCCTCATTTCTTTAATAAACCATGCCTTGAGATAATTCAGTTCATGACCAGCTCCTACAGGCTACATAATATACATGACTACATATACTCCACATAATATTTATTTTTACCTAGTATGTGAGCCCCACAAACTGTTCACATTTTACCCTTACACCTAATTTTGATCTTAGCAATAAATACTTTTACCATGACCCCCATACAATTTTCCAGGAATGGAAATAAGTTGGTGACAAAGGGGTAGTAAATAAAATTCCTCACTAATACTTATTATAATGATTTTGCTAACAGTCGCCCGAGCCTTAAATAAACACTAAAGGCATTTCCTAAAACAGTATAAATCTTAGGAATCCATATCAGAATCTCACTTCAAATTAACATTTTACTTAACATAATGCTATGGTATGGGATGAGATTAAACTACTATGATAGTGATACCATGTACTGATGAGATTAAACTACTATGATAGTGATACCATGTACTAATGGAATTTTTACTTGTAGTAAATTGTTAGACGTGGCCCTAAGCTTATACTCCTATGTTTCTTTTTACTTGCATCATACATTCATACTGCTATTTTGCATTGGCTCACTCGACTTTCACCATTAATAATTCCAATGGTTTGTTTTAAAAAATTAAAAAAATGGGATATCAATTCGGGAAATTTCTAAACAATCTTGGAAATTGTTTTAATAAAACAATCCAGTGACATTTTATATGGCACTCCGTAATTAAGTACAACTTTAGGGTTATTTAAAAGTATATACTTTGACCTCAAAAGTTGCAGTTAATTACGGAGTGCCATATAAAAATGTCACCAGATTGTTTTATCAATCTCCAAGGATTGTTTAGAAATTCCCCTATAAATTCCCCTAAATTAAGTACTCATATATTAACACAAATCTAACAAAAACTTACTCAACCATTTTATAGTTTATAGATTTGTGAATTAAAAATAAAAAATGGGGAGGGAGTAATGTTTAAGAACATAAATATTGAAATAATTAACATTAACTGCACATTAATTGTAATTGTTGACATTTTAATTTTTCATTAATCATTAAATTTATTCTATTTAAAGTAATAAATAAATATTTATATCACTTTTAAAACAAAATATTCTTTGGTATACCATGAAATGTGTATAATTATCATTTTTCAAAAGGGAGCCTCTGTTTCAAATTATACACTGAGAGTAACTTGAAACATCGAAGGAAGTAAACGAACTAACCTGTTGAAAACTGATATGCCGGAGAAGTTCCCGGCGATAAGCATARATTGGCAAACCATCGTCGAGGCGACGACATTCTCTCATCATCATGTGATAAATCTTCACCCAATCAATGGCATTATCGAATCGAAAAGGCGGAATCACGCCATCTTCTTCTTCRACACCTTCAATGTGATCMAGCAAGCAACGAACACCTGCTTTAAACTCATCAATTCTGCCAGAAATCAACTGCTTCTCACTCCTCAAACCTTCCTTCTTCTTCTTCAACTCCTGGAACAAACTCAACTGTTGAGGTTTCCTCATAGCAGCAGTAACGTCGTCAAATTTCTTCTCCAAATTCTGGAGTTTACTCTCCCACTTCTTCACCATCTCACAGTCCTCCAAACCTCGAAGCTTCGCAGCGAACACCGGACGCAGCCTCTCGTCGAGCTCGTCCACGTCAGACGGAACGATGACGTTTCGAATTAGCGCGGGAGTGAGTTGGTGCTCTCCAGCAAGCAGCGATTCCCAGAATTTTACSACGCTTTCGCGAGCGGATTTCCACTGAGTGAACATCAGAAGAATTTCGAACGGCTGTGATACGAAAACGATGTCGTATGGCTTCAATTGGCAGTATTTCGACACCAAATCACGAACAACGCTTGAATTCCTGTACTTGGCGATGCTTTCGTGATGAGGCGTGAGCTTGATGACGAAGTTCGGGCGGACGGAACTCCGGCGGTAGTGCGGTGGTTCAGGCGGCCTGCCACGCGAATAATTCGCCGGAAAATTAGGGTTCCGGGAATAGTACGGTGGCAAATTGGTTTGATTTTGAGCGTTGTGATTCTTCACAAGAGACATTGTTTGTGATTTTTCTGAAAAGAACCCTACGAAATTTTTTGGGGGAAGATGAAAAGTAAAGGGGTTTTAAAGTGGTTTAGTATTATTGTGATCAAAAAACATGGAATGTTGATGTAAATAATAAATAAGTACTCGTAATTTATTATGGATATATATAATCATTAAATTCTTGCTTAAAATGGTAAGTATTTATAGATATATATTAAAATTGCAAATTTTTTTTGACAGGAAAATTGCAAAGAATTTGATGTCATAAATATTTTTTTTTTTTAAATCTTCCTTTTTTGGCTTCTTATATGCAGCCCTAAGGTATGTATAAATGTTGTATCCATTTAGAATCTTTACACTATTTACATCATGAAATTAGAGAATCAATATAATCATGTGGATCTTGTTTGATTCGTCCCTCGATGTCTATCACAAGAACATCATGATGTATAATTAAAGATATAATATAATAAATAAATAAATAAATAAATAAATACATTGATCTAAGTGCAAAATTGAAATAGATAGAACATTTAGGAGCGGATCGAGTATTATATTATTATTTTCCCCTAAAAATAATTGAATAAATAGGATTGATTTTAGGATTAATTTATAAGAGATTGATTTTCGTTTAAGGAATTAGTTACGAGTTGATAAGATATATTTATCGGTTTCTTTTTATCAAACCTAACCTGGAAATATGTGTTAAGTAGTATAATACCCGTGCAATGCACGACATAGCATATAAATGCACGGCATAGCATATAAATAGAAATTTATATTTATTTATTTTTTGCAATTTAACAAGAAAGGGTCAAATTTTCATTAGTAATTTACAAAGGCGTGTATTATAAAATTAGACACCCAAACAAAATAGTATAGATACTTAAATAATGATGAAACATTAATGAAAAACATTGTGCAATTCGTACCTGACCCGAGTTATACATATAAATTTTATAAAAAGGAACACATTTTATACAGGCCCTATAAATTGAATTGAATTGAACCGAAAATAAATTAATGTAAATAGATCTTATGAACTTTTTATTATGCTAAGAAAATCGCAGAAATTAATCCTAACATCTCCTAAAATCGAGATAGACGTCATTTGAATTATCCCTCGCCCTCGTCGCCATTACTCCCGAGTCCTGGATTGTGATAACATCACCGGAGCATGTGATGAGGAGCAAGTCAGTACAACTGTACAAGTACTAAATACAGTGACACTGTGTTAGAAATCGGATGCTTCTAGAATACGTAGTGAGGAAGTGATTGCGGCCCAAGGAAGTGATTAATTGCAAGAGGGCTTTATGGTGGTAAAGTACGAGAAATGATAAATATATAGTAGCTAAAAGCATAGCGCGGTTACTGTTTACTGTTTTTTGGCATTGTTTGACACTGTTCATATTTTTTAAAATGTAAAAAAGAAAGATAAATTTCACACAAATTATAACATTGTCCAACTATATGCTAAACTTTGTCTTGTTAATTTCTAACATTGTCCAACTATACTTCAAACCTTATTTCAACGTATCCTAACATTGTCCGTCAATTTTAGTATATTAACCAAGATTTCACCTGCACTTTATTCCTAACTAGTATGAGTCTTTACTTCCTCGGTAAAAGACAAATAGTTGCCAAGATTTTAAAAAGCTGAGACTATAAAAACCTAAAAAGTAGCATCAAAACTTTTGACTATGCATTTTTACTTTTGTAGGATAATAAAGAGTACACAGTGGACCAAGTGTGAAGATTGCATTGGTCAAGTTAAAAAAACTACATCATTACTACCCGGGGAAAAAGTACACCGTCAATTATTTATTTTTATTTTTTTGACATTTATCAACTTGTTTTGTCAAGGCCAGTGGTGTCCACTATTCGAATTTCAGTCCAAATAAGTTACGGAGTATTTACATTGGATTTTTTAAAATGTGGATTAGATCCGAACCAAAAATAATGAAATTCAAATTTTCGGATTAGATTTGGACTCAAAAAAATTGAGTCCAAAAAATCCAAGCCAAGCCAAATAGTTCGAATTAGTTATAAATATATACTAATTTTAAAAGTTATTTGATGTGGCTAAATGCCTAGATTAATAGGTCACTTACACTCCACGTGAAATACCTAAAGGGTGCGTGACCTCGACGTGCCTAAGGGCTAGGGAGGTTGTGTATTACCTATGGCNTGCCTAAGGGCTAGGGAGGTTGTGTATTACCTATGGCCAATGCCTAAAACGGCAAGTATATTAAAGACGAGACAATCCAAGCCTTACATGGGAAGGGAAATTTCCTCAAGGGAGCTTAGGATCGTGACACTTGGCACAATATGATTGGCCGGGTGTTCCTCCCAATGTTCTATAAATACCCCTCATGGGTGAATGTGATAATCATAGGGTAATCATTGAAAAGACATTAATCTTACGGTTAAGCTCTTAATCTTTACTTATTTGCTCATTTACCCCCTCTTAGATACATACTTACTTAAGCCTCGAAGGAGAATAAGGATTATTCTCCTTTTTGCAGGTGCCTAAGCAATCCAGGAGGTGGTCAACTCATTCACACTAGGGGAGTCACAGCTGAGCAGCGTTGAGAATCTGCTATCATACCTCACGTATCTACAAATATTAMTGTTTACGAGCTAAGGGCTACAACATTATTATTAGTAAATATTAATATAAAATATTATAAACCTTAATAATTAATTCTAGTGTTGAAAACTYTGCTTTATTTTGTATTAAAGATTAAAGATACGAAGACTTTGCTTTGTTATATTTTATGATGATCGGATTGGATTCGGATTTTGATATTTTAATTTGGATTGGATCGGATTGGACTTTGAAAATTTTTGATTGGATTTGGACTAGAAAATGAAAGTCCAAATTTATTTCGGATTGGATTGAACTAAGCTTCAATCCAATCCAAAGTTCGAATAGGTACCCCTAGTCAAGGCTCGAGGGGAAAAATAATACGGTACACGTTTGTTCGGGTTGGGATCGTGTGGAAATCTCAAAGAAATTTAGGGAAAATTTTTCATACATTTAGTGTATTTTATTTTAAAAAAAAATTTGCAATGGTCTTGCCCATTGTATTTAATGACAATCATTGGATATTTTTCAATGATATAAMTTTAGGGTATTCTACCCCTAGAGTTCTTTGAGGACTCTAGAGGATCWTAACACAGTTTGTTCATCACTTATTTTTGCTTATCTAAACTTTTTTCCCCGAAAATAAGTTTCACGCAACAATTCTTATGTATGACATGTAAGTTGGATGTATTGAATTGAACAACATAATTTATACATCAGCACAACTTTTGATAAAGGTGCAAATAAAAAGGTCAACTTTTTTTTTTGCACATAGCAACGCAAACTTTGACCTCGGTGCACATGGAAGCTRATAAGTTGATAAAATACGTATTTGATATGTCATATTTTATTGATATTTGTYATACTTTTCTCCATATTTAACTCTTTTGAACTTYATTTGTTATATATTTCGATATTACTYGTCTCGGGTATGTTTGTGTTATTTTTGTAGGRTTTGAYTTAATTTGCTAGGAATATTGGAGATGCAAGTTGATCCGCAATTGTYGGATGTTGATCAAAGATTGGATGATTCAAGACGTTTRTATTGGCAAAAAGCTTCAAAAGAATTGCTCTTGAAGTTCCCCCGCAATATGGATGTGGAAATCACCTAGTTTGCCACAACTAGGTTGCGGCGACYTGATTTTTGAAGTGTTTTGAAGTACATGGCAGCCCACTCCGCAACCTGGTTGCGSCTTAGTATCACATGTCACAYCCTAGTTGTGRCCTCTTCTTTGATGTTACAAAAACTCTTGATTTTYCTAGCATATAAATAAGTTTAAATAAGATGGAGTTGAATTTTATTACATGTAATRTTTAGCCTAATTAACTTCCTAGATTATTAGTATATAAAGGAGTTAGGCAAATGAATTAGGGGGRAGRCGTACAGATGAAATTAAAGCCTCCACTTGGTTCGGCAAAAGGGACGARCTTCTCATTGATTTYGTATGGCGATTCTCCTGTAACTTTGATTCTATACTTCTAGTATTCTTACTTTGTTTATTTAACTTTGTTTCTTCATTTGTTTTATGCTTATTGTTTTGTTTTATTTCTTAGTTTTGTTCTTTATCATGCTTGAGTAGTATTTTTTATCTAGGATTTAGGTTGAACCCTRATATAAATTATATGTTATGATTTAATCYCAAATCCCCAAATTCAATTARTTTGATTGTTCATCTTTGTTAGGGTTGGTATTATTATCAATATTGACTAAAATAGTACTTATTGAATGTGATTAGGTTCGTGACGAAAGTTGGCTCTTAATCGATTTAGAAACCCTGGACAAAAGTAGGAAAAATCATCACGAAAGTAGTTGATCGGACTTGCTAGGATTTTAGGATGCTATTCTTAATGTCTCTAATATGTATGATTCCATGAAAATAGGTATGATTGCATATTTAGGGGAGCCATTGATTGATCGAAAGAAATCCTTGGTACTATTTCAGGGCGTGTCTATCCTTTGAATATTTTTCTGAGTGATTTGGGGTGAGATTATGACTACATATGTTTATATTAGCGGGATACTTAATCCTAGATATTTTAGTTCATTAGCTTTCTTTAGTTAGTATTAGTTTCCAATTCTCATTTCCGTCTATTTTACTCGACTAATTGTAGTTCGTAGCGATCAATAATTAATTGAACCCTTTCTTCCTTTTTTCCTCTGTGGGATGCACTTGACGTTACCCTACTACATAGTTAGGAGGATTAGTTAGTTATATTATTATCTTTGTTAGGTGCACGACACGCCTTTCAGAAGCATAAAGTTTAAAGTAAAAAAAACGATCACTTTTCCGAGCTCCGATCGCATTATGCTCCTACGTTCACTCATGTCTAAAATTCGTGCTACAACGTGCACCCACTATTAGGTTGTGTTGTTGCATGCAGTAGTCAACCTAGAAGTCATGTCTTTTTTACACGAAAACTAAAAGATTTCATTAAAATTGAAAAGTCAAACGGCACTTACAATCCAATTCTGCAAAAACTAATTTACAAATACAAATATACTTATCCAAAGAACAGAATACATAGTACGATTGTTCAAATTTTTGACCAAAAAAAAGCCTTAAAGAAAATCTTCATCCGCAACAATACTTTCTCTGAGTTCGCGCAGATTCGATACAATAATTGATGTAAAATTTCTTGGAAAACCATGTTTGCAGAGTCAATTAAATATCCCCGATAACCGAATTGAAGCAGTCGGTTCTTCCCAATCAATGAAATTCATAACACACAACTCATAAAACCTAACTCCATAGATTAAAATCTAGGAGAAGATCGCAAACAAAACAAAAACAAATAACTTAGAGACTAAAGACCTTAGAGACATAGTATCCAAATAAAATATTGCACGTGAGAACCGCTCAACGCCGACGATAGAAAACAAATAGTAAAACTACACCCTCCAAACCAAAGTCACAATTTGGGCAGCACCCAAGTCTAAGAACCGTTCCAAACTCAGGAAGAGACCAAACCCAACCACCACCTTCAAGATTGGGACTCGTGAAGGCYTGAGTCCTACCATCGATCTCCCGCAAAACAAGACGACAGCCCAACACGACAACAATTATTGATGAATACCCACACAACTCAAAGGTCGAAAACAACCCTAGGAACCGAACAAACTAACAAATTTTAAAAAGAAAAAGAAAAAAAACCAAACTATCTCACGAAGATTGTTGAACAAAATGGACTGCGACTACGACTAACGGAACAGGCCACCACCGCATCGGACCTAAAAGACGGCCTTGAAACCGAACCTTTCAGCCCAAACTTGAGTTAATCCACCGAGGCTTCAAAAACTGACAAACCAAGTCATGATGTAGTCCACGCCAAGGAGGATGAACGGAAGCGAAACGATTCGAATCCGCTACGTGTCGTCTGCAACAATCTTAGAGAAATTTAAGATGGGTGATCCACCGAAAGCAAGGGAGAACCGAGGCCCTAACCTTGCTGGCGAGCCCCTAGGGGCCGGATAAGAGAAAACAATAGAGGGGGTGATGAGAAAAGGTAGGCGAGGGAGAAGGGTTTCGTGCGAGAATGGTAACCTATAAGTCATGTTGTTGCAACCAATTTTGCATTCTACATAAGTGGAGCCTAGGAGTGAGRGATTATTGGAATAAAATTTTGAAAATATTGGAGTTTTATTATGGATSCATGCAAATGAAGCGAGTATTGTAATTCTCATTTTCATCTCCGATCAGTAGTATAATYTTTGTCTCAATCCCGWCTTCGTAGTTAAAAATGGCAATGGTCGWGTCTAAGTTGGACACATCTACGCCTAAATCCAACTCCCTTTTTTAATAAATACAACTAACCCCAAAACCAGTTTCGATGCGTCTATAAATTTTAGACACAATTCCTTGTCCGCTAGGCCTAATAACAGGTCCATRRGGGCTTGCAAGGTTTTTTAATCGCAATAACCTYTGGGAATGAGTGATTAAACYAAGGTTAAGAAAACATGTGATGATATCGGAAAATCAATTTGGCTTTATACTAGGGAGGTCCACTAWGGAAGTATGGAGGCAATTCATCTCATAAGACAACTCATGAAGAATTACAGAGAGAAGAAAAAGGGTCTATATATGCTTTTCATTGACTTRGAGAAATCCTTTACGTGATAAGGTATTAGGGAAGTATTTTGGTGCACTTTTACAAAGAATGGTATTTCGAAAAAAGTATACAGAAATCRTGAAAGACATGTATAATGMTGTTAGCACAAGTGTGAAGACGAGGGTTGGTAAAATTGAATAGTTCCCTATYGCAGTTGGAGTTCATCGTGTTTTCGCAATTAGTCCCTTTCTCTTTTTCCATTGTTATGGATGAAGACARKGTCAATTCAAGATGGTATCCCAAAGTGTATGATGTTTGCAGACAATATCATATTAATTAGCGAGATAAGCTATTTATGCGATTTTTCATATTKATTTATGTCTAGCCGACACCAAGTCATTTTGAAACTAAGGCTTCGTTGTTGTGCAATTTTATTAGTTTGCACAACCTTCGTAAAGCATTATGTAAACAAACTTTGTAAAAAATAATTCACGAACCTCAAAATGTTACAACTTTGATCATTGAAGTCTTTAATGGAGTCACAATTTAAATAAGGTGGTAAATAAAGATAAAGAGAAAATAATAACACAAAGAAAAATGAGAAGTTAAAAATGGCTAATTAAATATTAGGATTATAGACTCTTATTATATTATTAATTATAATTATAATTTATATGAACGCGTTCAGAGACCCAAAGCCTACCTCGCACAAGTGGGTAATAAAGACCCAATCACCTGAACCCTCTCAAGTGAATCAAGTTCAAGCTGGTTTTAAATTGAGACCGATTTTGACACTCATTGTCATATACGAAGTATAATATATTTTAGCTAGGTATAGATTCTATCACATTTTCCGCCACAACGGGTGTGATTGTGTGAACATAAAGCCATCCCCGCTCCACCATCCGTCAAATCATTCTATCATACCCAACAAAATTTTCAGATCACATCCACCTTAAAAAAAATGGCCAAATTCAACTTTTAATTAATGACGTATTGGCTTTAAGCTCCTCTTTTGATTATGTTTCTTTTAGATTTTACTATCGGGATTGTAATCAAGCGGCCCATCGCTTAACTAAGTGGTTTGTCCATCAATTTAGCGACGAGGTTTGGCGAGACAGTCCTCTTTGGATCTTAGATGTTCCTGTACAGTTGTACTAGATGCTTCAGTTGATTGAATAAAATAGCCAACCTTTTATGCTTCAAAAAAAAGGCAATAAACATGCCCCGAAAAACATCAAACCAACCACAATTGACAAGAATAGCACATCATTGGCAAAATATTCAAAATAAATCATAGTAGGATGAGTGGTTGACATTACAACAGCTAACTTTGACAAATAACTAGAACACTACAATCTAGCTAAGTAAAAGCTAGTTTTTCCTATACTTTGGACCATAGTTTTGAGGGATTTTAACTTCTTGGTTATTTATATTATCAAACAACTAATACGAAGTATTTAACAATTAACCACGATTCACCAAAAAGTTACACAAATAATTAATATAATCGATTAGTCAAATCAACTATCACAATTACCTAGCCAATAAGATAAAACATTCAACTAACATGCATCAACTAATTCTTAAACAAGATCATTGTATGATGTGTAATGTACTGCTTCATCAGTAACGAAATAGAGTAGATGCACTAAATGATTTTTTTTACGCGTAACAAATAACACACAATTGTTCCGTTTATTTATTTTGTCGCTATAGAGGATACACAACTACACAAGTAACTAGTAAGCCACCCAAAAATAAATTGTTCACCTTGAAGATAGAACCCAACCCAACAAGTGACAACTGACAACCTAGGTTGTACCAAAACAGATACGGGTACGGACACAAACATGACACGACTACGGAAAAAGTTAAAAATAGCGGACACGTGGACACGGAAATAGTAATATATTAAATATATCAAATTGAAGACAATTTTACAAACTTGCATTTAGTATAGGTAAACAAGTACTTTAACACTATCACTTTCATATAAAAATTGAAATAAGTTAGATGTACGCGATAAAATGTTTAAATTTAAGTGAAACAAAATCATATAAACCTAACAAACCAAACAAATAAATGAAGTAAATAAGCGGCCGGCGAATCGGCAAGAGCGACGTAAATAACAAGAGAATAATTGGTTTGAGTTAATTTAGTGGATTTTAGGGGAGAAAATGATATGATGGATGTTAGGATTTTAGATTAGAATAGGAGAAGACAAGTCTTGTTCTCGAAAACATGTCCGACACGTGACCATCACGTTTCCTATCCGNAATTCGCAAAGTGGAAATTAGAGACTGAGAGATGAAGTTGAAGGTCGCAAAAAAGGCAACAATGGCGTCGCCTAAGAAAGACTCCAGCAAGAAGGAAAAACTGAAGAATAAGCTGGAAAAGCGCCTAATTAAGAAGGAGGAAAAATTAGCGAAGAAGAAAAAAGAGAAAATAGCGAGGAAAACTTTGGAGAAAATTAAGCTACAAGACGATGAAGATGATGATGAACAGGAGGAGAAAACTCAAATATCAGTAAGTGATTGTTAAATCGTTGCTTTGTTGTTTTTGATTTGCAATGAAATGGTTGATTTTATGTTTATTTTGCGTTTTTTGTTTTTTTTGGTGTGAAGGATGATGATTCTGAAGCTAGTRAACCAGAATCTAGTGGAAGAGAAGCCTCTRTTGACGAGGTACATGGTAATTTTCTCGAATTCCTTCTCTAATTACATTAATGTGGTCTAWTTTGGATTGAATTTTTTGTGTTTTGGTCAAATGACTCGAATGTATGAGTGTTTTTGATTGATATAAACTAYAAATGCGTACTTTGAATGTGGAGTTGTTCAGTTAATGTAGGTGGTGTTTCGTCGAATGGTAGTATTGAAGGCKGCGATGGTGATGATGATGTGTATGTAAGCGATGATGGTGATAGTGACTCTTATCAATCAGTTGAAGAGAGTGATTCTTCGGAAGACGAGGTTTGAAGATTGAATTAGCTTAACTTAGTGGACATTGAATTATTTTTTCAAATGTAGGTGAGTGGTATTTTTTCTTTACATTTTGTGATTTTTTACAGGTTCCTTCTCGGAATACCATTGGAGAAGTTCCACTTGAGTTCTACAAAGAAGAGGAACATATTGGATATGATCTTACTGGGAGGAAGATTAAGAAAAAGGAGAGAAAAGATCAACTCGAAAAGTTTCTCGCCAGTGCTGATGATAGTAAATCCTGGTACGTGCACCCGCCTTTTTCTCAATGGTGGTAGTTGGTGTTCTTAYTGATCTGCTCTATGATAGTAAATCSTRTAACATATTGGATATGCTTTATGATAGTACATCTTGGTACGTGCACCCGTTATATGCAATATTCACATCTTTACAAAAGAATTTGATTGATCAATTTCTTTTATTAACACCATTAAACTCTGTAATTGAAAGTTGAGGCATCCAATTGCATGAAAACGAAACATTTAGTGCTTGCTCTACTTAGTTTCAAATTTCAGTTGTAGAATTAAGAAACCAAATTGTGTATATGCTTAATTTTTTAACAATATTTGAGAATATATTATGAGGAAATCGTTTACGAGACTTTTGTTAGAGGGATGGATACTCACGGCCTCATTGGTTATTGGGATTAAATGGTGGGAATGAGAATGAMATTTCAGTGTTTTTAAGTAGGGAAGAACTCTTAAAATCACTATAGTAACTGRAGTTGCTCACAACTTTCTTTTCCATGGAAAACAATCTTATCCCAAACTTATGTTTTATCTCCATGGAGATACAATTTCTTAAGAATTTCATTATTACTCATTATCACTCCCGCAAGTGGTATTGAGTGGGAATGAAAATCTAAGAAGAAAAATGGACTTTTAATGATGCAATGACATTTCCGTGGGAATGAACATGGATTTTCTTCACATATTTGTATACAAATTCATTCCCATTACCGCAATCTATTACCAATTACCAAACGGGCCGTCAAGGGATTAAAAGATAGGAGTGAAATGGGTAAGTAGTGGTTGGGAGCTCATAACACTTTGACCAAAAAGCTATCACATTTTTGGTCAAAGTGTCACAATTTTTTTTAAATTTATTATTTACTATTTTTTTTAACAAAACCCGGCGGAAGTATGATGGGACTAAGGCGGGGAATAAAGTGTCCCCTTTTTTGTATTATTTTGCAGGTTGTAATGGACTAATCCCCATCTCAATCCTAATTTATAATCTCAGGTCATTTAATGAAGGAAGTGATCTAATTAGGTACTGCTATTTTTTATAGCTTTAATACCTGCAAACAAACGCCCCATTAGTGACAGGCTAAAATGTCATATGTAGTATAGCATTCTTAGAGGAACAGAGGAGGTATTGGAGTAGTTCTGCTAGGCCTGATTGCTGTCATGGTGTCACCTGCTGCTGGTTGGTCTGTTTAAATGGTGATTTAATTTCACATGTCCCTTTCAGTTCTTATTGTGTCTAAAATTGAAGACGCATTTCCTTGTCACGCATAGTCGCGCACCCATTGTGTGGAATAGTGTCTTATTACCCGACTAATGAGTCCAAAACTGTTCCGGTCCCGAAGCAATGCCTTTTGATAAATGAGAAAAGGCATYGTAGACATTTATTTGCAGACGTTCCATTGGTGTTTAGGAGATAGATGAATATCTGGCATTACATTTGTTACCTGACAATCATACACCACAGACATCAAGTTCTGTTCATTTCAGGTGTTTTCTTTTCAAGGCTTCTGTATATATTCACTGCTTATTCAGATGTTAGGGCCACTTGTTAGTTGTTACAATATTATGATTATTAGCCCCCCCTTTTTTTTTTTTTTTTTCCCCCTTATGCTCATTCCACTGTGTTTTCAATTTGGTTTTACGTCTATGATGCCTGAGACCATCAATGCATAGCTGGGCTAGGGCATGGATTACAAATTAATAAAAAAATCGGTGGAGTGCTAAATATTACTCCGTATGTTTGATGGTAATATAAGTTGTGGAATGTGATACTCTGTATTTAGGTTTCTTGTGTGTCATATGCACAAACCTATTTCCCCTGGCTTAAATCTAAATCTTGTAACGTAGGCGGAAGTTTGTTGATGAATACAATGACGAGGAAGTGGAATTGACAAAGGATGAGATCAAGAAGATTCGCCGCATAATTAAAGGAAAGACACCACATGCTGAAGTGGATCCCTATGCGGTAGGCTGCTCTGTTTCATATAAATACATTGCCTCTTCAGGATTTCAGTTTGTGATCTTTATTATAACTGTAGTACAATTTCTCTGCAGCCTTATGTTGATTGGTTTGAGTGGGAAGGTAAAGGCCATCCACTTTCAAATGCACCAGAGCCAAAGAGTCGATTCATTCGTTCAAAATCAGAGGCCAAACAGGTGATATTCTCTGCAATCAAGCTTGATGCACTGCTTATGTTTTATCTCTATCATCAGGGGCAACCCTAGTGGACTTTTTTTTTTGGTCGGTAATGCCAAATAGTAGGGGTTGTGAGATCACTGTACAATATAATTGTTTGGTCTCACACACTGTCACTGGCTACATACCAATTGCAAAGAATTAGGCAAATATGTTGATGTTTTGTGCCTCACTGCCTCTCACTGTTAAGTTATTTGCTTCTGGGAAAGCTTCATTGTGAGTTAGATAGTTGTCCTGATTGTCCTTTCGAGCTTTTCAATCCTCTAACTCTGTGATGTTATCATGCAAATTCACAGATAAGTAAGTTAGTGAGGGGGATCCGAGAGGGAAGAATCAAATTTGATAAACCTAAGGAAGAGCCGAGGTTCTACCCATTATGGGGTGATGACTCCAGCTCTTCTGAAAGAAGAAGGGGATTGTCGTATATTCCTCCTCCAAAAGCAAAATTGCCTGGTATGTGCACGCGAGGCTGATATTTTGCCTTTTGGCTTGGGTCCTATATTTGTATTGTTGAAAAACGGTGCTTTCAGGTCATGAGGAATCATACAACCCGTCCTTGGAATACATACCAACTCAAGAAGAGATTAATGCATTTCAGTTGATGTACGAGGAAGATAGACCTCAATTTATTCCTACGCGGTATGTCTGATGTGCATCTCACATATGCCTAATATATAACATCAGTTCTACGCTATGGCTTGACAGACTAATACRTTGAATTCTGGTTAGGTATACATCTTTAAGAAGTATCCCAGCATATGAGAACTTTATCAAGGAAGTATTTTCTCGACATTTAGACTTGTATCTGTGCCCTAGAGTTCTTAAAAAACGYGTAAGTTTCTTCTCTCAGTCCTTACTGATTATTTAGTATGAGCTGAATTTCCTACCCTGTTCCGTGTTGTGTTCTTTCTTTGTGCAACAAAAACCTAACATAAATTTGATTTTGTTAAAAATATTTCCAGCTGAATGTTGATCCTGAATCCTTGAAACCAAAGCGGCCGGATCTCAAGCAGTTTAAACCTTACCCAACTACATGTTATATCGAGTACAAAGGTCACACTGATGCTGTTGTCTCCATTTCTACAGAATCATCAGGGCAATGGATTGCTTCTGGTATGCAAGTGTGTTTATTAATTTTAGTGTGTTTTCCATGATAGTCTCTTTAGCTTATTTTCCAGCTATAATTTTCTCAAGGTTCAAAGGATGGAACTGTACGCATTTGGGAGGTTGCTACTGGAAGATGCATCCGTGTTTGGGAAGTTGGTAGTGGTATCCGGCAGGTTGCATGGAATCCTTTGCCAAATCAACCGATCTTGGCCGTTTCTGTGTATGGTTCTTTGTGTTGTGTTTTAGGTTTGTTTTATATCTTTCTATTTTGCCATGATTACTGACCCTTTTTTCCATTGTAGGGACCATGACGTCCTTATTTTAGATACTGGATTGGGTAGTGAAGAAGAGCAGAGAAACATTAGAGATCTTTTACATTTTGAGAAACCTACAATTTCAGATGAATCTGGTCAGTGGTTCAGTTTTAAGCTAATTTTACTGCTTTAATTACAAATTACAACCAATTATATTTGCATCTCTGCATATCAGAGGTTTGGCTATTTGCTTATGATCCCCCTTCCCTGAAACCACACACACGCGGGAAACATCCTTTTAAATGTGTATCTTATTATGAATAGGGGATGCTGCCATTGTAAGCTGGCATTCTAATGAAAAGCTTGGGGGTTTGAGATTGAAGCATTTTAAGGTACGGTTATTTAGTTATGTATCTTTTAGTCTTATGTAGCGAAATTTTCACTTATTGGCTGTTTCATTTGAGGTATGTGGAAGGTCATCTAACTGCCGACTTTTCTTGGATTATGCAGTCTGTTACATTAATTGAATGGCATCGAAGAGGAGACTATCTTTCATCAGTGATGCCAGCAGATATCCTTCTCTTCAGTTTGTTATGCTGTTTTCCATTTTTTTTTTTGCGAGATGAATTCCACCCTATTTCTCCAGTGTTGACTTCATGTCGGCGTTGGCCACCCAATGTAAGACCTTTTCCTAGAACCCCAAACTATAGCAGAATTGGGTGGTGATTCTGGTGAATGCTGGGAACATAAAGTCAACACCGGGAAAAATGGGGCGAGGTTTGATCTCACAAATTTTATTTATTTTTTGTTTGTGGGTCCGGGAAAAAATGACCTTTTAATAGGTCTTTAAAGTCATTTTTGGCAAATTTTCCTTTTTATATTGGTCTATTATAATACAGTGTGTTATTTGTTGAGTAATCCTTGCATTTCACATTTGTGTTTGGCACTCATCTGCCTATGTAGTTTTTAGATAAGTCAAGGGCTGTCAATTTTTATGGCATTATACACAGTAAATAGCCTTTAAAAAAGGATTAAGGGAATGATATTTAATTCCAATCAGTTTCATTCGATCACTAAGGTACCAATAAAAAATATAGAATTAAGAAATGGAAAAGTAAAATCTATTTTGGGATGGATGAAGTAGAACCAAAGAATATTGTGAAGTTTAATGTGGGATGRAGTACTTAATTGTTGATATCCAGTAGGTGTGTCAAACACTTGTAAAATTTGTTTTGTAAAATCTTAATTATATGTTCTAGTTAGATTTTGCCTTGTCTCCATTGGATAAAAATATGTTTTTATTTATTTATAGATTGATTGTCCATATTTTCAAGATTATCTTCTTTTTTGTAATGAATCTGTTTTCGGATTAAAACTTCGATGTTGTTTTGTCATTGTCCACCCCCTCATACACATTTAGCAAGGTGTCAACAGTTGTTCTTTTTGTGAACATTGTTAATTGGGATTCCAGRATTGTGATCTAAGTATCTAACTGTCTCTGATAAGCTGCTTTGTGTTGGTTTACTGTGTCTTTGGACTCTGTTACAGCTGCTTTGTGTTTCTTATAAAGCTTCTCTCTGTGTGTCTGCTGGCGTCTCTGATAAACTGTGGGGTCTTTGTTTAACTATACTTTTCAAATCCTTGGCTGGTGGCCTGGTGATAAAGGTGCCTGACTATAGATAGCCACTGTAATGCTGCAATTATCTTGGGATGAGAATTGAATTTCATTATATTTTTGAAGTCTGATGTTTATTGCTACACTTTTGGCTTCCTGTATTTTCTTGACTCTGTTTACGCGAAACTCGAGCAATATTGATACACCAACTGTCGAAGAAAGGAAGTCAGAAAATCCCATTCAAGTTGCATGGACTTCCTGTCTCTACAGCTTTCCATCCATATCGTTCCGTCTTCTTTATCTCAACAAAGAAGAATGTCCGTGTGTATGATTTGATGAAGGAAAAACTGATTAAAAAACTTGATACAAAATTTCGTGAAGTCTCATCCATTGCAGTACATCCTGGAGGTAGGAATCTAGACTTTGAGCCTAAGAATACATTTTCATGTCTATCATTTTTGTAAWCTATGGTATCAGGTTTATACTTCTTTTTTTGGAGATAAAGTTTCTACTTTTTAAGATGCACATGTGCATGCACTAAGTATAGGTTCTAAATTAAATGCAGGGGACAATCTGATTGTTGGGAGCAAAGAAGGGAAATTTTGTTGGTTTGACATGGACCTTGCATCAACTCCTTATCAGACTTTGGGGTACGTTACTACGTTTACCTTTATAAAAGGCTTCAAATTCTCCTGGCTGGCTGGCTCAACTGCCTCAACKCATTGGATTTTCTTGCTTCTGAAATCACCCTTCTTKGCTATATATGTATTGTTGTATCGGGTTTGTCTTAGTTTGTTGTTTACATTAATGCTTGGAGTATCAACTATGGAGAGATTGTTTTGATCATGAGTACTAGTACAAGGACAATCTTACGATAGTATCTCACTATTTCATTTTTCTCTTGGGCCATGGTTGGTTGGAGTGGCTGGGGAAGGAGGAGGAAAGGGGTTGAAGTTTCAGTGTTATGTGTCTTGGTTGGAATTTTTTTCCTTAAAGCCACCTTGCTTCTTCTTTTTTCCCTTTTTTTTCCCTTTTATTTTATAAAATTTGGAATTTTGAGTCTAAAGAAGTTGACTTACTGATTTTAGTTACCTAATGCTAATGGTTTTCTTTTCAGCAATCACACAAAGGATATCACAAATGTTACATTTCACCGCTCATATCCTCTTTTTGCAACATGCTCGGAGGATGGTTTAGCGTACGTTTTCCATGGCATGGTTTATTCGGACCTAAATCAGAATCCTTTCATCCTTCCACTGCGAATGCTTAAAGGGAGCTCAAAAGGTAATGGTCAGAACAAAAACTCTCTTTTTGATGAATATGCTATGAGCATGCATTTTGGTTGTGGCGTCATCATGCATTTTTGTGTGCTTGTTATGAATTTTCATATTATTGGTGAGTGGTGATGCTAGAAGGAGCCTACTTTTTTTTTTGTATTCATAGCTCTTACGGTCTTACCCCAAAAAAAAGAAAAAAAGAAAAGAAGAAACAATCAGAAAAAAAAAACAAAAACAAAAACAAAAACAAAACATGGACTTATGTACTTATGTTTCCTCTGCAAGGTGTTCTACCTAGCTGTAACATGTAAGACTGGTGCAGAAAATTTGTTGATGTGCATAAGTTTGATACTTTGAAATGTTAAGCAAGCTCATGCAGTTAGRTCTGACTAATTATTTTAGTATTGAATCTTCATGCATGTTTTGCTKTATGGTTCTGCTGATATGATGCCGAGCTGTAGTATAGTATGTTTCTATACTGGTATTGTTGTTGCTTTCTTGAAGACCAAGATTTTACGTATTATTCCTTGTCTATTTTCTTTATTTCATTTGTTTTGGGCGAGGAGGGTGCATGGGAATTCCGAGAAGATGTGGGGACTAAGTGGAGAAGCAAAATTATGTGAAAGATTTTAGACGGGAAATTTCTCCATATACTTTGGGGGTTGGCCATTTCGCCCATATACCCCCAATGTTTTCTGAGGTGCCTCACGTACCCTTGGAATTAGATGTATTAGCTAAGATACCCTTACTCTAACGGAATGGTTAACAATCGTTAGTATTTTTCTCTTTTTCTTCTTCAACCTCTTCTCTTTCATTCTCGCTMTCCAATTCAATTTAATTGTTCAAGTGTAAAAATTGTGCAAAAAATAAACCTAGAAAAACCCAAATTCAATGTAAATGTTAGTGTAAAAATTCTTCAATAAGATTGAAATCAAGCTATTGCTGAAATGTTGGTGAAATTGAACCAACTCAAATTGATGTTGTGYACTGTAATATTTGTTACAAGCTGCAAAGATCTAAATTCACYGCAACGGACACCCAAAGCAATTTATGGATGAAATTCAAACCAAATATAGACAGATTTTTTTAGCWATTAACGACTRAAATTCGCAGCTATAAACTAATTTTAAAAATTGCATCAAAATGTGTTGGGATTCTCACGAACTAAGCTGAGAAATTTTCTGCAAGCAAGCTTAGTCATATAAATTAGCACTGAAATTTCAGCAATTTGAACCAATTTGAGTCAGGAAATTATTACAAATTGCAAGCTTTAAAAGTTTGATCCTCAACTATGATTCTGGGTTGGGATTGTAAAAAAAAAAAAGAGCCCCAAATTCATATGAGATAAATCCAAATTCTGGGTTGGGATGGCCGCAGTTGGTGACGGTAGGGCAGCAGGGAGGTGGTAATCAGTTGTGGGGTTTTGCAATGTGGCTTTGGTGGTGATCGGTTATAAAGTCAGGCTTCAATGGCTATGGGGTGGTTTTGGTGCTTTGGTAGAAGGAGAGAGAAAGAGAGGGATTATATGGCTTGTTCATYGACTAACCTTGTACAAATTCTAGTGTTAGGCATTATTGTTTCTGCTCATTCATTCCTGCAATTTTCAATGTGTCTATTCTCGTGTATTTRTAGGTATCCTGGATTGCAAGTTTCATCCAAGGCAACCCTGGTTGTTTACAGCGTGTGTTGATTCTGTCATCAGACTTTATTGTCACTAGGAGGATTAACAGGATATCCATTTTTATGCAATTGTCATTGAAAGTGGTGCATGTGTGAATCTGCTGATATAGCTACAAGTTGATGAACTATGGAGGATTAATTCTCATGATTCCAGTTTATTACAGCCGGTGTTGATTCCGTCATCAAGACTTTTTTGTCATTAGAAGGATTAACAGGATATCCATTTTATGCAGCGGGTTTGGGTTCATTGAAAGTGGTGAATCTGCTGATATAGCTACAAGTTGATGAACTATAGAGGATTAATTTTTACGATTCTAGTTCTTGTGCTACTGCCGGAAATGTCTTTTTGTAGTGTAGGTTTTGCATTTTGCTATAATTTAACTACTGTAACGTTGATGTAAAGCTAAATACTGCTGTATTACCGATTGTGTTTCGAGCATCAATTTTTTCAACAATAGGTTTTGTATGCGACTATTATTTTACTGTAACTCTTATTCATTAAAGTGATCACTTTTAAACTGTATTTTTGACCTCAATAATGTTATTTAGATGGTTATTTATCAGTTTGTTTTGGATTCGAAAGTATTTATGTAAATACCGTCCATGTAGACATGGGTAAAAATTTAATATTTTTTTGAAAAAAATTCCAAAATCGTTATCCCAAATAGCGACTCACTTATATAAAACGCTATCACAAATAGTGATATATTGTTGGTGGTGTTTTCAATAGAAAAACAAGCACAATTTTGTTACAAAAACTTTCCTTCGAATATTTGCAGAGGGAGGTTGTGTTGGCGGCATAGATGCGACTGTAATGGTGGTGACGCGGCAGGGTATTGGCAAGTGGTGTGCAATGATGAGGCGTGTGGAAGAGGGTATTAATCTATTTTCCCAGTTTTGTCCCTTGATTTATCATCGAAAATTGGATTTTTTTTATTTACCCGAATTACCACTTTTTTCAAGTACCTTGAAAATTCTAGAATTGATCAAACAAATCCGACCTGACCCAAAAATTTAGCGGGCTTTGAAGAAGAATTTTCGGCACAGCTCGAATTTCTCGAAATTTTGGTGGACTTTGATCTTCACTTTTTTATGTATTTCAGGCTTTCAGCGGAGTTTTCGGACTTTGACAACAATTTTACGCCTGATTTCAAGACCGAAACAACTCGATTAAAGAAATTATCAACGTCAAGTTCAACCCGAACCCGCCCGGTCCGACCCATAATCACCTTTGAAAAATTCCAGAGTAGGCCTTCCCTTCCAAATCCCAATTCCCATTTTCCATTTTGTTCGACGAGCAAACGCCAAACGATGATGCAAGCACTCTTCAGAAGAACATCACATCACATTTTCTCTCACTCCTCCCATTTCCATTCCACTATTCTACGGTTCGTATTTTTTTTAATCTAATTTCTCATTTTCATTGATTTTCCTTGCTTAATTATTCCAGCACAATTAGCTTCAATTTCGTTGATTTTTCATGCAGGGGTTCCTCAATTGCACAATTTATATCGCAAAATGCTTCAAATTATCAACACCCATCAACTAGAACTGTTTTTAAGACATGGGATTATACTCCATTCAATTGTATGGGTGTGAGGTGGTTGAGCAATGCATCTGTTGGTGTAAATGCTGATGATGGTGTTGTGAGGTTTTCGTTCGGCGATTCGCCTGCTCCCAGGGGCGATGCYGGTTTCGCCATTGGTGAAGGAAAGGGAAGGTTGGTGAAGAAGAAGGTGTCCAAAAAGGCCAAAGTGAATGAACTGAGGTTTTACCGCCTTAAGGCGAAAAAGAAGATGAATTCATCTAATCCTGAAGTTAGGATTAGATATAAGCTTGGGAAGGTAGCATATCTATTTTGATTTTTTTTTTTTTAAATTGAGTTTTAATGCTTTGAGTATCATCAATTGTGATTTTTATTGTTGTTTGTTGTTGTATAGTTAGTACTACCTCCGCCCCACGAAGATTGCAACGTTATGTGAGAGAGAAACGTTGAGTCATTGGGACCGAGGGAGTAGTTGGGTATGTAGGATAGTCTCGTCTCCGACGAGGAGTATAATATTCGTATGTCTGGTAATTTTGCATGATGGACATAGTTAACAATGAGATCATGTTGATTCTATAATGTAATGAACAATGCAGAACTGTAATAATGGCACTGATACTGTGTTATGATGACTAGTTTGGAAGGAAGAGAGTGGAGTGGAGTGACAAGGAGGGTTTTTCTTCCAAGAGTTTCCAACTTCGGTAATTATTACCRTGCTTGGATTACAATTCCTAACAGAAAGAAAGGGGGGAAAAGAGGAGGGAATGTATGGAGAGGCAAGGCTGAGAGGGCCAGTGGTGGAGTGCCGTTCAGGTGTACCTAAATTTAGCCATCTTTTTACTATAATTGGGAGAAGCAAGAAGTTAAATGAGCCAATTTAGATTAGTTTATTTTTATCTAAAACAAATGAAATATAARTCAAATAACCTTTGGTTTTGTTAAAATGGATGTTTCGTCACTAAATGTGTATTTTTATCAAGTAACGAAAATTTCGCATTGTATATTGAATCAAAGTAGTTCACAGTTTTGGCACTTGTACCCCCTACCCGTTTTATTGAGATTTCTCATGGTTTGTTGCTGAAAGTTCTTCTTTGAACTTTCCTTTGAGTTATTGAGTGAAGGGTATTGAGTTAAGATATAATGTGAATTTTAGTCGATAGTAGATACTAGAAAACAGGATATGAGCTCAGATATGGTCTCCATTTTCTCCTATTAGTTTTAAGAAGTTAGTCATAGGAAAGAATGGAGGCCTTTGAGTTGACAAATCCTGTAGTGAAGGCTTACCATTGGAATTCTGATGTCGCACAATGCTCCGAATTATTTTATTTTTGTTTGCATGTGGTGTGTTGGGAGATGTGTTCATACTGTTGTGTTTTCCTCATAGGCAAAGCGAAAGGAAGCATGGCTGATTGAAAAACTGAGAAAATTTGAGCTACCTAAGGCTCCAACTGAAACATATGATCCTGAAGGCTTAACAGAGGAAGAGAAATTCTATTTGAAACGTACTGGTGAGAAAAAGAAGAATTATGTCCCTGTTGGAAGACGAGGAGTCTTTGGAGGAGTTGTGCTCAATATGCATCTGCACTGGAAAAGACACGAAACTGTTAAGGTTGTTTGCAAACCTTGTAAACCTGGGCAGGTTCATGAAATAGCCGATGAGCTTGCCCAGCTGAGCAAAGGTATTGTGATTGATATCAAACAAGGCAACACTATAATCTTTTATCGTGGAAAGAATTATGTGCAACCCGAAGTTATGTCTCCTCCTGATACACTCTCAAAGACAAGGGTATTTTACATCATAATGGTTTTTSATGATGAAAGTTGCTACATTGTCCATTCTATCATGCCTTTGCTTTTTCTTGTTGCTTCTATATCTTAGGCCTTGGAGAAGTACAAGTATCAGCAGTCCCTTGAGCATACCAGTCAATTTATTGAAAAGTTGGAGAAGGAGCTGGAGGAGTATCATGAACACCTTGCACGGTACAAGAGAGGGAAAGATAATGCTTCAAAAGACACAAGTCCACTTGACCAATGGTAGGTTCTGGTTTTGAAGGCTGGTCAATTTGTGGAGAGACACCWTCWTCATACTCATCTGTCAATGGCTGGTGCAGAGACTGCTGTCTCTTCTTATTGTTTTCTTAAGGAGTTTTAACCAAAAATTACAGTCYGCTGAAACWATGTCTTTTAAAACTTGTGTCACAGATGTCAGATGGTTTGTGATTGAAAATCTGAAACCGAGAGAGAGGAGATTGGRTTTCTTTTACAAGTGTTACTGGRAAGACAGGATAGGTTGCTGAAGCTCCAACACTTTTATAGGTATCAGCACATAAAGACTTTTCAGTTATTGTTTTCTTTTCAGTCAGTCTTCTTGGCAATTSTTAGGATGGCCTTCATCTAATTTGCACAAAATACTTTYAGTCAATGGGTTCTTTTCAATTAGTTTTCTTGTGCAATCCTTAGGATAGCCCCCAAGTAATTTCAGATTGTTAACATAGAGTGGCATTGTATAATGTATATGTTATCATCGGAAGGTAGGGTGAATAGTTTCCGTGAAYGTATGGAAGTTCTAATACATAGATGTATGTGTCAYTAGCTTTGCATATTCGGCAATCAAAAAAGTTGTCTCATGTGCGAGTTTGAATAAAGCTCATTTCGTTGCCAAGGAATTCCTCGTCCTATTCATGTTAAAAGATAAGACCATTTATCATATACATTATCTCGTGCAGTTTCTATTTTCCGCAGAGTCCATTTTGCTTTTTTTTTTTTTAATTTTTTTTTTTATCCCCACACATGTTCCTCTTCAGTCTGTTAACAGTTAACTTCATATGTCTTCAAGCTTTTGATGTATGCAAAACAAGAAGACTGTTTGATCGTGCATTTTATGCAAAAAGCTGGTTGTTGTTATTTTAACTGAATTGATAATTTGATATCACATCCAAATTGTGTGAATAACAAGAAGTCACATTCTGCATTCACAATTTTAAATAGAAGCCAGTGTTCCTTATGAGTGTTGATCTTGTTGAATTTTGCAGTTATGTGCATATTTCTAATTGAAACTGACCTTATCATAACTGTCTTGTTGAATATTATCTCTCTTCTTGAAGAATTTGATGTTTCCATTTAGTTAATCTTACGCTGTTGTTATTTGATTCAATGTCAGCTTGTGCAGGAGAGGAGGAAGTTTCTTTAAGCCTTTAAAAGCTTTATACAATTTTGGGCGAGTGCATAAAGGATTCTGTTCTTTCTGGTTTTCATCTTGGCTCAACTGCACGGAACGCCCTGAAATGCTAATAGGTTTGAATGTCCTGCTTATACAACTAAAATGCAGAAGGAAATGATGGTTATTGTATCCTATTGTCCATAGTTTGTTACTTTTGTTCAATGTACAATTCAAATTGCGGTTCTTCTACCAATTTTCAAGCAAGGCCTACTTCTTAAAGATGTTCTAATGCAGGCATAATTAGCAATTGTAGGACCTACAACAATGGTAATATGTCTCCATCTTCTTGCTCTCTGATCTGGGGTGCCCCTCTTCCCTGCGCACTAATAGAAAGAAGAATTCAAAAATAGTGGCAAARTATAATCTTCTAGTAACCTTTTCGTTTGTTTGATACAAGCTGATAGTTTATGGAATTATAAAGTGATGCCTATCCATTACCATTTGTCATCTTTTTTTCTCCAACTTACAATTTAGGTTTTTATTAAGTAAAATTTGAAAAATATAAGTTGAATTTGATTTCTTTTCTGTGGAGAGACATGATTATAGGCATTACTTGTACCTTACATGTTATATTGTATGGTACCAGGTAGTACTTGTTCTAGACTTCTACTGTGCTAGGGTGGAATTCCTTATTAAAATATGTGTGGTAGACTTKTCTTCCAATTGCCAAATACAAATTAGTTATTGATTTTTCTATGCAATTGAATTTGTAAGCGGAAATATTCTTTTTGTACAAAGGTTTGCTTGTGCAAGAAGTATTGACAATTTCTGGAATAGTTAGAAATTTTTAACAACATAATATAGCTATTTTATTCCAGTATTGTCCATTTCAATGTTGGTGTCTCATTGTAAGACGATTTTCTTGAGTTTTGGCAGTTATCCAAGATCGGCGGTGAATATGCTGATGAATTATTATATTCTTTGTCATTCAACTTCGTGACTAATATGCAATGAGGGAGATTGCGTCTAATGACTTGCTAATGTAGATACCACGTTTATTGAGAATTGAGTTTTTGTTTGTTTTCTATTTGATTTTCTTGGGTAGTAAGAAATTAGAGTTAAATGTCAAATACTTTATATATCTCTGGAACTTGACTTCAGAGGTTATGTCTTCTTAAAGGTTGAGAGGTTGAGCCTACTCTGATGATTTTGTTCATTTCTTCAAATTATCTGGCCACTTACTCTTTAAACTTTTTTAACCTTGTTTGCTGAKTACTGAGTATTTCGAACGAAGGTGTTGTATTAGTTTTTATCTACATAGTTACTTAGTAAAAGTTGATTGTTTAAAGAAATCAGGAAGACAGGAACCCAGATTTTAAACATGCAGACTTGGTTTGTGATCATTGTAACAGCATGCATTGCAGCTCTTCTTAAGGTTTTGGTTTCTTTGATTCTGTCCRAACATAATTCGAAACTTCCTCCTGGACCTGAAGGATTTCCAATCATCAGCGGCATCAAACGGCTTGGGATATCGTCCATAGAATTGAAAGCAACCCTCAGAAAACTCTTTGCCAACTTTGGGCCGATTGTCACATTACAGATGGGTCTGCGTCCAGTCATCTTTATTAACAGTCRTTCTTTGGCGCACCAGGCTTTGGTTCATGATGGGGCTGTATTTGCTGACCGTCCGAAGCCATTCCCTACAGAAAGAGTTATCACCAGTAACCAGCACAGCATAGGTTCAGCAAGTTATGGGGCCAACTGGCGAATTTTTAGGCGGAATCTGACAGCCCAAATCCTCCATCCTTCTCAGGCTAAGAATTTCTGTCATGCCCGGAAGTGGGCCCTCGATATTCTTCTCAATCGTCTAAGGTTCTTAAGCAGTGCAGATCACGCTGTTGCTGTCAACGTGATAGATCACTTCCGGTTTTCCATGTTCTGCTTGCTTGTGTTTATGTGTTTTGGTGACAAGCTGGATGAATCASAAATCAAAGAGATGGAATTGATTCAGTTTCGCTTATTAACTTCCTTCAGTCGCTTTGCAGTACTCAACTTCTGGCCTCGGTTGAGCCAGATTTTGCTCCATAATCGTTGGAATGAGCTGTTCAATATGAAAAAGAAACAGGAGGAGCTCTTAATTCCTAAGATTAGATCAAGAAAGCACTTACAGGGGGAGGCTGGAAACCCTGATGATCAGAACAATACTAGGTTGGTCAATTGTTATGTAGATAGCTTGTTGACCATGGAGATTCCAGAGGGTGACAGCAAGAGAAAGCTTACTGAGGAGCAACTTGTGAGTCTGTGTTCTGAATTCCTYGATGCGGGGACTGATACCACCTCAACTGCCTTGCAGTGGATTATGGCAAATCTCGTCAAGTACCCCAAAATCCAGGCTAAGCTTTTTGCTGAAATTMAAAATGTTGTTGGGGAAGAAACTGCTGAAGTTGGCGAAGATGATTTGTCAAAGATGCCTTATCTTAAGGGTATAGTATTAGAGGGACTGAGGCGTCACCCACCAGCTCACTTTCTTCTGCCACACACTGTTTCACAAGAGGTGGAGTTGGGCGGGTACACAGTACCCAAATCCACGATGGTAAATTTCATGGTTGCTGATATTAATATGGATCCCGAGGTGTGGGATGATCCAATGAAATTTAAGCCTGAGAGATTCCTATCAATGGAAGGGAACTATGAAGAATTTGACATCACAGGAAGCCGTGAAATAAAGATGATGCCTTTTGGTGCAGGCAGGCGGATGTGCCCTGGATACGGTTTGGCTATGCTTCATTTGGAGTATTATGTAGTCAATCTAATGTGGAACTTTGAATGGAAAACTGTGGATGGGGAKGAGGTGGATTTATCCGAGAAGCAAGAATTTACTACTGTGATGAAGCATCCGCTCCATGTCCATATTTCTCCCAGGAAAAAGTAGATTAAYAGCACTTTTGATTACTATTTGATGTGAGTATATATTAGTTGATTCTATAAGTCAGTAGTAATTTGCATTTTTGCAGTGTTGTTATTCTGTTGTATCTCAGTTGTCTTTGTACTCAAATATTGCCATTGTAAAAAGATTCGAGGCTTGATAACAGCTTTTTGCGTTTGTTAATTTCAGGAATTTATATGTCCATATTAGTCTTTTTAATATTAGTTTTTTTTTTATAGTAATAAATTTATTTATTTACTTCCTTGGTAGCAACTAATTAATCATACAATGTGTGAAGCTAAACTGATCCATATGCTGATATACAATTCATGTATGAAAAACACAATTAGTTAAAAAAAAAAATAATCAAAATGGGTAAAGAAGAGAGCCACAATATAACATTTTAGAAAAATTTGCGAGAAACAACCCTTAATAAGCAAGTTTGTTTCTCAATTTTTTATAAAATGTTATCTTTCGCAGTTTTTTTTTTCAATATTTGAGCAATAATTATTTACTACGAGTTGTTTTTAACCATAACAAACTTGACAATCACAAGCTTGGTCTAGTCTACCTCACCTCACAAAAACTGAAGGTTTGGACAACTTCTTTTCACCACGCAATCTGACCCGCGCCAAACTTTCTTCTTTTGGACGGGTTTTTGTCAACAAAAATGTCCATCCAGTTAAATTTTAAGGTGGCCCACAAAGTCGACACAACCTTCTTTTTTTTTAAAAAAAAATAAATAAAAATTGCTTCTTTAGGCAAGTTTTTCGACACACAAGTTAGCCTACCATGTACCCTCAAGCAAGAAATTTTCTCTAAGCCCGATTTAAACTCAATCCGACTCGCACTCTAATCACCTGTCACGTAATTGGCGAACATGTTATTACTCGACTCGACTCCCCTCGACTCGTGTGATCCACACGGACCGCACACACATCCAAAGAAGACTGAAAGCCGTTACAAGCCATAGCATAGCCTGAGGCCTGAGGCAATTAAAAAAAGCGGAAATCCCTCACATTCCTCAAATTCAGGCCATTTTCCCTCCTTTCATCGAAACGAAAAATCCAACACACACTCTCTCTCATATTTCCAATAATTGCAATTGCAATTGCTTCATTTCTATGAGTAGAAGATATGGAATTTGGAAGCGAATTGTTCTGCAATTTGTCTACGTCTCATACGCATTCAGGTATTTCGAATTTCAATTATTTTGTTTAATTGTTCTTTCATTGATTAGAATCCTTGCATGATTGCTTGMTGAAAGTTTAGAATTCAATAAGCAGCATTTTATGTTGCTGAGTTTTGCTTGATTTTATGGAATTTCAGTGTTGCTTTAAGTTTCTCACTGTAATTCCATGCTTTTGAATTTCGTGAATGTAATTTGGTAAATGTGGCGTTATTGTTCATGATTAATTCATCGCATTGCATAATTGGAGCGTAAATAATCCGCTAGATCGTTTCTCGCAACAAACTGTTTCTATTGATCCGATTTTTGAAGTAGCAATTTGGCCAGCATATCAAATTGTGATAGAATGAATTCTGGTTAATGTAGGCTCTAGAAATATATATTTTGATTCATGCAGTAATTTTTGTCTTGTGAATTAGGGCTTGGTATCCTTTTTTTGTACTTAAGATAGGTCATCAATCATCATTTAATTCATTTTACAATTTAGTATTTTTAACTATATTTGAATAACTATCTTCTTGTATCACATAAGTTGAGAARTTTCCTATTAGAGAAATCACAAAATACCATTTACCATTCGAAGTTGAACTAGGGAAATTTCTTAGAATGTTTTTGTTCGAGGCTAAGGAAATTTATTAGAATATTGTAGTTGTATAGATAATTTTCTTTTGTCGATGATAATGGTCGATTTAATTATCTGTGTCGTAGAATWTAAAATTTTAGCTTCGAGTGAGTGCAATAGTAGCCTTGAATAATTTGAAAGAGTAACAAGATGTTGGTAGAGTGGTTTTTGCCTAGAAATACTCGATTGAGTTTGAGTTCAAGTTTKTTGGAACTAGTTCAAGTCTCTGATGGGTGTTAGTGTCAGGACATTGTGCGGAGTAGTAGGATCACAATCAATTTCTTTAGGTTTGCTGGTGAGTATGGAAGGAGATAGCCTCTCATGAATTGGGAGAAGCTTTGTAAGTCTAAGGAAGGAGTTTTGGATTCTTATATTTTGGTGTATAAGACCTTTCCTGTGATAACTTTAAATCGTTAATCACAGGGTTTCCTGCCAAAGTGCTTGGTTCCATTAGGGGATTGGTAATCCAGAATTATGTCTCTTAAAACAAATTGTATCTGGTCTAGTAAGGGATAGAGGATTGGCTAACTAAATCTGGTTGGGATTGGCTAGGTAAGATTTCCGTCAATTTTAGGAGCAATAGATAAGGTGCACCGGTGCGGGCTCTGTTTTGAGAACAGTATGATTAGTGTYCCACTATCCTGTGTTCATTCACACCCCACCCCCTCCTCTGTTGTTGCTATTATGTTTTTGCCGTGCTATTTGAGTTTGATAAGGTTTACTTTGAACAYGTCTTTACTTGGTAATTTCATATTTTCATACACCCGTTGAATTAACTGGACTACTAATCCCTTTTCATAGATAAACTTTCAAAAGATTTGCCCAAAAAGACGATCAACAATACGTAGATTCAATTGAATCCTTGGATAACAAGGTCACGCATGTTAAGGTGACTCTTTAGTCAATACTTCTATTGTTTTTTGTGCTTCAAACATTCTAATTCATTCAATTGGTACATGGTCCTGGTTGTAGCATCAATTTGATCTGTAAGCTTCATCATGAAAATATTTGATAATCAATTTAGTAAGAAATCTTTTCTTCACCTAGACTTTATCAGAGCTTAGGGCCTAGAGAGTAGAGACAAATATATTTGGCTTGATGCTGGCTCAAGATAAATATGGCTTAGTTGAGTTCTTTTCTGTTTKTAACTTTAGGACAAGGGAGAGGRAAAAAAAAAAAAGTTGGACTCTTTCAAACCCTTAGAAGTAGACCCTGGTCCAAGCACATTTAAAGAGGTACTCTTATAAATTATAACTAAATCTTATGATTCTTATCCTTCAGAGTTTGGTCCAGGGGCATTTAAGAAATACTTAGTTGTTGTTAGGTGCATTTTCAAGAATCACCAGCTTGGGATTAGGTGATTATTTAAGCTTAATTTAAGTTTCTTACACAAAAGGATATGATCCTTGAACCTTCTAGTATAGTTCAAGTGTTCAACTATTCAGCATGACTGAGTTTTAACGGGCTAAAAGTCCTCAACAGGTCCTTCTACCTTGTATAACTTGGAGCTCATGATATCATTTTACATGAACCTGATGGTATGGTTTTTGACATGATGTTATTGAGGAAACTGGATTATTTTATTTTATTTTATTTTAGTGTTTGAATAATGTAACAAAGTGGTTTATGTGCATGTCAGGTTCTGTGTATAAGGCAACAAGCAGACGTTTAGCTTGGGCAGTTCTACAAACAACAAATGATTTTTTTGAGCAATGTAGAAAGGTAAAACAAAATTTAAGCTCTTTTCTTTTTATGAATGTGGATCTGCTGCCAGAATGACTTATAAATGTGCAATTTTCAATGAACATTGTTTAGAAAGTTACCTATAGGATTATATAATTTGACTATCCTTTACAAGAACTTGGAATTCTGAGTGCACGTAAACGTGACTATAGAGATGCAACAATTGCCAAACTGGAAGTCTGGTAAGTAATTGCAGAAATGAGGGTGCTAAATCTATTTGTGTTTTTAAATAGCTCACACATCCTCAGCTCAGAATTTTAGATTGTTGAATTGTTCTATGTATTGGTTTTCTGTAAATTATCTCTATGATGAGAAGTCTTACAAGACTGGCTGTTACTCTGTTAGGTTTATGATTGGATATAGGAACTAGGAAGTAAAAGTGTCAAAGAAGAACAAATGAAAAAATGAACCTTGGAACATATTATTGAAGAAAATATCATTTTCTTTGCCTTTTGTTAAGGTTTGACTTACACACAAAACCCCTCCCGAAAGGGAAACACTTCACTTGAAACCGAAGGTTCAAAATTGTCCTTTCGGAGCAAACCAAGTGCACTGTTCCAACCTAAGCTCTCAAGAAACAAAAAAGTCTTCAGCTCAAGCTAGGAAAACTGAACTAAAAACATAGCACAAATGTTGCAATTAGTATAATCACAAATTCCATGAGAGGCTATTAAGTGGCTGTTCTATGTTTGCCAAGCATTTAAGCCAACATGCAAAGTTTCCAGGCGGATCATTGGGCATGCCTGCGCCCCCTGGCATAGCATGGCGACAATCAGAAATTCAGAATTCCCGAGATCATCTCAAGCCCAACTGCCTCCATGCTATGCCGCGAGGTGGTGGGTGTGTGTGTACATCCCCACACACCATTGGCATAGGGCTGCCCATGGGTGTAGTGCTGCGTGCCACTACCACCCCCTCTAAAAAGAGGTTAAATTAAATGAATACATCTTTTAGGAGACACTCAATTTGGATTTAAGCCATACCAACTCTTGGAATTTTGAAGTTTGGAGAAAAAGTCTGAGAAAATATGTACTTCCTCCGTAACAAAAAAAACGCAACTTTTGCCAATTTTAGCAATTTCAAAATAAATGCAACTTTGTTTTTCTTTCTATTTTTAGTAAAAAAAAAATGACAAAATTACCAAATTACCCTTAATGAAAATGGTTTTGGAGGGAATAATTATGTTTTTGGGGAATCAAATTTCCCAATAAGACAACCCATCACATGGGGTTTGCAAAAGGGTGGGACCACTCCCTTTCCCCTAATTACTTTAATTAACATACCCTTATACACTTTAAAAAACACTATTCATTTTTCTCCTAGGAGTCCGCACCTCCTCCAAAGTTGCGTTTTTTTTGTTACGGAGGAAGTATTTAATTTGAAAAAACATGGGGAGCCCATTTATGATCTTATTTCTCGAAAAAAGGGCCCAAAAGTTGCGAAAAACAGGAGGGGTAGAAAAATATGGGAAAAATAGCCCCCACGGCGGGAAAATGATGCCTACATAAACTTAAACATTCACCTTTAATTTCCTAGTGCCGGTTCTGAAGAATCACGAGATGTTATTCTACTCGATTTCGATGTTAGAGGAGCGATACTTGCTTTGGAATTGGTCTTTTGCACAACTCATTTTGGCATGAAACTTTGAATGGATACCCCACATGACCATATGAATCTCCCACCAAAGTTTGAGGTCATTCGCCGACAGGACCCACGAAGTCGAAAAATGTGGACTAACACTTCGATTTTGGGCTATTTCGGCGACCGTCTCAATTTGGCCCGAAATTTCTTACACGCCTTTAGGGTGATGGGGGACGACCCTTTGCAAGTTTCAACCACAAACGACGAATGTTGTGACTCCCACGAGCATTTGAAAAGTTGGATGTTTGATTGTTTGCGGCCTTAAAAGTCATCTAAAATGCCCTAGTTTTGACTTGATATTTTGTGCGACTTCATTTTGGTTGTGGGAACTAACCACACAAGTTTCGACAGTTTCGAAAAAATTGTTCRAAAACCTCATTTCTCATGAACTATAATCTTCGGAAATGGGCCGTTAGAATCACCGTTTTGGTGACCATTTCTTATTTCCCCAAAATTATTCCTACTGGCTAAGGGTCACATATGATTGGCCCATGCTAAATTTCATCTCCAAAGACATACTWTAACRTCCTTAAATCCCATTGCAACGTGTTTTTTCAACAAACAAAGGAGCCAACAAAAATCCCCTCAAATTGAGTCATTTGCACCTCAAATTTCGCGTAGCTTCATCATATGACCATTGGAACTCAAGGTAAAGTTTTTGGCCATTTTTCAAAAAGTAGTCTGGAAGTCAATTTTTCGTTGATTATGATTTTTAGCCCCAAAACGACTTCATTTCGGAGTTCGGACCTCATCTCATTTTCCCCTGAAAATTCTACAACATACTTAGGCCAACATATGACGACATTACATTAAGTTTTAGACCAATTATCAACTATAGGGGTCCAATAACACAAGTTCTGATGACGACCCAACATCATTGTGGCTTCTTCATTTGTTCTGCAAACTAACTCATACCACCTCTTTTTACCCTAAAATTTGGCGTGGCTTCGTCATTTGTAATAGGGAACCACCACATGAAGGAATTTCACGCCAATTTATAAACGTTGGTCTACACATTAATTCCTGCATCCCCTGCGATGAACCGAGCCATCATTTTCGTAAAGGTCTCATTTTGTCCTAAATCTTTAACCATATGCTCATGCYAACATATGGACATCCTACCAAATTTTGGCCTCAAATATTGAGTAAGTGTTTAGATATCCACACAAGGACCCCATGGGCACCATGCCTTGCCCAAAGAAGGACCCCATGGACACTATGCCTTTACCACACAAGGCCCCATGACACAATGCCTTGCCCATTAAGACGAGGGTCTCACAACCTGCTTCAAAATTATCGCTTGAGCTCGAACTGCAATGATACTTTTTTTTATAGTAAAATTCTTATGCTATTCCCCCAAGGTCTAAGCAGAATTGCTAAAATTCCCTATATATTAGGTTATACAGAATAAGATTAGCATCTAATTAAGAGGTAGGTGATGAGATTGTGGTTCGAGGTTGATCTGTTGCTATTTCATCAACTTATGCACTCAGAAGTCAGAAGCTGATGCATTTCCCTCACAGAAGCCGAAATCATAAATTTAGCATTTGCTGCAATGTAAATATGACAATAAAATGAAACAAAATTTCTATGCAATTTTTCTTTTTGAATTTTGTTAATGAYATGTCAAAAAGAAGAGAAGGGGAAGAAATGACCGAATATGGTGTACATGMACATATTCTGTTTTTGAGTTAGTCTAGTGATGATGGTGCTCACAAGTGGAGGAAATTTATTCTTGCTGTAGACTGTAGAGCTATATTACATTTTTTCTTCTTCTTTTCTTTTATTAGTTGTTTGCAGCTTGTTAATGTGCACCTTGCTGATTCATGTCCCTTAATTTAAAAAAAAAATTCCCAAGCTTTTCAGTCCTGTGTTGTCCTTGGGGTGAACGGGTAATGTTTCTGATAGTGGGGGACTGAGACTAGGAAACTTTAAATACTCATTAGTTTTAGTCCTTTGGATATAAGGGACCAAAGCAAAACAATCTCTATTTTGTAAATCACTTGCATTCATACTGCTAGAGTGTTAGATGCTGGAGAAACTCTGTGTGATGGTGTTTTTAAGAATTCCAGCTGAACTAAATCAATTATCTAGTGATTGTGTTTTCCTTACTTTCTCATTTTTGTTATCTTGAATTCCTGGTGTTTTTGATAAATTATCAAGTTCTACCTTGTACTCTTATGCATGGTTTAACTTAGGTACTGTACAGAAGCTATTATAGTATTTGGTCTCCATTTTGAGGATTTAATGTGGCATTGTGGGTGCATTTAAAGGTTTTAGACTTTATAATTTTCCGTAAATATACATATTATTTGCCTATTTGATCAGTTCAAGTGTTGTTGCTCTGTTGTTGCTAGTATTAGTGTCAAAATCCAACACAAAAATTTAGGTGAATGAAGCATCCGTGTTGCACTAACCTCTGAAACAAAAAAGAGGGGGTACCCGTGTTACACAGTTTTGATTCTTTGCCATGATGGACTAATGAGCTAAATTGTTGTTTCCCACTGCAAGCCACATCAATCACCTCCCACTTTTTGATACATTTTGGCACTCTTCTTCACAAGGGGGGTGAAAGTGATGTTTCTGGTTTAACTAAAGGTTGATTTATACATGAAAAAGAGGACAAAAGAATTCCTGACCAAGATTCTGCTTTTGCTTACACTTTCAACCTGAGCCTTTAAACAACACTCACCTAATTTAAAAAGAAAAGCCAAAAGAGAAAGCTGCCTACCATTAGGGGGTCGATAGTCCATAAAGCTCAACATTTAATCATATCATTTCCCAATTTGTTTACTTTATTATTGCTGTTATTGTCACTCCTTTTAATTTATTAATCAAAGTTATCCGTTCTATGTGCAGCCAGCCAGTAAATAGGTACCCGAGGCTTCTCGTAATGGAGGTCATTAATGCGGGCAAATTCTTGCATCTAATGATCTGGTRAAACTTGAGCTATAGGTAAAATATTGCCCTTTATACTGTTTTATGCTSGGTAACTTTTTACGTATTTTGCTTAGCTTTTATCTTACTGGTATTTTTTTTTGGTAAGCAAAAGCTGCTTTGATCGTCAACCCTTGAATCGTAAACCTTTTATTAGACCTACTTCTCAACCTCTTTAATAGTGCTACATTTTAAAGCATAAGAATGCTACAGGACTGTTTTCAGSGAMGTCTGTTTTGATGTTTTCTGTCACTTTAGAAACATTAAACACCTTGACARCAATCCATCATCTGATTATGGGCATTAGAATTGGCCTTTCAGGAGAACCCATGTGAATCTTAAATTAATAGTTTGTGTTACTATTACTGTGCAATTTTAGTTTTAAAAGKGGATTAATTATTCTTATTTTGGGCTTTTAAGTCATGACAGCTACCAGCATATATGCCCACGTTCATGTAGCAAATTTATGATTGGCTTGCCTACTATCTTTTKCCATATTTGGCCCTTGTTTTTCTTTGTGGATTTCAGGGATAATCTTTACCCAATATATATTGCTCATCAAGTAAATTCTTCTCATGTGCAGGTTGCACATGTTTCATTGCCTCATTGGAATGCACCTGATCCCGTGATTAACTGGTTGTGGGTCCCAGCATAGCTAAATACAATTTGGAAGGTACTGTTATACTTGCCTTGATGGCTGTTTTACCGTTTTATTTTGTTTCATGTAAATTGTGAAGTATCCCTTTGAAGTTGATAATATTTATTATCTCTGTTCACAAATAGTGTAAAACCTTCATTTTTTTTTCTTTTCTTTTTCTGAGCCACAAGTTTGGTGAATGGCTCATTAAGTTCTGTCTAGCATGACCTTAGCCCTTTGCCCATGCTGTAACAGTTTATCTAAGCCGAACTGACAAAGAGTATAATCTAATAGAAGTGTTAGGCCCCGCTCTTATCGATAGTGCTGACTAAACTAAGTTTAGAAGAATAAGGTCTTAACACACCAAGTTATATGGTTCGTATTAAGGTTTGCGCATCTAAATTAGTACTCCCTCCGTCTCATAATTGTTGCAACTCTTGCTATTATTTGTGAGAGATAAAATATTGAAGTGTTGCGAGAATTGCGATACGGRGGAAGTAATTTCTATGACCGGCAAACCCGGCATTTCTGCAATCTTCTAGCAACGTTGCACCTTAGCATTGATCTGTGTTTAGACATTTGAGTTGTAGCTGAATTTTTGTTAATATGTACCATTATTGGCTATTGCAAATTCCAATTTTAACTCTAAGGTCAGTAACAATTTCAAGCTTGAACAGTGAATGAAGGTTTTAGTCCAAAAACCAAGATTACTTTTGCTATCTTTAAACAAGTGAGGTCAAGTTAGATCATCTCTTTTTTGCATTGAAAGACGCCAGAATCTGGTTGAAATCTCAGTGCTTTTGTCGGCTTCTCTTTTAGTTGGATTTTGCCTCGTTGCTTCCACATACTAACAAAGTTTAGTTTCACTATTAATGAATGATTAATCACGCTTTATTGACATTCTACCTGCTCTTTTTTAAATAGATTTATATAAAAGGTATTTCCTTTTTCTACTAGGTAAAGATATGGTAAGGAGTTCTCTGTTTTGGTCTGGTAGTGTATATTTGTGTGGATTCTTTTTTAACTTTTCTTTATCTTTTGGGAAAATTCACATCTGTATTTCTTTTCAAACACGAGAAAAAGCTATTGCATTTACAAATATAGATCCGCATACTTATAACAATTGAGTCATATATAAAAAAATCATAAGAAGACCATTATTATGGAGGGTAGTTTTGATAAAAAAAATGACAAAACCTTGAATTTGTAACATCGAGAAGGGGAAATGATTTACGCACACCCTAAACTATTTCCGTAGGATCGCCGATGAAGTGCTGAAATCACCACCCATTAAGAATAGGGAGTATACTTTTTGGGTAGGGGTAGGTGATAATGGGTTGTTCACACTTCATAGGAGTAGTAGTAGCAGTTGTTTGGTAAGCAAGTTACATAATTGAGCTTTCCCTTGTTCTAGGAGAAACCCAATGATTATGAGTGGGATATATTGGATGCTTATTCATAGTCAAATAATTGCTGATTTAAGAAGCTTTGATGTTAGTGATGTTAGCATAATAATTATGTCATTCAGGACATGAACGTAGTCCATTTTCTTTCCTAGTGTCATAAAAAAAGAGGAAGAAAAAGATGAGTGGAAAAAAAATATGAGATTAATGAATAGGTGATAATATATTGGATAAATAGGTAGTCTCTGTTTTAGTCAGAAGCCAATTGATTATTCCATACTTGCAAATGATGGTAAGGTTGCAAGATCCTCTGCCCCCCATAATGGTCAGACCCACCCACTCCACCTCTCAAATCTCGATTGCAATCTTGCAGGCTTATCTCATTTTTTGGTGTYATTAAAGTGCTTCTTTCTATTAAMTCTGCAAAAACATTATCTTTAATTATGACCATCTTAGTTTACCCCTAATGCAYATTGTGGTTCCTACTTCCTACATYCTACCTCTTTTATTTATGACTCGTGGACTACTTCTAACACGTGAAGTGCATTCAAGTCCTCTTGTTAACTCTTTTCCTATTTTTTGGAATTGGTTGGAGAAAGAGACTCTTCAGTGAATTTGGTCTGGTTGCTTGTGTTTGATCTGTGCGATTACTGTAGTCATTGAAGAGTCTGTTATTCTTGTGTCGATTTTATATATGATCTTTCGAGTAGTCACTATTACGTTAGTAACTCTCTACATAGATTTARATAAGCAATACTATTGGCGAAATGATAACTAATAAGCTTAGCATATCTAGTAGGTAACCTAAAATTTAGTTAGGATTAATTGACTGATAGAAGGATAAAACACATTGCAAATTTCAGTATTTGATCAAGTAATTTTTGTTTCAGTTTGATACAGTTCTTGGGTCAAGTTCATTTCCAGCTTGATTTCGTGGGATTCTCTCAGTCAAATTGTTTTCCAAAATCATAAAATTTCGTGTGGTTTCWAATCAGAATATCAGGTCTAGTAAACTTTCACAAGTGTTTGTTCTGTCTAATCTCTCCATGTCCATTAATACAGTGGGGGCAAAGTTTGTAAAATAAAATTATTCCCATGTACCATTTTCCCCTTCAATACTCAATGCATGTGGGACCCACTTTATGGTACACAATATGATGGGTCCCTTTGTTTGGTAGTTGTATATTGTATTAGTGTACCACACTGGCACACTTGCATGAAATTGCTGAAAACACAAATGAACGTTGCAATTGTACTAGCATAACTACTGCCCCATTGCAAATGTCTCAAGAAATTAAACATAGATGATGGAACCATTAATTTTAAGGACTAGATTCTTTGGTTTTCTGAGTAGTGATTCCTTACTATGATTATGGTGCTTTTGTTTCAGACCCTACTGGATATGATTCAAATGAAGCAGTGATTCAAAATCATATTATGAACTTTTTATGCTAGGAAAAGCTACGCATATATGTATTGTGTGTAGCCCCCACATACAACTTGAGTTGTCGATTTTCCATTGTCTGGAATWACAATCGTTTAACCTTCCATTAAATTTCGTTTTCTTCCCAATTTTCCACATTTAGTTTTTGATTTATGGTGATGAGTTCAATTTCTATTAGTGTTATATGGTTGAGTCACATACAATGGTGGTATGTATCGGCTTAGGGCATCCACAAGACCACAATTTAGAGGTTTGTCATGATGTATGTATTTGGATTTTGAGGTTTGATTATCAAACCTCTTATAGTGGGTGGTAGTTGATGAGGTTTGAAAGTTGAAAGGGGTATGAAAATAGTAAGTGGGTTGTAGGATGAGGTGGAATTTAGGTGAGGCATGAAATTTAAAATAAAAAAGGAAATAAAATCTCATTAGGTAAAAAACAAATGGGTATAGATATATATTGAGTCCCATCTATAAACTCTTAAAAAATTTGAACTATTGTTAATAAGAGATTTGTTATTGGAGGAATTTATATGAAGATAATGCGGTACAAGTTCAAACCTCTTAGTGTCAATGTCATTAGTTTAATAGACGTTGCGAAAATACAAAAAAGTAACCCACATGCTCACAACTCAGCAGTTCCCCCTTTCTGTATGCATTGGTAGAAAAATATTGATATTTTTAGGAACTCAGTCCTACACGTGTTGCTGTCAATTGACAAACGCTGATCAGGGTCCCACGCTTTTGCAATAAAAAGAAAGTTTTTTAGAAGGGTGGGGCTCACACTTTGTTAAGCTGACCCTACCACACCAGCTAAAATCCCATTACTGCTTGCGAATCACCAACTAAGGAAATGCTTGCTGTCTTTGTTTCTTGCCCACGGTGGGTGCGCACTGTTGTGCGGCTAGTAATTCATACTTTGTGTGTATTGACCTTGAATGTTTCCTCTTAGTCTTAGCACACTCAGTGCCAACTCAAAGACATCCTAATTGCTAAACTCTTGGATTTGACATGGCAATTTGGATTTAATTGGAAATGAGGGCCGCGGTAGCATGGTATCCGCGGACCTCTTAGATGGTAGGTGGAAGCTGCACTGTTGAGTGAGCTTCCATTGGTGCCCAGATTTGACATCGCATTGTTGTCATAACTTAGTTAATTTTTTGTGTTTATTAAGACTATACATTCGATTGATACATGATTGATTCCTARTGCACTGTATGATTAGACTACTAGAGAACTCAGCTTTGTATTAGGAGGTACGTTTTCATTAATTTAAGACACTTATAATTGGCACAACCTTTCGCTTTAGACTGTCTATTTCAGAGATAAGAGAAGGTCTGCATTAGGATGATAATTTGCTTATTAACTTATGAAAGTATTGCTATCAATTTACCTCCTGTTTTTCTGTTTCTCTTTTGCCTGTTTTCTACTATTGTACCTCCGTCCCATTGAGATTGCAACGTGTCTCTCTCACAAAACGTTGCAATCCCAATGGGGCGGGGAGTATTTGATTTTGGGCAGGGGACCGAGGACTAGTTCTTTCAATTGGGATTTGTTATCTGTCTATGTGACAAAAGCCAAGGCTTTGATTTACTTATTGTGAAGGGTGTGTCTGATTCTCACTACGACACTACGTATTATTACAGGAATCACTCGGCACATGTTTCTTCATATATCCAACTGCGGAATTGCAAAATGAGCTCATGAATTTACCAAATGAGTTGATTGGTTTGATGTTTTTGGTATCTGATCTTTGCATTACCTTCACTGTTAATGATAGGATATACTACAACCATATCTTGGAGGTGGATGCGACAACTCAACTCTTAAGGATTTCATCATCAGCTGATGCCCTTATCTTATTTCTAATGGTAAGTTCGTGTTATCTCAACCTTTCTTTTTATAGTCTGATTTTCAAGTAATTTGACGTTTTAACCAATATTAAGTCGCTGTCGGCCCCACCCATTGAAGGAGACCTGAAAACAATTGAACCTTCATAGACTTTCATCAACAGACGATTCATCCAATTTATAGAAAACAAGTACATCGCGAGTGCATGCAATTTTGTAGTTTGTTGCCATAAATTTGGAAAATCTATGAGTTTACGAACCAATGTGATGGACGTAATGAAGACGAGTAGGTGGAGGCGTGTGGAGTCCCTTGACATATACAACACGGTCCGTTGCTTCCACTATCCCTTTCAATAGTGAACAAAACAGTTGATACTCTTAATTGTGATATGTGAGCGATGCTACTCCATGTATTCTTCTCATTCCTGTCTAAGTTATGAATGTTACGGAGTATGCATAATACGACTCTAAGAAAAAGTTTACATATCAGTATCACCTGTCTTGATGTCTAGCGAGCTAACTAGTTCCAACTTTAGCAAGGCAGGGTGCTCCTTTTTTCAGTTTGATTGTTATGTGACTTGTTACCTGTGCGGTAAGTAATACCAAGTTMACTCACTGTCGYAGTRTCGTCAATGGCTCAACAAGGTTTCAGGGTTTAGCCTAAGCCGAATACGTTGACCAACACTAGACCGCACAGCCTACTCCATGCCGAATGTGTAAATCTTGAATAAAATTCATTTTAAAGCTCAAAATTATCTCCACACAGCCCACCTCTGTGTTGTGTCTATCAGTTCCCGTAATCTGTTAGATTTGACCAATTTAAGTACAATGCACTATGCTTTTTGGGAAGGAAACGAAAAATGTTTTTACCTCTATTTTTTTTAACCACTTTTTTTCTTCTTCTGGCTGAGCAACGGTACCTTAATTTGGTGCTCAGGTATGGCTTGTTTGAAATGAAGTGTACAACGTATACTTCTAACTTTCCAAGTCTAATGCGCAGATTAAAAATCAAAAAGACAATACTTTTGAATAGAAAAGGGAAAAGATTTGGAGTACCGGATGTAATATATATATAAATATTATAAATTATATATTATATATATATATTATAATACTAGGAAAGATCATGTGAAAACACAAACCTTAGGTGAAAACTAAAAACTTTTAATTTTGACCGTAGGATTTGAAAATGGACGGTCACGATTTAATCTATGTATATACTGTATTTCAATCTGGGGTACATTGAAGGTTTAAATGGGTACACGTGTACTGTTCATACAATTACTGAAAGTCTTGTGTACCCTTTACTGCTTGTATGTACCCCTTAAAATGTAAAATGTACCACTTATTTTGTTTTCACGTTTCATATAACATGTGGTTTTCACTATATATAATATAACACTCGTATATATGATCATAATGACTTTTTTCCTTTCTTTATTTAAGAGACTAGTGTGCTTCGAAGCAAAATTATATAGAGCACACGTGAATGAGACTAATGAACTACTCCCTGTTACATTTTACTTGAAACAATTACTGTAAAAGAATGTTATATAATACTCCGTACTTGAAACAATTCTCTTTTTTTCATTTTACTAAAAAAATTCTTACTTTATTTCTTACTACTTTTTCTAATCTTACACACTCATTACTTGATTTATTTTCTTTCTTATTTTTTTCCTAACCTTACACCCACTCCTTACTTTATTAATTTTTATACAATTTTTCTCTCTATTACTTTTTCCTAATCTTACACCTTTATTTACAATTAATAAATTTCACCTAGAAATTTTCTCTAGTTCGATTGTTGCAACTAAAACGTAACGAGTGGAGTAATACARATTTAGTAATTTAGTTCCCTAGTGAAGCAGTGATGGTTTTCAAGCTTCTTTTTTCTCCAATTTTTCCGAGGAGGTACACTATACAATGGATGATATTAGTAAATAGGAGTAGAAGCTTTTGTATGTATCGGATGCACAATATCGGATGCACAATAAATTTATTATGCACCAAGTATATAGTGACTCTTTTAGTCTATATAGTAACCTCTTATTCACTTTTTATCAATATAGTGATATAGTGATAAATAATAAGGGTCACTATTGATTTAAAAAGTTACTATATTGACAAAAAATATTACTCTAATCTGGTGTACAGTAAATTTATTTTGCACTCAATACGTCTAAGATTTTGCTTTTTTAGTTTTGTACTTCTAAATTTTGGAATTGGAGAGAAATGAGGTGAAATTTTCAAAATATTGGCTACATCTTTATGTCTCACACAAATTTCCTTTTTCTTTTTCTTTTATCTCTTTTTTGTCTAAAAACTACTTTAATATCTACATGTGTAATGAAAAGTCTAGTAAGTAAAAAAAAGTGATGAACTATTTCCCCCAAAAAAAAACGATGATGAATTTATTGAATTATAGAGAAAGATAAGAGTAAGGGATAGTTTGGTTGATTAGATCTCTCTTAATTCCAGAAGATCATATGATCAATTTTCGTCCCGTTTTTATACTTCTCTAAAAGAAATATCGATGGAAGATGAGTCGAAAGTCTGAAAGGTAGAGAATTGGTAAAAAGAAGCTAGTAGAAAGCTTCAAAATTTCAAAGGGTCACCCACAATTGTTGACGATCCAAGCTAATATACTATACGATTACTGTATGAAGTATGCAACACGAGGTTCCTGTTGATAAAATTTCTGACAGATATAACCAAACTGTAACAAATACTGCACCTAATCTCTTCGTTGTATACACACATAACACATTACTTTTACGTATTTTACATATTTTACATCTACAATAAGGTAAGAAAACAAGCAACATCAAGTGGAATGGTCTTACTCTTACCCCAAAAGAACACCTAATGTGTCGGTTACAACTCACAAGAATAGATTTTTTTGGCTGTATCCACCCGATTCATCTTTTGGATTAATTCGGATTCGGAACTCAGTTCCAGGTGATCAGGTGATAATCCCTTTTCAATTGGTTATGGTGGAGGATTGAATATACATTCTTCCTATCAAGTGTAGTATCAATCATCGTTGTACAGACAATCAATTGGTAACTCGTAAGAATAGACTACAAACTTGGATTAATTGCGAAATTGGAAGAATTGAGATGTCCATTGTTGACAATCTTTTTTGTTGACCTATTATAGAGTAGCATGTGCTGAATTTTCAAATTTTATAAAGTTTGGATTTGGATATTAAACTTGAATTTTCAATTGTGCTGAATATATATATGTGGCGCTAATGCTCCCTTTTAGTTGGCTTATATTTGAGACGTATACGGTATACTTGTATGATACTAATAGTTTACGTATATCAAATCTTATGTTTCATACTTGAAAAATACTTGGTTTTTAAACATAATTTTCTCTAATTTTTCCTCCTTTTCAACTTTTAATTTTTTTTCCCAAAGCTTTTTCATCATGCTAGAGTAATTATATTTACTTTCTCCGTATCAAAATAAACGCAACGATTTGACACTTTTTTTCTCTACTTTATGTCAAATCGTTGTGTATCGTTTTGATGTAAATATTTTTATGTATGTATTTGTATAGTTAGTTTTTAAAACCGTCAATTTACGTATCGTTTTGATCTAGTATCTGTCAATCGACGTCAATTTTTTACTCCACATAAATCACTTTTTTCCGTAGTGTACAACATACTCCACAAGTCCATATTGTAAATGGATATATGTTCATTGATTCTATGAAATAGATATGAAACTATGTGTATCGAGATATCACTGTCCTTGTTATTAATGTCAAGGTTTCTTTCTACTCAAACTTTTAATCAATAATCTATTGATACATTTGATAAAACATCATGAGAATGATACATTTAAGAAATGTTAGAGAGAACAAATCATTGACTTAGTACGTGCATTACTATAGAAGGTCACTTAAGAACGGAGGGAGTACATATTTTTTCCATACAATTACAAATCTCTCGTATGGTTGCGACTTTTATCCCGCCAAAAACAACCAAGTGTAAAAACATTTCAATTTATTAATTTCCAAAAAATTCGGATCACCAAGTGTTCGAATATCAGTAGACATGCCATTCTTTAGAGAAAGGACCACAAAAGGAAGTATATTTTGACAACTAGATTTAGCATTAATAACTCCTTTCAACTCATAATTAAATTAAGTTAATACTCTGTTAATTAACTTTCTTGTCATTGAACTTTTAACTTTATTCTTGAGGCAATCATTTGATTAATTTAATCCGTTACACAAATCCCATTTCTTTGAGTTATTATTAATAACTTATTACGGAATACGTACTATATATATATATATATATATATATTGGGTCGAATATCCATTCTCTGGCGTATTTGTCTCGATTTTCTGTTGCATAAAATAAAAATTATAAAAATGTTGGCATTATTCACACTCAAGAGGTCAAGACGTTAACAGGAAATACTTGTTTATACATTGTTAAAATGGCTACGATCCGGCAACCGACCACACTGTGGTTTAGATCAGGATATGCTGACGCTCTACAAATCTTCTACCGCGTGGCTTTCGCGGCTTCAGCTTAAGCCGAGCCATGCTTAATCTAAGCCGTATATTTGGTTGTATTATACACGTATTTATTTATTTATTTATTTGATAGGTAAGATGAAGTATCCAACTGAACTGAACTGATTGAAACTTCGCTCATACCAATCCAACTCGGACATTGCAAGGAAAGTACCCTAAAGTTCATAATCGATAATCCTATGTTTAGATGGAAGAAAAGGGGGAGAAAAGAAATAACGGGATGAATTTTTCTTCATTTGAATAACAAATGAAAAAAAGAAGATAATTCGAGTGGAAATGAGTGAAGAGGTTAATAATTGAGCTCTTTAGTAGTGGAGAGTTTTGAAGGGAAAACTTATTATTTTCCGTCCCCTTCAACACCCATGCTTCCTTCTTTCTCTTCCCCTTCTTTTTCCCTCGTTTTGTTAATCAAACAAACGGTAGAAATAGGGGAAGGGTAGTGTAATTTCCACCCTCAAAGTGCAGTAAGTGAGGTATGATTATACCTGGCAAAAATAAACCCGATCCAAATTTGACCTGGAAATCGACCCGGGAAAGTTGGGTCATGAACAAGAAAATATGACCGAAACTCGTTTTTTGACCGAAGCCGTCAACCTGTTTTAGAATGCTAATCGACCTGTTACCGACCTAACGGACCGATTTGACCAATTTATCTAGTATAATTACTTATAAATGTGTTTAATCATGTACAAATCACAAATATTAGTCAAAGTAATAAATGTAAATATTGCAAAAGTTCACTTGTTGCAATAAAAAAGAAACAGAATGTGTAGTTTCTATAAAAAATTACTAGTGAATATGATCAAATTATGCATTTTTTACCTTTTGAAGCCCTAACCATCTTTTGCAAATAATAATATTTATTAGATTCAGACAAATATATGGTTTAATGAATAATTTCTACTTAGTTTAGTCACATTATACATTTTTAAGTCCTAAAAACCTTAATAATTGATCTAATTTTTGCGAAACATCGAAAGAAAAAAAAAAAGCGCTAAAAAAAACTTGACCGATCGACCGACCTGTTACCGAAAATATTGGGTCATGAACAAAGAAATTCGACCCGTTATCGAAAAATGCTCGACCTGTAAATGCCTGAAACCGAACATTAACCGACCGATACCGACCTGACCTATCAATTTGCCAGGTATAGGTATGATCCCATAACCTGAAAATTGTGCGTTACAAACCTTACTCTAAAAATTTTGGGAAGATCGAAATAGGAACGATAAGGGATAAGATTGGAGAGAATTTAATCCTACTAAAATTTAGACCTTAAATTGATCCTAGACTCTAACATTCGACTAAAATAATCTTATTACCCTAATTTGAATTGTAATTACAATAAGGGATTTGATTTTATGATTTCTATTATTTTATTTCTTATTGGTACTTTTTTTCTAGATATATAATTTGTTTGTGATGAATTAAAGTCTATATTTGACCAGAATCACCAGATTATATAATCAGGATATTATCACTTCAATTAATAATTAATTTGAAGTTTACTCATTGTTTATACCTACCTAGTTGAAGTGGTTTTAGATTACATTTCAATACAAGCCATTGTATTTCTCAACATTAGTTTCGTTGAAATTAGATCGGATATGTAAGAGTTTTAGGCCCTATTCTTCTGGGTTGAGATAGGTTGAACTAAATTGAAATTGATTAAACTAAACTGAACTGAATTGAACTAGCTGAAACAAAAGAGAGTTGAATTGAATTGAAGTTTGCGTTAAGAAGAACATTATTTTGTATGATTTAATTGAAAAAAAAATAGAAGAAATATGTTAATGTGAAGTTGACATGTATTCTATTTGATGATTCGTGTAATGGTAGTTAATAGTAATGAACTTGACCAAAATGTTGATTGGACTTATATTTAAGGGATGAGATATTTGATATGGGTAGGGGCCTGAAGATAAATAATTGGTCTCATGAAACAAATTAATGAGTGAAATAACATTTGATGATGATTAAAAAAAAAAAGAAAAAAGTGATCAACTGTATCATTTATTTAGAAGATTAAGTTGATAGTTAAATTAAAGCTTATTAGAAAGATATTTATAATTTTCTTTGCTCTCCATATGAGAATCAATTGAGCTTGAAATAACACAATATATATAAATCTTCAAAACTCGTGATTTTTGTGTCATACTAGCTTTGATATCATATCTAAATATCATCTCAACTAAAACTCTAAAAGTGTAGGTTGAATACTTGAATATTTGATCTTCCCTACGTAAGAGATTAACTGTTTGACATAAAATAGAGCGAAAAAAGTTCAATCGTTACAGTTAATGTATAACGTTAATGTATATACGTAAAGTTTTATTTTATTCTGGATAAGTGCAAGGAATTTCAAGACAAAAACTAGAAGGAAAAATAATAAAAAAAAAGGCATATTTAAAATTGATAAAATTTCGTGGAAAATATCTTCTCATGCTAACCCGAACGGTCCTTAAACTGGGGAAAGAAGGGACTGCAACCGGGTATAGCCGGTTATGGAATTTGCATTTAGGTCTAATTTGGTGCTCATTTCATTTCCCACCCTCTATGACACCTAACCCAAGTTGTATTCTAACCCTTCTCACTAACCCCAGTTTGTTTATTTAAAGACCCTCCTTTCTGAGAGAGCCTTCTGGCTCTGGGTTGTGATCTTGATTTTTAGCACCACTCTCTCTCCTCCCCTCCCCTTCTCTCTCTCTCTCTCCTCCCCCTTCCTTCAAAAACCAGCCAAAATAGCTATAACTTTAGTTAGCAAATCACCCTCATTCTTTTCTTTTATGATCATGTAAAATTTGATTCTTTTTTTTCAAAAAATAAAAAAAAAAACAATAATACATTTGTTTGAATCTTTTGAAGGTGATTGCAAAATTGTACTGCTGAGTAAGTGGTTTTTTTTTTTAGTAAAACATCTGTGTTTTACTGCTGCATGGGGTTAAAAAAGTGTTGTGCGAATAAGGAGGTGAAAACACTTGATAATGGGAGGGAACAAAGTGGTTTTTTAGTAGTAGTGAATTATCAAAGTTCCTCTCTTTTGCACTGCTTCTTCTTCTCTGCTGCAACTCTCTTCACTTGGAATTACCATCACTTCTTCCAAGTTAAATAGGAGATTTTTGATATGCAACAATTCAATAATCATTTCCGAAAAAAAAAAGGACAAGATCATAACAAAATCAAAACACCCCACATTAGAAAATCATCAAGGACTTTAAAAGACTTATTTAACTTTTAAAAAAGGCAAAAAATTTCATTGAGATCGAATCATAAACTGCTGAATTATGAAGAGAATTAGCAGCTCTGATTCATTTTGGTGCTCTCATCGCCATGTGCCCTCCTTCAGGTTTACATTCATCATACATATTATTATAATTAGTTGTTTGTTTGATTTATACACTTCATGTTTGACATACTGATGCTGCAAATAATAATAAGTAAATTGGTTACTGATAAAATTGAGGAAATTGAGTGCAGAGGAACAAAGCCCTAGAAACAACATTGTACAGCAGGGCATTATCAATCGATGTTAGACGGGCTTGATGACGAGGGGTGCATTGAGGAAACCGGTCATGTCCCTGAGAAGAAGAGGCGTCTCATGTGGTGGATCAATCAAGGCTTTAGAAACGAAACTTCCGAGGTTGAGAACAAGTTGGAGCCTGAGAGAAAGGTTAAGCTCGCTCAAGAGCTTGGGTTGCAACTAGACAAGTTGCTGTTTGGTTTCAGAATGCCGGCCAGGTGGAAGACCAAGCAGTTGGAGAGAGATTACGGTGTTCTTAAGTCCAATTTTGATAGCCTCAAGCAGAATTACGAGTCCCTTCAACACGACAAAGAAGCCCTTCTCAAAGAGGTATGGTGATACTAATAATAACAACATTATCTGCGATTTAATTTTTCGTGTTTTAAGTTGCGGAAGTTTGTCGAGTTCGTTGTGATAGTAATGTCGTCGTCTGTTGTGGTGTATTGATGCAGATTAAGGAGCTGAAGTCGAAGCTGAATCAGGAGGAGAATACTTCGTCGGAGGGTGATGATATGTGCATAAAGGAGGAAGCTTTAATGTTTGAATCTGATCGTCATCATGTCAATGGTAAGAAAATGATGAAATCAGCCATTGTTGAGCCAATCTCACCACCTCCTGATGATCATCCAGCACTGAGTGGTGAGGATGCGAAGCTTTTGAAGGTGAAGAATGTGTTTGCAGAATTCAGAGATGGGCAATCTGACAGTGATTCAAGTGCAATCTTGAATGAAGATCACAACAGCAGTCCAAATTCATCGAGTGGTGGAATAATATTTCAGAATCATCATCACCAGCAACTACTCATGTCTCCAACCCATAATAATAATAACAGCAACAACAATTCAGCTTTCAGATTCAATAATAATAATAATAATAATAATAATTCGTCGTCGTCGTCGTCACCACCACCGTCGATGAACCACTGCGGCTTCGGCTTCGCCGAAGCGAGATCAGACGGTTTAGGAGGGTCCAGCAATGTGTATCACCCACAATTTGTTAAGATAGAAGAGCACAACTTCTTCAGTGGTGAAGAAGCTTGCAATTTCTTTTCAGAAGAGCAAGCTCCCTCTCTTAACTGGTACTGCCCAGATCAGTGGACCTGATTTTTTTACTGATCCCAAGAAGAAAAACAGCCCTGAAAAAGAGAAAGATCAGATGGATTTTAATGGTGGGAATAAATTTTTGTTAGGAGGGRGGGAWAAAAAAAAGTGGGGTTTTGAAGATGATTGATGAAATTCATGGCAGTAAGTAGTCTGTTAGTTTAAGAAAAACATGCTCCATTAAAATTGTACAGAAGATGATGAATGAAGGAAGGAAGGTGAAGTTCCCAAGGTGGTCTGAAAATGGTGTTGGGAAGCAAGAAAAAAAGGGGGAAAGAGGCCATGTGGTGGGGGGACATGGGATGAGAGAGACAGCTGACGTCTTCAATTGGATGCATCTGTTTTGCTCACTTTCTCTCTCCTCTCTCCTCTCTCCTCTCTGTTTACTTACTTCAGTACCACCGTGCGGCAATGAATGAATGATTAGGCAGTAATTGCAGTCATATCTGCTGTAAAAAAAAGAAGAAAAAAAAGACCATGAAACTTTACTACTGTAGTATGATTATTATTATTATTATTACTATTACTATTATAATGTGCACGAACTGGATATTTATGTATAATGTCCTGCATTGCAGATAATAATTAATGATGAGGGGTTTAAGTTTTATATATCTTAAACCTCTTTTTATCTCGTTTTCATGTCGACTCAATCCTTTATTTGTAAGTTTCGGTAACTAAACGAGTGATCTCGAAAAAGAATATTAGCTTTATAAGTTGAATATGAAGAAAGAAAGAAAGTTCACTAGTATAAGGAAGCTTTTAAAGCCTTTGAGTTCGGAAATTAAATACTTCGTCCGTTTCTTTTTAATGGCAACAAAGAGTATTACACAAAATTCTACGCAAAATTAAGTTGTGAGTGTGAAAAATGATGTAGAGAGAGAAAGTGAGACATGTAATGAGGGGTGAGATAGAAAGAAATAACATGCAAAAGAAGAAAAAAATTAAAAACATTTGTTGTCACTAATTTGATATTTTCAGATTTAGTAAATATTGCCACTAAAAAAAGCAGATGAAGTAATTTGAAATAGATAGATAAATAAATAAAGATCCTTTTTGATGTGTAAGTGATCTTTCTCTTTCAGTGATGCCCAAGATTGAAATAGATGGATTAAGACTTTTAGTGAATTGAATATGTATGGGTTTGCTGTTGTCTTGATTTCGTGTGAATCAATTTAATTAGTGTGAATGTGAAACTGATTGCATTGGCTATGTATATTTGTAAATATTAGACCAAGGCCATCTCCCTTGTGAGCCTTAATAACTAGCACAATCGGATAATCGACCACTTGAGAATTCGTTCCTCATACCTTTTGAAATCTATTATTTCAGACTAATTTTTAATCTTCGTTCTATTATATATCATCGTCATGAAGACTAAAAATTTGGTTTTTGTGTCGAAAAAGTAAATATAAGCTAGTGATTGGGGTTTCAAACAGTGTGTTTCAATTCAAAGTACTAGTAAATGAAAAGCTTACTTGAGTTAAATAAAATCATATGATTTACTTCTTGCATATGCAGTACGGAGTATATAGTAACTCTAAAATACTTGTAATTGTTTATGTGGAGTAATGGCTGATCATAATATAGCCGACTAGGGCTTTAACTACTATGTGCCGCTTGAGTAATCAATGGATATAATCACAAAATTTGTTTCCCCCCAAACAAAGGTAAACGTGATACTAAGAATATAAGCCGGATTTACTTCACTTTTTACGATTCAGTTAAGTTATAGTTCAGAAACGTGACCTTAGATATTGATTGATCTAAGATTAATTTAACTTAAGTAACAAGTAAAATAACTTCGTATCAGCTATAAAGAGAGCATATGCTACTAAAAAAGTACGAGTAATAATTTAAATGTGGTGGTTTGAGAATCAATGAATGCCTTGATGTGGAAGGAACGAAATCATCAAGTGATCGTAAGCATAACAACGACTTAAACGTATTAGCTTTATTATTTTGAACGGGGAGATAAAAAATCAACCTCGATAGAACATTTGTCCCGGGTTTCTTTATTATTGTATTCATTTTGCAATTCGTTCACTTTGATTCAGGTGTAATTTTCATAGCAAACTCAACTATTAAGATAGAAATGAATGAATAAGTACAATTTCCTAATGATCCTATGTCATATACTCACCTTATCGATGGTCCTTGCACGTAGAAGTATAATACTTAGCATGTTCTAGAGAGTAGTTAGTGAGACATTTTGCTAAAGGATAATGGGAAAAGGATGATTAAAGGAGACTCTCAAAAGAAGAGGCCCTAATGATAATTTCTCACTAAAATTAGATCAACACATGTGAGTCAGCATCCTTGTAATTAGGGATATCAAAATATTAAATAAAAATAAAACTTAAACAAATATATGTTTTTGCACAAAATTACCATTAAATGCCCAACTCTAAGAAAAATAAAATGCGTACTGACATCAAACGAAGATTTTTTTAAATTAGATATTATCAGTAAGATTGTCCATAATTTGTTAATAAACAGTGCAAGTTCCATTTCACATATTAGCAAAATTGATCACTCCACCTCAAAGTATCAAAATAAACCATGGCATGATGGCATAGCACTTCCGCCTCTAAAGGCATACATAAACTTTTAATATTCTTTAAGTATTCTCTTCAATTCAGGACACTTACAAAAGTTTTTATTTAGGTAAAACTTTTAATGAATTTAACAGAAAGAGATTTCACAGAAGTCTCTTAGATTAATTTGGAATCCAAATTACTTCAAATTTGATTTATGAATAGGGTCAAACCGGGTCATAGCAACTATAGTTGACCATAGAGTCACATTGACCACTCAATAACTACCCCAATAGTGGGTGAAAAAGGTATAATGTTTTCCAATTTCCGCCTCATCACATTGTCAAACCCTAGAAGTATT